>CM055736.1:6275208-6595208 GCA_029465975.1 Dallia pectoralis
CTGTCCTAATTTACTGTTGGGCTTAGAAAACGTTGTTAGCCTTATTAACCTTTAGGACGTTCTTTAAGAACAGCAGTTAGGTTTAATGGAAATTGCTATATCAATTTCCAGTAACCTGTATAATTCAGTGTTTTATTATTTTCAGGTAGGAGGGAAAGGACCTGTTTATGATCCTGTGTGGCATTTTGACAATGACATAAGACTGCATGTTGAAAAGAACTCTACTGAAAGAAGAAAAAAAGTTTTCCGCAATCAAAGTTATGCATTGACTAGTTTCTTTTATTATAACCAGTTTATAATAATTATTCATTATAATTTTTTTAATTTCTATAAACTAAAAGAAAATACACACCAGGTCTTGCTTGGTTTGTTTTAGGAGTGCACGATATATCGACTTAATACCTTTATTGCTATATCACGTTGTCACGAGTGGTCTGGGGGCGTTTCTACACAGTCCTGATTTCGGTGATTCACTTCCTTGTTTACATTTTGTCATTCACGGCTGTGTCTATTTGTAATTAGTGGGGATATAAAGGGGGTTGCTAGCAAGTCACTCCTTGCTTAGCATTGTTCCAAGTCACTGTGATTTAGAGGTGAGTGTGTATACCTATTTAGCTACTACGGTTGGTTTGATGTATTTGAGTAAGACGCGTTAAGCGCACTTTTATTTCATTTTTACCAGTGTAGTATTTTCGCCGTTATCGGTTTGTTTTGTGTTTGTGTTCACAATAAACCTTGTTTAAACAAATCATCTGGCTCTACCAATGGCTTTTACCACACTACGCCGGAGCATACGTGACACACGTTTCGCAATATCAATATCGAAAATGTGCAAGAAATGCGATATTTATTTATACATTTATTTTGTGGAGAGACGAGTGAAATGCTGACAGGCTTTTATTTGAATCACATGGAGCCAGTCCCAGTTTTGAGGACACAATATTTTTCTTTGTCCAGAACATGGAAACCTATAAGCATTCGTTATACATTTTAATGGACTTGGAATAAAATACAGATATGATATGTGCATACACATTCAAACCGACTTTCGCACAGATGTACATACTTTCGTAAAAGTCATTCATCCTTTGAATCAGCAGTGGCTGAGGGAAGTGGAAGTGTGCATCCAAAATGGCCCCCTATTTTATTTAATGCGAGTGCACTTCTTGACTGGGGCACATTGGGCAGTGGTCAAAAGAAGTGCACGAAACATTATGATGACTTTCGGAATGTAACCTCTCTCATACCAGCCAAATTGATGTCCTATGAAGGCGTCTTCATTGCCAAGTCAAACAGTCTAAGTTGAACCAGGGGTTAAGTGATGGACAGACTTCATTCCTTGTGGGATATTCACCTCTGTGTTGCAAAATAAAACTGTGAGGACGAAGGGAATGTGGTCTCATTAGAGGTAGAAGAAAGGTGGAGAATGACTGAAAAAGGGAAGCCACAGGGACAGAAGACTGACTGAAGTGAATATGGAGAGGAAAGAGGCCGGAATGTAAAGTGTGATCCGAGTGTGAAAAGCCAGAATAGAGAGAAAACAAGTGTGTCTCAGTGGTGTGTGCATATGTGTGTTCTTTGATGGTTAATTAGAGCTACATGTGGGCTATCTTCTGACCAGGATAGATGCGTTTTTATTATCCTGGCGATATTACGGTTTCTATGAAAACAATGTTGATATAGTTTGGTATAACATGTTCTGTGGCAGTTACATATTCTCATCTAGAGAGGACATGTGCCCAGATGCCAGTGAAGAATTTGAGTTCTTAGGAATAATTATTTAGGTTTGAATTTCCCCTAAGAGCCCTATACTGCTACCAAATAGAAAGATGTTTTTTGTCCTGGTCAAGATTGGCAAGACGTGCTTCGGAGCAGAAAAAATTCCATCTTTGACTATCTGCTATCGTGTTTTTGCGACGATGCAAGACCATTACTTGATTTGTAGAAACATTTAGTAACGAAATTGGTGTAGTTGAAATTTGTGTGAATCAGGTTGCTATGACAATGAGCACACAAAGCACACACACACACCCCACACATGTCTATTAGTCTACAAGCAAGGAGACATGGGAAGCGAGGAGAAAACTGCTCTGCATCCTGGTAGTTGGATGAAGATATTCATCTTAAGGAGCACTGTGTAATTTAAGGAAATGTAAATTGAATACATGCTGTGCATTTTAATGACAATATAAAAATACATGGATAATTTACAGGTTCATCAGTAATTGTTATAGGCGTTATGAAATAAAACAGTGTCTTAACCCCTGTCTCCAATGACCAGAATAAATAGCAACAATGAGTTACTCTAGATTTTCTCAAAATTCAAAAAGGGTCTTCTAAGTAGTGCAATCATAGTAAAAGAAAGTATATTGCACCCTGTTAGAACATTCTGCAATCAACCAAATAGATCCAACGTGTATAAACTTGTTGTTGTGTGCTCTGACAGATTCAGGCTGGGTGTTTGTAAAAGCACTTTGTAACAGCTTGTTGTAAAAAGGTGTCACGGTTGTATGGTGATGTGGTGTAGCAAGCCATTTGCAGAGCCCGATAATCCGTTTCAAACAGGTTTATATAGGCACAACACAACTCAAAACAAACCATGAACGGCGAAAAAGACTCACTGGTTTAACTGAAAAGGAAACGTGCGCATATAGCGTCTTACAATCAAAACATCCCAGAAACCACAATAGCCATATAACAACAACCCTCACCTCTATATCTTACCGTGACATGTAACAATGCGAAGCAAGGAGTGAATTGCTCGCGACCCTTTTATCTCCCCACTAAGTGACATAGATTACTAACAGCTGTGAAGACGTGAACAAGGAAGTAAACACAGCTAGTGAGAAAAAAAACACGGAAGTGGATCACCGAAATGGAAGTGTAGCTACGCCTCCACACCATCGTGACAAAAGGGCTTTATCAAATACATTTGATTGATTGCAATTCTAGGGGTGTATGGCCTTTTTAAAATTAGATATTTAATGTATAAATTACTTAATGAGTTACTTCCTGTGCTTGGTCGACCAATGTTGAACATAATAAATTGCTCCCTATCCTCTGGATCTGTGCCAAACTCACTAAAAGTTGCTGAAATTAAGCCTCGGTTTAAAAAAATCTAACCTAAATCCGGACATACTAAAGAATTACCGTCCAATATCAAACCTAGATTAGTGCTGCATTTCACACTATTGATCACTCCCTTCTTTTGGAAAGATTGGAGACCCATGTTGAGCTACAAGGACATGTTTTCTGCTACTCTACGAGTGTGACTGTGCTCGAATAAACAGCTAAACACAGAGGACGAGTGAGGAGTTGAGTGAATGGAGACCCAGGCGCTGAAATTTAGTTCTTTATTTAGGCTTTATTTCGATGCCCAAATCTCTGCATAGTAACATCACTCGGTCCTACGAAGTGTGAACTAAAATGACAAATGCAAACAACACTTGATTACATTCCATTCAAAATGATATTAACATTCTTTAACACATAACTATCAATGAAAACATATTTCTCCTAACTAAGAGTGCCTTTGACTGAGTTGCATGGATTACAATGCTAAATGTCACATGTAAAATAATCAACGCAGCAATTTCCTTTTCAAACTACAAAATAATCAACGCATGTATAAAAATATACATTAAGTTTTGTTTAACAAAGTTAACATGCAACATAACTTACAAGCATAGCTTCTCTTAAGGAACAACAAAGGATGGATGGCAAAAAATAGCAAATCCCAGAACGTCTCCGGTTACGTATGTAACCTTAGTTCCCTGAGGGGAACGAGACGCTGCGTGAAAACGCTATGGGAACGCTCTGCGTGAGTGCGTCATGAAGCACATGTGTAATCAGTCCAATGGCGTGACGGAACGTCACAGACGGGTGACGTCGCGACCAGGAAGTCATAAAAGCACCCCTAATTACCGGCACCTTCAGTTTCTGATGGGCTGAAGCAAGTGCCTAGGGCATGCTGGGAGTATGGCACAGACACGCAGCGTCTCGTTCCCCTCAGGGAACTAAGGTTACATATGTAACCGGAGACGTTCCCTATCAGGGAACTTCGAGCTGCGTGAAAACGCTATGGGAACGCCACTACCCACTTCGCCATACGAGCAAGTGTCCGCCATGTGAAGTCAGAGCGCACATTCGGACGAAAGCACCTGCGCCCCTGGCGTGGAGCTAAAGTCAAGCTGGTAAAATCTCACGAACGTGTGCGGTGAGGACCAGCCTGCCGCAACACAGACGTCATGTAGAGACACTTTACCTGACAAAAGGGCTTTTGAAGCCGCCATACTCCTGGTCGAGTGGGCTCGAACAGCCAAGGGTGAAGGCTGACCAGCCGACTCGTAAGCAAGTGAGATGGCCTCAACCACCCACTTGCTCATCCTCTGCTTAGACACAGGACCCCCTCTCTTGGGTGGTCCAAAGCACACGAACAGCTGTTCGGACAGCCTCCACAGGGCAGTTCTGTGGACGTAGGCGTCTAAGGCCCTCACCGGGCAGAGGAGGTTATGCTTCTTCTGGTCCGACGTCAAAAAAGGAGGAGGGCAGAAGGCTTGCAGCACAATAGGCCCAACGATGTTAGTTGGGACCTTGGGGACATACCCGGGTGAAGGTAGTAGAAACGCCTTGACCATACCGGGTGAGAAGTCCAAGCAAGAGGGCGCCACCGACAGCGCTTGCATATCACCAATCCTCTTCAGAGAAGAGATGGCAAGTAAGAAGACCGTCTTGAGGGTCACGAACTTGTCAGGGACCTCCTCAATGGGCTCAAACGGAGCACGGGAGAGGCCTTCTAGAACAATAGCCAGGTCCCAGGATGGCACCCTCATGCCGGCTGCTGGCCTCAGCCTCCGGGCGCCACGAAGGAAGCGTGATACCAGTGGGTGTCTCCCCAGAGAAACCCCATTTAGAGGGACATGGCATGCGGACAAAGCCGCCACATACACCTTCAGTGTGGATGGGGATAGACCTGTAGAGAAGCGATGCTGCAGGAACTCCAGTACTGCAAACACTGGGCAGTTAACTGGGTCCACCTGCCGTTCTCTACACCACGAGGTGAACAGTGTCCACCTGGCGGCATACGCCTTCCTTGTGGCTGGAGCTCTGGAGTGAAGGATGGTCTCAACGACCTGAGTCGAGAGACCTGAAACTAAGAGGCGGGCCCCCTCAGAGGCCAGGCCCATAGTTTCCACAGCTCCGGGCGGGGGTGAAGGATGACCCCATGCGCCTGGGAAAGCAGGTCCCTCCTGATCGGAATCTCCAGCGGAGAGCCGACGAGGAGAGATATTAGGTCCGCAAACCATACTCGGGCCGGCCAGTACGGTGCTACAAGCAGTAGACTGACCCGCTCCTGACGGATCCTCTCCAGAACTCCTGGGAGCAGAGCAACCGGGGGGAAAGCGTACAGGCGTGACCTCGGCCATGCCTGCACCATGGCATCCAGCCCCAGTGGGGCTGGATGAGTCAGCGAAAACCACAGAGGACAGTGTGACGTCTCTCTGGACGCAAATAGGTCCACTTCGGCCCGACCGAAGTGCGACCAAAGGAGCTCCACCACCTCGGGATGGAGTCTCCACTCCCCGGGCCTCTGCCCCTGTCTCGACAGGGTGTCTGCCCCCTGATTTAGGTACCCAGGGATAAAAATGACCCTTAAAGAAAGGAGCTTCCCGTGGGACCACAGAAGGACCTGGCGGGCCAGATTGTAAAGTGGGCGTGAGCGCAGACCCCCCTGGTGGTTGATGTAAAAAACCACCGATGTGTTGTCCGACCGGACAAGAACATGATGACCCCTTAGGTCTGGGAGGAAGTGCTTCAGAGCCTGGTAAACTGCCAGCATCTCTAGCCAATTTATGTGCCATGATAGCTGATGGCCCCGCCAGAGCCCTTGAGCTGGGCGACCACTCATGATCGCCCCCCAGCCGGTGAGGGAGGCATCCGTCGTTAGTGTAACACGACGACACGGAGCTCCCAACACGGGACCCTGGGTTAGGAACCAAGGCTTCCTCCACATGACCAGCGTGCGGAGACAACGCCGCGTAACAGTGATCATGCGGAACTGGTTTCCCCTCGGGGAGAACCCCTTGGTTCTGAGCCACCACTGTAACGGTCTCATGAACAGCAGGCCGCAAGGAATAACGTTGGACGCTGCTGCCAGCAGACCCAACAGTCTCTGAAACTGTTTCACAGTGAGTGACTGGCCTAGCCTCACCTGCTCGACGGCAGCAAGGATTGACGCCACCCGTGCAGGAGACAGATGTGCCCGCATCGTGGTCGAATCCCAGACTACGCCCAGGAAAGTGGTCACCTGTACCGGCGACAACACACTCTTCCCAGCATTGAGCCTCAACCCCAGTTTGTTGATGTGAGCCAGAACGACATCTCGATGCCGAACCGCTAGATGCTCCGACGGAGCCAGAATCAACCAATCGTCGATGTAATTGAGGATGCGTATGCCCTGGAGGCGCAACGGCGCCAGGGCAGCGTCTATACATCTCGTGAACGTACGGGGAGAGAGTGCTAGGCCAAACGGAAGAACCCGATACTGGTACGCTTTGCCCCCAAAAGCGAACCTCAGGAACTTCCTGTGTTGTGGAAGGATGGAGATGTGAAAATAGGCGTCCTTCAGATCTATCGTGACAAACCAGTCCTCGGACCTGATCTGTGATACGATCTGTTTGAGAGTGAGCATTTTGAAGCTGAGTCTCCCGACCGTCTGATTCAACAGACGTAGGTCTAAAATAGGACGCAACCCCCATCCTTCTTGGGAACAACGAAGTACCGGCTGTACCAGCCCGACTCCCTGCTGAGAGGAAGAACTCGTTCTATAGCCCCTTTTAGCAGGAGAGTCTGTACCTCCTGCTCAGTACCAGAGCCTGCTCTGGGCCCACCACTGTGGGCAGGACCCCATTGAAACGAGGCGGATGCGTCCTGAATTGGATGGCATACCCGCTCTCGATTATCCGCAGGACCCACTGAGATATATTCGGCAGGGTCTTCCACTCTGCCAGAAAATCTACTAGGGTACCAGCCTCTCGAGGCTGGCCTCTGGAGTAACAGGTACTGCAGACACAGTGCCCTGTAACAGCGCACTGGCAGGGAACAACTGGTCCGACAGTTCTGGGCCCCTCCTCGGAGGAGGCGAGCGCCCCTCGGGAAACGCTCGCCCAGGCCACCCCGCTGAGGGCACCAGGAGGAGCTCACTACTCCCCTGGTGGGGACCACCCCCAGCGGTTTGACCCCCCTGTCAGGGTCTCTTAGACAAAGCCTTCTTGGATGTAGCGACAGGCCTCGGAACTGTCCTACCCCTCGAAGGCCCCGCCTGTGAGCGTCGCCCCCCGGCCCACTCATCGTGTGGGGGCGCCCGAGTAGCGACACTCACTCTCTGCTGCGCCCGGTGTGCCGTGCTCGGCGCCGGGCGGGGCTGCCCCCGTCCGACAGCCCCCGCGACGCGGCTACGACGGGGGAGAAATTTCTGGAAGGCAGCCGCCTGCCTTCTCTCCTCCTGAAACCTCTCGACGACCGAGCCAATAGCAGGGCCAAAGAGGCCGTCAGGGGAAAGAGGCGCGTCCAGAAGGAAGGCTTTCTCCCTATCTCTCATATCAGAGAGGCTCAGCCAGAGATGCCTCTCCGTAGCCACCAAGGCTGCCATAGCACGGCCCACTGATTTGGCCGTCTCCTTAGTGGCACGAAGGGACAAATCCGCCGCCTGACGAAGTTCTCGAACCTCATCAGGACTTACAGTCTCCCCCTGAGCCCCGTCGCTAAGCAGCTCTGCCTGATATGCCTGTAGAATAGACATAGTATGCAGGCAGGAAGCTGCCTGACCCGCCGCCGAATAAGCTTTGCCCACCAGTGCTGAAGTAGTCTTCAACGCCTTGGAGGGCAATGCCGGTGTCCTCAGAGACGATGCCGCGGGAGATAAATGGCTCGCCAGTATCTCCTCCGCGACCGGCATCGGTCCGTACCCATGAACATTAGCCTCGGCAACATTCGAATACATATGAGTCCGCGGATTAAACACCCGGGACGACACCGGCTTTTTCCAGGACCTCGACACCTCAGTGTGGAGGTCCGGGAAGAAAGGCAAACTCCGGCGAGGAGGTAAAGCACGGGAGGGCAAGAATCGTTCATTCAACTTACTAGTTGAAGCAGACTCCTGCCTGTCAGCCGGCCACTCGATGTTGAGCTTTCCCACAGCTCGGGTGAGTACCTCCAGCAGCTCCTCGTTCGCAGGTGACTGAACCAACAATTCAGCCTCCGCCTCGAGGTTTTCAACCTCCATTTCCTCAGAACTGGACGGCTGAGAAAAATGTGCCTCACCCAGGGCGGAAGAAACCCGCACGGGTGCTTCCGAACCCCGAGCCGAGGCACTGGCTCTAGCAGACGAGGACCGAGAAAATGCAGAAGCCGTCTCGGAACCGCATGCTAGATCCGCTTGCGAACCCCACGACGTCAGTCGGCGCCGTGCCTCGGCAGCGGCGGGACCTGAACCGCGGGGAACGCGAACCGAGCCGCTTTCCTGAAAAAGCGCCAGGCGAGAGCGCAGTGAACGAATGGCAAGACGGTCGCAATGCTTACAGCTAGCCTCTTCCAAGGCTAGCCGAGCATGCTCCTCTCCCAAACAAACTACGCACAGAACATGTGTGTCCCAGCCCGTGAGAAAGCGGTTGCAGGGAGAAGCACACTGTCTGAAACGCCGCTCGGTTGCCATAATCGCGGTGAGCTCTTGTACATAAATGCAAAGAAAATTTCTGAATTAACAACGTAATAGCAGAAACCCGCGAGGACTGTCACAACATGCACTTGCTGAAGCAACAAAAAACTGAAGGTGCCGGTAATTAGGGGTGCTTTTATGACTTCCTGGTCGCGACGTCACCCGTCTGTGACGTTCCGTCACGCCATTGGACTGATTACACATGTGCTTCATGACGTACTCACGCAGAGCGTTCCCATAGCGTTTTCACGCAGCTCGAAGTTCCCTGATAGGGAACATGCTTTCTCAGTGAAGACGGAGCACAATACACTATAGTTAACAAGCATGATGAGACTTGACATTACCATGTGACCAAAGTAACCAATATTAACTAATTAACTACAATAAGAACACATAGACCTTAGCAAATGCATTACTTAAATAGCCACCAGGTGGTGTTAAAGAGAATTACTTGCATTGCTTATCATAACATGTTCTCAACTGTTTTAGATCTTATTTATCAGATATACATTAGTTCATTTGTGTGGATGGCCTATCCTCGGACAAATCAAATGTATGCGTTGGTGTTCCATACTGTTGATAAGCCTATTTCACTGGTTGAAGCAGGCCATTTACGAGAAGCTCTTAAATTCAGATTAAACTGAAATGCTAGTTTTAGGACCTAAGAGACTTGTTGACACGTGAAACCTAAACAAACGCATGTATGGTTGTATCACAAAAAACTGTGAGAAACCTTGGCGGGATTCTCGACCCGGATCTTACGTTTGACGAAAATATAAAATATATTTAAAGGACAGCATTTTTCAATTTTTTGAATATTCAGAAAAATGTATCTATGCTTTTAATATCCAAGATTAGATTACTACAATGTTCAATTAGAACTTAATGCGACTGCTAGAATCCGGTATTAGCCTCTTTACATTGACTGCCTGTAAAGGCTAGGGCAGACTTTAAAGTTCTATTGTTAACATATAAAGCTTTACATGAATTTGCTCCCATCTACTTCGCTGAATTTGTCCAGCCATACATATCTACGCGTAACCTAAGATCAAAAGATGCTGGCCTTCTAATTGTACCTACAATTTCAAAACAAACAGCCGGAGGTAGAACCTTCTCCTATGAAGCTCCCAATTCTTGATTCTTGAGCTGCCAGTCTGGGATAAAAATGCAGACTCAGTGAAACTTTAAAGTCACTGTTAAAAACTTATCTCTTTAGCACGGTTTATGGTTAAGTGTAGTATGGCCCAGGGTACGAAGGTGAAAGGAAGGCTCTGAATTCATTTTGCCCTGCTGTCTTTGGCTGGCGGGTTCTCATCTTCCCTGGAATGTCTCCTCTCCCAATTCCTAGCGGGGGTGGAGTCACTGGCTCGCTATTGTTCTTTTTTATTCCCTAAATTTGAGTAACTTTGTGAGTAACACTAAACCTTCCCAGAGTGGTTGCGGTTGACTGGTTACCCTTGGTTGATGCTTGGTAAAATGGGTGGATGCATTCCAGCTTGTTGGGCCTTGTCCAGGGTTTACCCTGTTCCTGGCCACAGATTCCCCATGTCTCATTTTTAAGATTTATTCTGCTACACTATTGTGCAAGGGACTGTTACGTTATCAGTTCTGTGGCACGTCTAGGGGGTGGTTGAACCGTAACGCACACACTACTAGGCTCTGCAGTTACTCCCCGAAAGGACTGACACAGACACAGAAATATCAAACTAGTGTATATTTATATGTATACGGTTTTACTGGCATCAAGTTTACAAGTTTTCATTGGGTTTACAAGTGCCAGTGTCATGAGTTGACCGGCGTAATGTGGTGAAAGCCATTTTGCAGAGTCGTAATCCGTTTCAAAGACAGGTTTATTGAACTGACCAAAGTAAAACAAACCGTAAACGGCGAAAAACACGAACTCGGTTGAATGTAAATGAAACTGCGCATATAGTGACTTTAAACGAACATTGACAAACAACAACTATAATGGAGATACCTAACACACTCACCGATAATGCCAACGTGACATATAACAACGCTAAGCAAGGAGTGACCCCTTTATATCCCCCATGATTACAATTACAAACAGCCGTGAGACAAACGTAAACAAGGAAGTGAAACAAGGAAGTGCATCACCGAAATATGTCCGTGTAGGAAGCTAACTCCCCAGATAGCCGAACGGAACCACAAAAACAAAACAAGGGAGCAACAGGAAGAGAACCCACAGTCAAACCCCAAAAGGGTCAGTCCAGGACCGCAGGTCCAGCCCTGAATAGGCCTCGGTGGGCCGGCCGCCATCTTGTGCGGCTCAGAGGCCGCCATCTTGTGCAGCTCAGAGGCCGCCATCTTGTGCGGCTGAGAGACCGGCGTTGTAGCGGCGGCCATCGTGGGTGACATGGCGGCGGCCATCGTGGGCGACGTGGCGGCAGGGATAGGGAACACTCCGGGAGGCCAGGCGGAGGAAGGAGGGGCCACTCCGGGAGGCCAGGCGGAGGAAGGAGGGGCCACTCCGGGAGGCCAGGCGGAGGAAGGAGGGGCCACTCCGGGAGGCCAGGCGGAGGAAGGAGGGTCATCGTCGCTGTGGCCATCTCGGGCGTCTCTGCGGCCATCTCGGGCGTCGCTGAGGCCATCTCGGGCGTCGCTGAGGCCATCTCGGGCGTCGCTGAGGCCATCTCGGGCGCAGACGTAGCTGAGGCCATCTCGGGTGTCGCGGAGGCCATCTCGGGCGTCGCTGAGGCCATCTCGGGCGTCGTTGAGGCCATCTCGGGCGTCGCTGAGGCCATCTCGGGCGCAGGCGTAGCTGAGGCCATCTCGGGCGCAGGCGTAGCTGAGGCCATCTCGGGCGCAGGCGTAGCTGAGGCCATCTCGGGCGCAGGCGTAGCTGAGGGCATCTCGGGCGCAGCTGAGGCCATCTCGGGCGCAGGCGTAGCTGAGGCCATCTCGGGCGCAGGCGTAGCTGAGGCCATCTCGGGCGCAGGCGTAGCTGAGGGCATCTCGGGCGCAGCTGAGGCCATCTCGGGCGCAGGCGTAGCTGAGGGCATCTCGGGCGCAGGCGTAGCTGAGGCCATCTTGGGCGCAGGTGTAGCTGAGGCCATCTCGGGCGCAGGCGTAGCTGAGGCCATCTCGGGCGCAGGCGTGGCTGAGGCCATCTCGGGCGCAGGCGTGGCTGAGGCCATCTCGGGCGCAGGCGTGGATGCGGCGGCCATCTCGGGCGCTGGCGTGGCGGCGGCGGCCATCCTGGGCGCTGGCGTGGCGGCGGCGGCCATCTCGGGCGCTGGCGTGGCGGCCATCTCGGGCGCTGGCGTGGCGGCCATCTCGGGCGCTGGCGTGGCGGCGGCGGCCATCTCGGGCGCTGGCGTGGCGGCGGCGGCCATCTCGGCGCTGCCGTGGCGGCGGCAGCCATCTCGGGCGCTGCCGTGGCGGTGGCAGCCATCTCGGGCGCTGGCGGCGGCCATCTCGGGCGCTGGCGTGGCGGCGGCGGGCATCTCGGGCGCTGGCGTGGCGGCAGCAATCTCTGGCGTCAGGTCTTGGAAGTCCAGCCATGCCTTCCACCACGCCCTAATACTTATGTAACCCATCCGGGGATTTCTCTGTCCCGGAGGTAGGTGGTCGAAAAGGGTCCTCCAGCTGGGGCTGGGATGGTGGCTGTGGCTGGCCCTGGCTACAGCCCCAGAACAATGGACGGCGTCTTCTGAGGCTCCAGGGCCGTGGGTGGCGCTGGACACACAGGTGGCTTCACCCGGCACTTCCCTCTTGGCACCGGGTGTGGATGGTGTTCTTTCCCCACCTGCTGGCTGGGTCCAGCGCTTAGGTTCTCCCTCACGGTCCCCCTAGAACACCCCTCTAGCACCCCCCCAAATTTTTTTATTGGGGAGCCTTCGGGGTGCTCCATAGAACAGTTCTTTGGAAGACCGTGAACCCGTTGTGGCTAGCCCTGGTAGCCTCTTCTGCCCGCCCCAGCCGACGTCTGATGTTACCGGGACTAGTCGACTGAGGACGTGATCCCATAGCAGGGCGTCTTCCAGGGAGTCCTCCTCCACTCTCTCGTAGACCGCTTCATCATCATCCGATGAGAGGGAGTCGGACCCCCAATCACCCTGCCAGGTGTAGCGCCGTTCACATTGCTCCGTGGGGTGACGGTGAGCTTCATACCTCGGAGCGCTATAGCTTGCCCCTCCGAGGAATCCACTCACCGTCCGGCTCTGCGGGCTTCTTGGGTGGGTTAGCATTCTGTCATGAGTTGACCGGCGTAATGTGGTGAAAGCCATTTTGCAGAGTCGTAATCCGTTTCAAAGACAGGTTTATTGAACTGACCAAAGTAAAACAAACCGTAAACGGCGAAAAACACGAACTCGGTTGAATGTAAATTAAACTGCGCATATAGCGGCTTTAAACGAACATTGACAAACAACAACTATAATGGAGATACCTAACACACTCACCGATAATGCCAACGTGACATATAACAATGCTAAGCAAGGAGTGACTTGCTAGCGACCCCTTTATATCCCCCATGATTACAATTACAAACAGCCGTGAGACAAACGTAAACAAGGAAGTGAAACAAGGAATTGCATCACCGAAATATGTCCGTTTAGCAACGCCACCACACCAATCGTGACAGCCAGTAGTCATAGCCAGGGGAGAAGAACCACGGGTGGTGCCAAAATAAAGAATGTTCCTACCTACCAATGGAGTATCCTACCTAATAAAATATACAAAAGGTGGCACACACCCCTAAACTAGTGTACATAACAGGGGAATCACCTACGGGATCAATGTATAACCCGGGTTATCTTACCTGCTTCTTCTCCCCAGTAGGAACAGTAAAATGTATAGTTTAAGTGGACACACAGACAAATAACCCAGTAGCGAACAGAAGGATATGACACACACAGTCTCAAACGAAGGCCTCTGGACCACTGTCTTCATTCCTCCCTCTCTCTCTCTCTCTCCGGGATCACTTCCTGAAAGTTTATATAAGATCCTCCTCCAAGGCGGGGCTTGCCGGTGTCCAAATAAACAAAAGGGGGAGGGAACATAGGGAGAACAGAGAACACACATCTCCGTAACAGGGACGTAGGGAACTAGGGTGTCAAACATTTACCTGTGTCTTGTTTCCGCTTCTATTAAGGAGGACCTGTGCCTGCTGGCCACGCTGTGGGACCGATCGGCCCTGGGAACATGTGGCAGAACCCTCCTGGGGCCCCCTGATTGTGTTGCAGGCTGAGCAGAAAATAATTTTCCCCTGGTATAAAAAGGAAATCTTACCAGCCCAGAAACACTAAACTGAGATCTGGACCGGTGTGCATGTTTATATATGTGAGCTTGTGTGTGTGTCCAAAGGTATGGGTCCGAAGCCAACAGAATAGTATCTAGCATTGTGCCAATAACAGAAATGTTGCACCTCAAATCTGTTGTTGTGCCTCTAATTACTCTATAAGTCACCGTGGAAAAAAATGTCTGCTGCTAAATATCTACAATTTCAGGCACTGCAACGTATGCTGGATCCCCTAGATATTTGCAGACAGGGTCTTTATCATGCTTTCCATGGGTTGTAGTGTGGAGGGAGTGAGATGCAGAGCCAGAAAATCACATTTGTGGGTTTTATAGGGCAAGAACCCACCATACAACAAACGGAAAAGTCTAGACGCTAGACACAATCCCAAGCACCTATGATCCTAGCCAGGGACCTTAAATAGACCACTGATCTAACCTATGCCCGGTGCTTAGCTAAAGCCAAAACAGCTGTGCTCCTAATCAACACAATACACATCCATGTCCTACATGTCCACTAGATATTTACAAACAGGGTCCTACATCTCCACTAGATATTTACAAACAGGGTCCTGCATGTCCACTAGATATTTGCAGACAGGGTCCTACATGTCCACTAGATATTTACAAACAGGGTCCTACGTGTCCACTAGATATTTACAAACAGGGTCCTACGTGTCCACTAGATATTTACAAATAGGGTGTTACGTTTCCACCTCAGTTGGAGCTCGTTGGAGGTGGGGGAACGCAACGCCTGTGCTTGTTCACCCAAATGTATACCGATATGGACGGTGAGGAAGGAGGGTGGGGTGCACTGACATGAAATAATAAGAGACGACAACCAGAACTCAAATTTTGTCCTTCAGGGACGTTTATTAGTGCAAAAGGATATCACTCACAACACAAGTACATACAGACAACCACTGGGAATCCATAACCACGATTAAGGAAGGGAGGAGAATGGAATTTTGGGGCCGGGGTCAAAGTAATGAAATTAAACAAAAGGGTCCCTTCTCTACTACACACCTCTCCCTACCTAACACAGTCCATACCCTAACAGGCGTACCTCTCTGTTAACAAAACTACAGGGGTGACACCCGCCCAGCTAACATAGGGTATATAACAGAGATTACCTACGTGATGCAGATGTACACCCATGGGCAGAACTACCTACCCCTTCTCCAGAACCCGGGGAACGAAGAGTACAGTTGACATTAACAGGACTGGAGTCACAAATAACCAAAGTCTTCAACAGACAATACAACAAAAAAACAAGGCGTCTCGTTGCTCCTCCTTTCTCCTCCAACAGCAACGGTGGTTTATATAGACCCCAGGTCATTAGGCGATTACACCCAGCTGCCAGGTCTCCAGGCAGGCCACGCCTCCTCGCCAACAGCACACCTGTGACCTACAGACACACAGACCAAGCACTCTACACCACTCACACACCCACACAGTTAAAGGCGCAGGACACAAAACATGGGAAAGCATGGGACATGTAACACAGGGTCCTACATGTCCACTAGATATTTACAAACAGGTTCCTACATGTCCACTAGATATTTACAAACAGGGTCCTACATGTCCACTAGATATTTACAAACAGGGTCCTACATGTCCACTAGATATTTACAAACAGGGTCCTACATGTCCACTAGCTATTTACAAACAGGGTCCTACATGTCCACTAACTATTTACAAACAGGGTCCTACGTGTCCACTAGATATTTATAAACAGGGTCCTACATGTTCACTATATATTTACAGACAGGGTCCTACATGTCCACTAGATATTTACAAACAGGGTCCTACATGTCCACTAGATATTTACAAACAAGGTCCTACATGTCCACTAGATATTTACAAACAGGGTCCTACATGTCCACTAGATATTTACAAACAGGGTCCTACGTGTCCACTAGATATTTGCAGACTAGATCCTACATGTTCACTATATATTTACAGACAGGGTCCTACATGTCCACTAGATATTCACAAACAGGGTCCTACATGTCCACTAGATATTTGCAGACAGGGTCCTACATGTCCACTAGATATTTACAAACAGGGTCCTACATGTCCACTAGATATTTGCAGACAGGGTCCTACATGTCCACTAGATATTTACAAACAGGGTCCTACATGTCCACTAGATATTTGCAGACAGGGTCCTACATGTCCACTAGATATTTACAAACAGGGTCCTACATGTCCACTAGATATTTACAAACTGGGTCCTACATGTCCACTAGATATTTACAAACTTGGTCCTACATGTCCACTAGATACTTACAAACAGGGTCCTACGTATCCACTAGATATTTACAAACTTGGTCCTACATGTCCACTAGATACTTACAAACAGGGTCCTACGTATCCACTAGATATTTACAAACAGGGTCCTACATGTCCACTAGATATTTACAAACAGGGTCCTACGTGTCCACAAGATATTTACAAGCAGGGTCCTACGTGTCCACTAGATATTTGCAGACTAGATCCTACATGTTCACTATATATTTACAGACAGGGTCCTACATGTCCACTAGATATTTACAAACAGGGTCCTACATGTCCACTAGATATTTACAAACAAGGTCCTACATGTCCACTAGATATTTACAAACAGGGTCCTACATGTCCACTAGATATTTACAAACAGGGTCCTACGTGTCCACTAGATATTTGCAGACTAGATCCTACATGTTCACTATATATTTACAGACAGGGTCCTACATGTCCACTAGATATTTACAAACAGGGTCCTACATGTCCACTAGATATTTACAAACAAGGTCCTACATGTCCACTAGATATTTACAAACAAGGTCCTACATGTCCACTAGATATTTACAAACAGGGTCCTACATGTCCACTAGATATTTACAAACACGGTCCTACATGTCTACTAGATATTTACAAACAGGGTCCTACATGTCCACTAGATATTTACAAACAGGGTCCTACATGTCCACTAGATATTTACAAACAGGTTCCTACATGTCCACTAGATATTTACAAACAGGGTCCTACATGTCCACTAGATATTTACAAACAGGGTCCTACATGTCCACTAGATATTTGCAGACAGGGTCCTACATGTCCACTAGATATTTGCAGACAGGGTTTGTCCACTAGATATTTACAAACAGGGTCCTACATGTCCACTAGATATTTACAAACAGGGTCCTACATGTCCACTAGATATTTACAAACAGGGTCCTACATGTCCACTAGATATTTACAAACAGGGTCCTACATGTCCACTAGATATTTACAAACAGGGTCCTACTTGTCCACTATATATTTGCAGACAGGGTCCTACATGTCAGCTAGATATTTGCAGACAGGGTCCTACATGTCCACTAGATATTTACAAACAGGGTCCTACATGTCCACTAGATATTTACAAACAGGGTCCTACATGTCCACTAGATATTTACAAACAGGGTCCTACATGTCCACTAGATATTTGCAGACAGGGTCCTACATGTCCACTAGATATTTACAAACTGGGTCCTACATGTCCACTAGATATTTACAAACATGGTCCTACATGTCCACTAGATATTTACAAACAGGGTCCTACGTATCCACTAGATATTTACAAACAGGGTCCTACATGTCCACTAGATATTTACAAACAGGGTCCTACGTGTCCACAAACTATTTACAAACAGGGTCCTACATGTCCACTAGATATTTGCCGACTAGATCCTACATGTTCACTATATATTTACAGACAGGGTCCTACATGTCCACTAGATATTTACAAACAGGGTCCTACATGTCCACTAGATATTTACAAACAAGGTCCTACATGTCCACTAGATATTTACAAACAGGGTCCTACATGTCCACTAGATATTTACAAACAGGGTCCTACGTGTCCACTAGATATTTACAAACAGGGTCCTACGTGTCCACTAGATATTTACAAACAGGGTCCTACATGTCCACTAGATATTTACAAACAGGTTCCTACATGTCCACTAGATATTTACAAACAGGGTCCTACATGTCCACTAGCTATTTACAAACAGGGTCCTACGTGTCCACAAGATATTTACAAGCAGGGTCCTACGTGTCCACCAGATATTTGCAGACTAGATCCTACATGTTCACTATATATTTACAGACAGGGTCCTACATGTCCACTAGATATTTACAAACAGGGTCCTACATGTCCACTAGATATTTACAAACAAGGTCCTACATGTCCACTAGATATTTACAAACAGGGTCCTACATGTCCACTAGATATTTACAAACAGGGTCCTACGTGTCCACTAGATATTTACAAACAGGGTCCTACATGTCCACTAGATATTTACAAACAGGGTCCTACATGTCCACTAGATATTTGCAGACAGGGTCCTACATGTCCACTAGATATTTACAAACAGGGTCCTACATGTCCACTAGATATTTACAAACAGGGTCCTACGTGTCCACTAGATATTTACAAACAGGGTCCTACATGTCCACTAGATATTTACAAACAGGGTCCTACATGTCCACTAGATATTTGCAGACAGGGTCCTACATGTCCACTAGATATTTGCAGACAGGGTCCGACATGTCCACTAGAAATTTACAAACAGGGTCCTACATGTCCACTAGATATTTACAAACAGGGTCCTACATGTCCACTAGATATTTACAAACAGGGTCCTACATGTCCACTAGATATTTACAAACAGGGTCCTACTTGTCCACTATATATTTGCAGACAGGGTCCTACATGTCAGCTAGATATTTGCAGACAGGGTCCTACATGTCCACTAGATATTTACAAACAGGGTCCTACATGTCCACTAGATATTTACAAACAGGGTCCTACATGTCCACTAGATATTTACAAACAGGGTCCTACATGTCCACTAGATATTTGCAGACAGGGTCCTACATGTCCACTAGATATTTACAAACTGGGTCCTACATGTCCACTAGATATTTACAAACATGGTCCTACATGTCCACTAGATACTTACAAACAGGGTCCTACGTATCCACTAGATATTTACAAACAGGGTCCTACATGTCCACTAGATATTTACAAACAGGGTCCTACGTGTCCACAAACTATTTACAAACAGGGTCCTACATGTCCACTAGATATTTGCCGACTAGATCCTACATGTTCACTATATATTTACAGACAGGGTCCTACATGTCCACTAGATATTTACAAACAGGGTCCTACATGTCCACTAGATATTTACAAACAAGGTCCTACATGTCCACTAGATATTTACAAACAGGGTCCTACATGTCCACTAGATATTTACAAACAGGGTCCTACGTGTCCACTAGATATTTACAAACAGGGTCCTACGTGTCCACTAGATATTTACAAACAGGGTCCTACATGTCCACTAGATATTTACAAACAGGTTCCTACATGTCCACTAGATATTTACAAACAGGGTCCTACATGTCCACTAGCTATTTACAAACAGGGTCCTACGTGTCCACAAGATATTTACAAGCAGGGTCCTACGTGTCCACCAGATATTTGCAGACTAGATCCTACATGTTCACTATATATTTACAGACAGGGTCCTACATGTCCACTAGATATTTACAAACAGGGTCCTACATGTCCACTAGATATTTACAAACAAGGTCCTACATGTCCACTAGATATTTACAAACAGGGTCCTACATGTCCACTAGATATTTACAAACAGGGTCCTACGTGTCCACTAGATATTTACAAACAGGGTCCTACATGTCCACTAGATATTTACAAACAGGGTCCTACATGTCCACTAGATATTTGCAGACAGGGTCCGACATGTCCACTAGAAATTTACAAACAGGGTCCTACATGTCCACTAGATATTTACAAACAGGGTCCTACATGTCCACTAGATATTTACAAACAGGGTCCTACATGTCCACTAGATATTTACAAACAGGGTCCTACTTGTCCACTATATATTTGCAGACAGGGTCCTACATGTCAGCTAGATATTTGCAGACAGGGTCCTACATGTCCACTAGATATTTACAAACAGGGTCCTACATGTCCACTAGATATTTACAAACAGGGTCCTACATGTCCACTAGATATTTACAAACAGGGTCCTACATGTCCACTAGATATTTGCAGACAGGGTCCTACATGTCCACTAGATATTTACAAACTGGGTCCTACATGTCCACTAGATATTTACAAACATGGTCCTACATGTCCACTAGATACTTACAAACAGGGTCCTACGTATCCACTAGATATTTACAAACAGGGTCCTACATGTCCACTAGATATTTACAAACAGGGTCCTACGTGTCCACAAACTATTTACAAACAGGGTCCTACATGTCCACTAGATATTTGCCGACTAGATCCTACATGTTCACTATATATTTACAGACAGGGTCCTACATGTCCACTAGATATTTACAAACAGGGTCCTACATGTCCACTAGATATTTACAAACAAGGTCCTACATGTCCACTAGATATTTACAAACAGGGTCCTACATGTCCACTAGATATTTACAAACAGGGTCCTACGTGTCCACTAGATATTTACAAACAGGGTCCTACGTGTCCACTAGATATTTACAAACAGGGTCCTACATGTCCACTAGATATTTACAAACAGGTTCCTACATGTCCACTAGATATTTACAAACAGGGTCCTACATGTCCACTAGCTATTTACAAACAGGGTCCTACGTGTCCACAAGATATTTACAAGCAGGGTCCTACGTGTCCACCAGATATTTGCAGACTAGATCCTACATGTTCACTATATATTTACAGACAGGGTCCTACATGTCCACTAGATATTTACAAACAGGGTCCTACATGTCCACTAGATATTTACAAACAAGGTCCTACATGTCCACTAGATATTTACAAACAGGGTCCTACATGTCCACTAGATATTTACAAACAGGGTCCTACGTGTCCACTAGATATTTACAAACAGGGTCCTACATGTCCACTAGATATTTACAAACAGGGTCCTACATGTCCACTAGATATTTACAAACAGGTTCCTACATGTCCACTAGATATTTACAAACAGGGTCCTACATGTCCACTACCTATTTACAAACAGGGTCCTACATGTCCACTAGCTATTTACAAACAAGGTCCTACGTGTCCACAATATATTTACAAGCAGGGTCCTACGTGTCCACTAGATATTCACAAATAGGGTCCTACATGTCCACTAGATATTTGCAGACAGGGTCCTACATGTCCACTAGATATTTGCAGACAGGGTCCTACATGTCCACTAGATATTTACAATCAGGGCCCTACATGTCCACTAGATATTTACAAACAGGGTCCTACATGTCCACTAGATACTTACAAACAGGGTCCTACGTATCCACTAGATATTTACAAACAGGGTCCTACATGTGCACTAGATATTTACAAACAAGGTCCTACATGTCCACTAGATATTTACAAACAGGGTCCTACGTGTCCAATTGATATTTACAAACAGGGTCCTACGTGTCCACTAGATATTTACAAACAGGTTCCTACATGTCCACTAGATATTTACAAACAGGGTCCTACATGTCCACTAGCTATTTACAAACAGGGTCCTACGTGTCCACAAGATATTTACAAGCAGGGTCCTACGTGTCCACTAGATATTCACAAACAGGGTCATACATGTCCACTAGATATTTGCAGACAGGGTCCTACATGTCCACTAGATATTTGCAGACAGGGTCCTACATGTCCACTAGATATTTACAAACAGGGTCCTACATGTCCACTGGATATTTACAACAGGGTCCTACATGTCCACTAGATATTTACAAACAGGGTCCTACGTGTCCACTAGATATTTACAAACAGGGTCCTACGTGTCCACTAGATATTTACAAACAGGGTCCTACATGTCAACTAGATATTTACATACAGGGTCCTACATGTCCACTAGATATTTAAAAACAGGGTCCTACATGTCCACTAGATACCTGAATATCTGCGTACAGGCATGTTGTAGCACAGCAGTTCACACTTCTCATCGTAAGTGCATGCATAATATACAGGTGTGACTCATAAAGCAACATCTCACACATGAAATCTGCAATTAAGCGTGTATGTGCGCGGGTGTGTGTGTGTGTGTGTGATCGTGCCCCAGGAGTCAGTTGACACATTTACATTTACATTTACATTTTGCGCATTTAGCAGACGCTCTTATCCAGAGCGACTTACAATAAGTGCAGGCATTTCACATATAGCTAAAACACACATCAAAAAGGCAATAAGTACATTGTTCCTGGGTGGGTGCAGGGGGAAGTGCTAGAGATAGAAGAATGATTCGGTAGTGAAGTTTTAAACGGTCGAGAGTTGTGGAGCTCCATTCATGGAGCTACTGGAGGTACAATTTGAAGAGGAATGTTTTTAGACGTTTTTTGAAGATTGGTAGAGTCCGATGAGCTGATCTCCAGAGTGGAGTTGTTCCACCATTGCGGGGCAAGCAGGGAGAACAATTTAGACTGAGCAGATCGAGAGTTGCCCTCCCGTAAGGATGGCACTACCAAGAGGCCTGAGGTGGCAGAACGAAGTGCTCGCGTGGGTGTGTACGGCTTGATTAGTGACTGGATGTAGGAGGGGGCGGTTCCTCTTGTTGCCCCATAGGCTAGCACCATGGTTTTGTAGTGGATGCGTGCTTCGACCGGGAGCCAGTGTAGTGTGCGGAACAGCTGAGTGACATGGGAGAACTTTGGTAGATTGAAGATCAGGCGGGCTGCTGCATTTTGAATGAGTTGCAGGGGTTTGATGGCGCACACTGGGAGACCAGCCAGAAGGGAGTTGCAGTAGTCGAGACGGGAGATGATAAGTGCCTGGATCAGCCTTACTTTCCGAATGTTGTAGAGCATGTACCTGCAAGACCGGGACACCGCCTTGATGTGTGCAGAAAATGAGAGGGAGTTGTCAAGGGTCACGCCAAGGTTTTTCCCACATTGGGTAGCAGGGACTGTGACGTTGTCCACCGTAATGGACAGATCCTGGAGCGGGCAGGCTCTTCCTTTGAAGAAGAGCAGTTCAGTTTTACCTAGGTTGAGTTTCAGATGGTGTGCAGACATCCAGGCCGAGATGTCAGTCAGACATGCAGAGATACGGGATGCCACCTGGGTTTCAGACTGTGGGAATGAGAAAAATTGTTGGGTATCATCAGCATAGCAGTGATAGGAGAGGCCATGTGAGGATATGACAGAGCCAAGAGACCGGGTGTATAAGGAGAAAAGGAGAGGGCCTAGGACCGATCCTTGGGGGACCCCAGTGACCAGGGGCTGCAAGTTCGACGGCGAGCCTCGCCACACCACCTGGTAAAAACGGTCCGACAAGTACGAGGAAAACCAGGAATGCACCGCTCCTGAGATCCCCAGGTCAGAGAGGGTGGAGAGCAGGATCTGATGGTTTACTGTGTCGAAGGCAGCAGATAGGTCTAGTAGAATGAGAACAGAGGAGAGAGAGTTGGCTTGGGCCTTGCGTAGGGCTTCAGTTACACAGAGCAGCGCTGTTTCAGTTGAGTGGCCCGTCTTGAATCCTGACTGGTTAGGGTCCAGGAGATTGTTCTGCGAGAGGTAGGAGGACAGTTGGTCAGCTACGACGCGTTCAAGCGTTTTGGAAAGGAAGGACAACAGGGACACAGGTCTGTAGTTGTTGACATCCGACGGGTCGAGAGACGGTTTCTTGAGGAGCGGAGTCACTCTGGCCATCTTGAAGTCAGAAGGGACACATCCTGAGGTTAGAGAAGTGTTTATTAGAGATGTGAGATATGGAAGAAGGTCCGTGGAGATGGACTGGAGGAGCGGAGAAGGGATAGGGTCAAGCGGGCATGTTGTCGGACGGCTGGATTGGAGCAGTTGCAGGGTGACTTCCGGACTGAGCGTGGAGAAGGAACTCAGACCAGGGACAGAGTCAGTGTGAGGGGAAATAGCGATTTCTGGCGAATGGTTGAATGATGCTCGAATGTTGTCCACTTTCTGTTGAAAGTGGGTAAGAAAGTTGTCAGCTGAAAGGGACGATGACGGAGGAGGTGGAGGAGGGGTGAGGAGTGTAGAGAAGGTGGAGAAGAGCTTTTTAGGGTTGGAAGCGGAGTCCTGGAATTTCCGGTGATAGAAAGCAGCTTTAGCGGTGGTCAGATTAGAGTTGAAGGCGGTGAGGAGGGACTGGAGGGAAGCCAAGTCACTTTGAATTTTGGTGGATCTCCATTTCCGCTCGGCTGCACGAAGTTCTCTCCTGTGGCTACGTAGGGTTTCATTTAGCCACGGCACAGGAGGTGCGGCTCGGGCTGGCCGGGAGGAAAGAGGGCAGAGCGAGTCATAGGATGTAGATAGCGATGCTAGAAGGGTGGAAGAGGCAGATTCCGTAGACAGGAGGGAGAAGGATTCGGGAGACGGGAGGGATGAAAGAACAGAAGCAGCAAGATCAGATGGGGAGAGGGATCGTGTGTTCATGCGACCCACCACCAGGCTGGGAGTTGATGATGCACGAGAAGAGAGGGAGAGGGAAAATGAGACTAGGAAGTGGTCCGATAGCGGTAGGGGTGTGGTCTTAAAGTTGGTCAGCGGGCAGCATCTGGTGAAGACAAGGTCCATTGCCCGCGATGTGAGTCGCCGTTGACTGGGTGAGGCTGAGGCCGATCGATGAGAGGAGGGGTAGGACGGATGAGCCTAAGAAGGTGTTGAATGCGGTCGTTGGCAGGTTGAAGTCACCTAGCAGGACAAGCGGTGTGTCGTCATCTGGAAATTCGCTAATCAGGGTGTCGAGCTCTTCGAGAAAGACCCCGGGGGCTCCCGGTGGACGGTAGAGGACAATTATATTAATATTGAATGGAAACGTCACACGGACAGCATGGAATTCAAACGAGGAAGGGGAAAGGTGAGGGAGGGGGAAGGGAGAGAATCTCCATTTAGCAGAAATGAGAAGCCCCGTTCCGCCTCCGCGACGACCGGAAGTTCTAGGACTGTG
Organism: Dallia pectoralis; assembly: GCA_029465975.1. Taxonomy (NCBI): domain Eukaryota; kingdom Metazoa; phylum Chordata; class Actinopteri; order Esociformes; family Umbridae; genus Dallia; species Dallia pectoralis. Next base: position 6,300,150 of record CM055736.1, read on the forward strand.
GGAAAACACATGGCTGGATGACGAAAGGGCAGCCAAGGAAGCAGTGTTTTCGGGTGTAATCCACGTCTCAGTCAGAGCCAGAAAGTCAAGGTCTTGGAGGACAGCGTAAGCCGAGATGAATTCGGTCTTGTTGACAGCCGATCGACAGTTCCAGACACTACCCGAAATTAGGTACTCTGCAAAGGAGGTGCACACAAGGGTGGTTAGATTGGACCGAATGCGCCTCCGGTATAGAGTAGGTCTATATGGACGCCGAGCAGTCACTATGGATGGGATGGGAAGCATACACATTTCAGAGGTGATTAGTAGACGAGTGGGGTTAGAATTGTTTTTTTTTTTTTTTTTTTTTTTTGTATAAAGAATATGAAATGTAGTACTTACTCTGAATGTATTGTATCGCCAAGCCTGTCTTGCTTACCTTCCTCGAATAACTCCGCAGAACAACTCAGCAGAGCCGTCTTTGTTTCGGAGACAGTCTTAGTTGCAGGAGACAACAAAGCCACTAAACAAGCTGCCGCTCTATGACCACTTGGACCTAAGTATTGTACCCAATTACACCCTAATTGGAGGCAACCTAGGGAGAGAAGACCACACCCCCAGGAGGCAGCAAATTGCCAGTGCTAGTTCCTAACAAAAGGCAGGAAGTTGCTGCAACACACTGCCTAACTGTGCTAATTAGGAGCCTATAGTCCAGTGATGGACAGAAACCTAGCCTATTGTTTGGTTGATAGGGCTGAAACTAGCAGATTTCTACACACTAGCAATACCAGTACAGACTTCTACACTCTAGTAAATACCAATACAGACACCACAAGACAGTTTACTTATAGCTGATTGACAATGCAGGTTTAGCCAACAAGGAAATGGAGCACACTAACCTGGTAGGACTTGGGTTTGTAGTTTTATACCAAGTAGGGAGAGAAGACCACACCCCCAGGAGGCAGCAAATTGCCAGTGCTAGGTCCTAACAAAAGGCAGGAAGTTGCTGCAACACACTGCCTAACTGTGCTAATTAGGAGCCTATAGTCCAGTGATGGACAGAAACCTAGCCTATTGTTTGGTTGATAGGGCTGAAACTAGCAGATTTCTACACACTAGCAATACCAGTACCGACTTCTACACTCTAGTAAATACCAATACAGACACCACAAGACAGTTTACTTATAGCTGATTGACAATGCAGGTTTAGCCAACAAGGAAATGGAGCACACATTCATGTATAATCTCTCACCTTACAACAGTGACACATTTTATTGTGTATGTGTGTATGGTTTAAGAACACAGCCTGGAAACATATGCTTGGCAATAAATTGCCTCACCCAAGCCAAAAAACTGTACCGGCTATTCTGTTCATAGCTAATCAGCAACCCTGAAAATATAAGCACAGGTTGCCAATTTGGCACCACAGGTGAAACCTCCATTATCACTACGATTATAATTGGTTTTCGCGTTAACCGACTAACTCACGACAAAGTGAGTGTTCTTCGAAGAACCTGCTTTTCATTCAAATGGTTAGGGTTTTAGCACGTAGGTGATTTTATCACTATCTCTGGCTCACTCCCTTGAACTGTAAAATCTTCTCTCTCACACACAAGTGTGTGCACACTCACACCCACGCCACGGGTAGAATGCCCCATGTTGTCCTAGCAGTGAGGATAAGGTGCCATGGGGAATGAGAAAGGGAATGAACAGTCAGTTTTGAAGGTAAATCCTCCTCACCATGGTCAAAGTAGGGCAGCTTTGTCTGAGGCTGCATACACCAGGGAGCTAGTAGCATCCTCTTTATTATGGTATGGATAGTTTGCAAGTATGTAGGTATGCTGTGTGAAGCGACAGCAGAATCGCTTCATTTCTAGGTAGATGATCAATTTCTTCCTCAGGCCAAGCCTGTGCATTGCTTTTTTTCTGCCCAACATCAATTAACCAAAGCCTGGTAAAGTTGGGTCTGGATGGGTATAAGGACCAGTGTTGGGAGTAACGGCGTTTAAGTATAACGGCGTTACTAACGGAGTTACTTTTTCAGTAACAGAGTATTCTAATTAATTACTGTTTCCATCGTTACAACGCCGTTATCTTTACTAAGATTAAAAGTGTCGCGTTACTACAATTTGGTTGAATGAAGCGCGAGGTGTCATGCTTTGGCTACACAACAACTGCAGCTGGGGTGGGGATGATGACGCCGTTGCAAATGCGATGATGATTGGCTGGGTGGGCGGTGTCTTGCTCTCGCTGTCTCGCTGCACACACTCTGACTACCACTAAACAAGACTGCGTCAGCGACAATGGCGACGAGCCGGGGAAGTTCAAAAATAGCGGTCTCAAACTGGAAGTACCGGCACTACTTCTCGCTCATTGAAGTCAAAGGCAAGAATGTTTATGTTACATGCACGCTATGCCCACATTGCCGAGGAAAAAAGACGTTATCCACGTCTGCCTCATGCAAAGATTTTCCTTTGTTTCTTTTTACCCAGGTTTTTTTGTCCTAAATTTGCACTTGAATTTTATTTTCAATATTTATTTATGTTTTTATCATATGCATATCATATGGCAGCTGCAATCTATTGAGTTCAAATAAATACCAAATGTTCTAAAATACTGTATATAGTGTTTTATTCTTCAATAAGTTAATATAAACATCTTTGACGTTAAATGTTATAGAACGTAATAGTGTTTAGAACATAAACAAAATAATGTCAGTTACTTTGCTGAGTAACTAATTACTTTTACAATGTGACAACTGAGTTACTAACTCAATTACTTTTTGGGAGAAGTAATTTGTAACTGTAACTAATTACTTTTTTTAAGTAAGATGACCAACACTGATAAGGAGTTACTGCGCAGTCTGTTCTTTTTTGCCTTCTCTTACTCTTTCTCATTTTCCGTGTTTATGTCTTATCTATGCTTCCTCCCCCCCCCTAGATTCTTTTGAAGAGGGTCTTTAGAAAGACTTTACGACACAAGAGTTTGGCTGTTTTTGTTCTGGAGAGCTGTTGTGTTAGTGGTTGTGGGTGTTGTTTCGTCGATGTACTATTGTCTTGTGAACATTAAGACACAACGTTTAGGCAACCATTTGTTTTTAAATGACATGCAAATTCTGTGTCCCTCTACATCTCATCTCTTTCCCACCTATCTTTTCTTTCTTTCTTCCTCTCTCTTTTTCTCTCTCTCCATCTTATTTATTTTCTTTCTTCCCCTCTATCTTCTCTCACTCCCTCTGTCTCTCTGATGGATAAATGGAGTTCCAGGGGGTGGTGTTAAGTCACCACCCAACAGCTGTTTTATATACTCTCACTCTGTCAGGAAAAAGAGGCAATGCAGGGATGCAAGTCGGTTACCAAGACAACCAAGCTAGGGCATAGCGGTAGGTAGCCAAATCCCTTCCTTCAAAACCTAAAACCCACCTTTTTTTGCTTTTTTGAACCAATTATGTTCATATTCCCTTTGCCTTCTCTGTGATTGTTCTTCTCTTCAGCTTTTTCATAGAAAGGAAAGATGATTTAACATGACATGGCATGCCCCCTTTGCTTAACTCCCACCTGTTTGAAAACATTTAGTAACAACGCTAGAAGCAAACAGCTTGAGATCATACACACCGACAATTACTAAGAGAAAAGTACAGTACCTGTCAAAAATGTGGACCTCATTTATACCTATGACTGGTACTGTACATATCTTTAGTTTGGGCTGCTTTGCATCCTAGGTAATTACAGTGCTTGGCAGATTGTATGGTGCTTTGTGTCGGGGCGTGTGATTAAGCAGGAACAAGTGTACAGGTTGACACCCAGGCCGGGCAAGGTCTATTTACTGCGCATGGAGCCCACCCTCTCTGTCACCGGCTTCCTCGTGTGGTAAATCAGTTAGGATGCCGTCTGATGCCTGTTGCTATGCAGACTGCCGGATAGGCGGACAGTTTCATAAACACTCCGAACAGCTCGGAAGCTTAAAAAATAAACAAAAACAACGAACCTGCCAACACACCTAAAGCTAACTCACATTACACCATCAGAGAACACAGTGTAAAGCAGACCGAATAGCACACGTTTCCCCAACGTAGCACGCACACACCCCTAGAATCCCCCCCAACACACACACACACTGTGCACAAAAAAGGATGTGACTGATGCCAAGAAGCGAACATCAAAGCTAGCTCTAGAATTGTTCCCATGGTCGTTGGTAAACAACACTTTTCAAATCAAGGCAGATTAAATGACGAACCTTCGCAGACCCCTCAACAGCTGTCTGATGAAATGGAAGAATAGCTTTTTCAGATGATTGTATGTATTTGTCAGTGTGTTTGTGTTTATGTACGTGTATCCTTCCAGAAAACACAGGGATGGTCACACACACACACACACACACACACACACACACACACACACACACACACACACACACACACACACATAGGGGTAAGCTATTCTATGCCAAATATATGAATCCTACAGTAATCACCATCACTGCACAATATCTATATCTTCTGCATTATGTTCTGGACTTGGAGTTGAGGCAAGACAGCCATTACATCCCATAACTGTCTACCTCATGTTGGTTATGGAACCCATATGCTGTTTATCGTTGCAATGTCTTTTTGGTGAGATTGGATTGTGTGTATGAGAGAGAAAAGAGAGAACGAGAGAAAGAGAGAAAGAGAGAAAGAGGTGTGAGTCTGGAGGAAGATGACAGTATTGGATTCCACATCAAAGAGCTTTAGTGGCTGTGTGTTTGTGTGTGTAGTACGGCTAATATTTAAATGACTCTTTCGTACACACACACATACACACACACACACACACACACACACACACACTTTCTTTCCCACTCTCTGTCTCACACACACACACACACACACATTCTTTAGTTTTTAAATCAGACATGCAGCACAGGGATCGATGTGGAATACTGTCATGCTCCTTAGATTCATACAATATATTGTCTTATTCTAGTCTCTCTCTCTCTCCATGACACACATGCACACCCAAATACACACCCCTTACACACAGATGCTAATGCGATGTGTAAGTGGTGAGCCCTGGTACAGATTGAGGAGCATGCTAATGCAGCAATCTATACACTCAGGCTAAAGACATGGATTTTCCAGCTTCCATGTTGATTTTTGAAAATGTATTTCCCCTCAATAACAATAACCTTTTATTAGAAAACCCTTATATTTATTTTAATAGGTTAAATTAATAAGACGTGTTTCTTCCGGTCCATGTGTTTTTGGGTCTAAAGCAGACACGATTCAGCACCTCATTGTCAGAGCTGTTTAAAATTGAGTATATGGGTCATTCCAGAATTGGAGGACATTATCTTTCCCACCCTTGACATTTCAAATAATCCATAATCAAAATATAAAAATATACACTGGTTGTATATTGTAGTACAAAATGAAAATATAGTTTTAGAAAAAGTGGCTCCAAAATATTCTTTAAAATAACAAATAGCACTCCAGAACCACCTAAAATAGCATTTTTCTCTTGTCCCAACTTCTTGATGATATAATATAACTTTTAAAATATGTTTTTTCAAAATACTTTTATCTATAGAAAAATTCTATTTGTTGCATTATTTGAATGGGATTATTCACTCAAAATTAACTTAACTGGGTGTAAATCATGTTCTGTATATTTTCAATAAATTAATACACATTTCTATAGAGTTCTTCAAAAACATTGAGCTCTGCTGAAAAACAGAGGCACTACCGTGCCATGCGTGATGCTGATGAACAGAAGAGACGCAGTACTTGGAAAAACAGAAGTGGAGGAAAGTAGAATAGGAGGTAAATGAGACCCAATGCCAGGTGAAATATTTGCATATAGTGAGGAGAATTTGTTTTTTTACCCAATCAGGAATGATGTCCACTGGTATCCCTTTAAGGATATGCTAACCCTCATTCCTTCCTTAGAGAATGTTACCTCACATCACATGGCAATTCAGTATGTTTTTCTCATATTTATGTAATGATCCAAGAGTTCTAAAGAATTCTCAGCCATGTTCTAAAGACCTGAAAAGGTTCTAAAGACCTTTTTGAGTAAAGTTCTAAAGACCTGGAAGTTCTAACAACTTCTTGGCCAGGTTCTAAAGACCTGAAAAGGTTCTTTTGAATAAAATACACAGTTACTACTGAGATGTAATGTTTAAAAATGTATTTTTTCCTTTGTAAAGAACATTTCTAATTTAAACCTGTTTGGGTTTATTCTAGTGTCATTTTAAAAAGTTTAATTATTATATGTATAATGTATTTGAGCAATTATTGAAAAATTACATTACACACACATGGTGTCCATCCTCTCATTAGTAATTTTATATAGGTTTCACGTGTTTGGTCATGTCTTGATGTGAAATATTTTTATGTTACTGTCTGATTGTAGTGAGCTGTTTTCAAGTTTATTCCTTCCTTTGTGAGGTGTTTAATATTATATGCGCTTTGTTATTTTTGTGAGTATTAGTGAGTACTTCAATCTACGCGTTTGCTTTGGTGAGTGGCTGGTATTAAAAACCGAAAACTCTATTTTATCTTGTGTCAGGCTCCTTCCTTCTACACACCTCACCTAGACTGTGACAGTGATTCCTCAGCAACATGCAACAACAAACTATCAAAAAGCTGGTAAATGCTGTGGTCTAATCTGTTTCCCTTTTATTAACACTGTGATAATTCATTTAAAAGTTTGAAAGGTGCACTAAATATTTGTGATGTAAACGTAATGTTGACTAGTATTTATCTGCAATAACATTTTTACATTGTTAGTGATATTGTCACGAATGCTCACATTACAACAGAGTATCTTGCCAATCGCGAAAGCGCAATGTAGATTTATTAACAACACAGCAAGGTACTCAGTCAAACAGGCAAAGTTCGATAACAGTTGATCAGATACTAGACAACAATACAGAAGGTGGCAGGCAAAGACGAGGTCATATCAACGTCTGGATAATAATGCAATTCAAGAAATGTATGCTGGTGGTTGTTGAAGCTGTTATAGTTGGAACTGATGGATTAAAACAACACAGATGTATGCTGGTGGTTGTTGAAGCTGTTATAGTTGGAACTGATGGATTCAATCAACACAGATGTATGCTGGTGGTTGTTGAGGCTGTTGTAGTTGGAACTGATGGAATCAAACAACACAGATGTATGCTGGTGATTGTTGAGGCTGTTGTAGTTGGAACTGATGGATTCAAACAACACAGATGTATGCTGGTGGTTGTTGAGGCTGTTGTAGTTGGAACTGATGGAATCAAACAACACAGGTAATTGATGCGGCAGCATCTGTCAGATATGCAAAGATAAACAGGTTATTGATGTTTCATATTCCCTGAATCCACAACAGTTGATCAAATTCAAGTTTGTTTTTCATCTTCAGTTACATAAGAGGTCCCTTTTCTCTTCTCACTTTGCTCACTGCAGTCTTTTTCATTTTAGCCAAACAGCAATATGGTCTGGTGAGATGTTTTTTAGGGTTCGGGTTCAATCCACTGCTGTGATGTTGAACCAGTCCAGTGTTTGGGCTTAAAGAAGCTAGTGCTTTGGTTGAACTGTGTTAGAATGGACCACTAACTATACCCTCAGACCAGGCCTCAGAGGACAGCCCACCACATAATTGACAATATAACATCATAAAGATGTACAATCATGATATTGTCAAAATGAGTATATATACAATATACACCGATCAGCCATAACATTACGACAGGTGAAAAGAATAACACTGCCAGCGAGTAGGACCTATTAGGCAGCAAGTTAACATGTTTTCCTCATAGTTATTGTGTTAGAAGCAGAGAAAATGGGAAAGCGTAAGTATCTCAGCGACTTGGGCCAAATTGTGATGGCTAGTAGTGACTGGGTCAGAGCACCTCCAAAACTACAGATCTTGTGGGGTGTTCCCGGTCTGCAGTGGTCAGTACCTTTTAAAAGTGGTCCAAAAAAGGAAATGCGAAGAACCAGCGACAGGGTCATGGGTGGCCAAGGCTTATTGATGCACGTGGTGTGTGAAGGCTTATTGATGCACGTGGTGCGTGAAGGCTTATTGATGCACGTGGTGCGTGAAGGCTTATTGATGCACATGGTGCGTGAAGGCTTATTGATGCATGTGGTGAATGCCGGTTCTGATAGAACGATGTCAGATCACATTATGCATCACATTTTGTTATTTATAGGGCTGGGTAGCTACAGACCAGTCAGGGTGCCCATGCTGACCCAGTCCACTGCCGAAAGCCCCTACAATGTAAAGTAACAGAACTGCCCCACCGAGCATCACACACACACACATAGGTTTTGTTTCCCTAAATGGCACACTTGTTTTGCAGAGTTATTCCAGGATGATCAGGGAGAAAGGCATCACACTTCTGGCTCATTTGAGTAGAAGAAGGTAGCCTGATCTGATGAATCACATTTTCATTTTCATCACGTGGATGGCCGGACGCTTGATTTTGCTGGAGAACTCATGGCACCAGGATGCATTATGAGAAGAAGGCAAGACGGCAGCTATTTACTCTCGCAAGGATCCTGGAGGGGGCCTGGGACTATGCCCATCCAGTTTACATGTGTTTTGTGGATCTGGAGAAGGCATATGACCGGGTACCCCGGGATATTTTGTGGGAGTATGGGGTGAGGGGGTCTCTTCTCAGGGCCATCCAATCTCTGTACGCTCAAAGCATGAGCAGTGTTCGTATTCTCGGCAGTAAGTCGGATTCATTCTCGGTGGGGGTTGGGCTGCGCTTTGTCACCAATCTTATTTGTGATATTCATGGACAGGATATCAAGGCGTAGTCATAGTGGGGAGGGGTTTTTGTTCGGTGGGCTGATGGTGACATCACTGCTTTTTGCAGATGATGTGGTCCTGATGGCATCATCGGTCAGCGACCTTCAGCACTCACTGGATGAGGATTAGCACCTCTTCTGAGGCCATGACTCTCAGCAGGAAATCGGTGGAATGCCTACTCCGGTTAGGGAGTGAGTCCCAAGTGGGTTCGCGGGTGAGAGAACAATGGAGCGGGAGATTGGCTGGAGAATCGGAGCAGCGGGGGAGGTTTTGCATTCGCTTTACCGCACCGTTGTGACGAAAAGAAAGCTGAGCCGGAAGGCAAAGCTCTCGATCTACCAGTCAATCTTTGTTCCTACTCTCACCTATGGTCATGAAGGCTGGGTCATGACTGAAAGAACAAGATTGCGGGTACAAGCGGCCGAAATGGGTTTTCTCTGAAGGGTGGCTGGCCTCTCCCTTAGGGATAGAGTGAGAAGCTCAGTCATCCGAGAGGAACTCGGAGTAGAGCCGCTGCTCCTTTTGTGTAGAAAGAAGTCAGTTGAGGTGGTTCGATCATTTAGTAAGAACGCCACTCGGGCCTCCCTAGAGAGCTGTTCCAGGCACGTCCAGCTGGGAAGAGACCTCGTGGAAGACCCAGGACTAGGTGGAGAGATTATATCTCCACACTGGCCTGGTAACGCCTCGGGATTCCCTAGTCAGAGCTGGCTAATGTTGCCCGGGAAAGGGAAGTTTGGGGTCCCCTGCTAGAGCTGCTACCCCAGCGACCGACCCCGGATAAGCAGTTGAAGATGGATGGATGGCAAGATGGCAGTATGATCCTTTGGGAAAAGTTCTGCTGGGAAACCTTGGGTCCTGCCATTATTCATGTGGATGTTATTTTTACATCAGACCATGTACACCCCTTCATGGGAAACAGTATTCCCTGATGACATTGACCACAGCAGGATAATGCGCCCAGCCACAAAGCAAAAACAGTTTAGGGCTGATTTGAGGAACACAACAAGTTCACATTTTTGAATTCCACTTGTAGCTGTCACAACTGCTGACCATTGAGGTTCCCCCTTCGGGGCATTTAGTGGGGTGCACATTTTACTTCCGGTGGTTAGGTTCTAATTGGGCACAGCTGGCTTCAGTTTGGATGGTTATCTTTGCTATTTAGTTCTCTGGATGTCAGTACATGTTGCTTAGCATTGTTTGAGGTTACGTCTTCTATCATTGAGTGTTGTGTTTAGCAGGTTTTTTTAAATAATTCGGTAGTAGCGCAAGTGTATTTTTATACTTGCATGGTAGGCGCGGTCGTCAGTGAATGAATGGGTGAATGTGACGCAGGATCTGTAAAGCGCTTTGGATAAAATCGCTATATAGATGTTTGTTAAGTTCGTGTTTTGTAATTTTTTTCAGGTTCGCCAGGCAAATAAAAAAATTATGTTAAGTTAAAAAGATTTACATTTGAGTAAATGATCCGCTGGGCATCTGTGAGATGTCCCGGACCAACATGGTGGCTCCACCTCGGCAGGTCAGCGTTGTCTGGTAGCACGCGGGTGCCTAACTAGATAATTTACAAGTCATTATACAGTGTTCTCTAATTAAATTCTTATAATGGTTGATCTTAACATGAACCACAGCAGAATGTAAAGCAGGCTTAGGTTGTGTGGGTGAGTTGAGACTCATACGATCATTTCTAATAATTACCCTCTTACCTCCTACACATACATCCCCATTACAACGACACCGTGCAATAAAAAAAGAAAAGAAAACACCTTTCTGGACTTGTTGTTCAGAGCTGCTCTTTTATTCATTTTCTGTTTTTTTCCCCTCAAAGTATCACTTCCCGGATTACCGGGTCTAACACGGATCCTGTTTGAGGCCCTAGAGCCATGTATCAGTATGTGAATTTCATAACCTTTTCATTGTTAAGAACTTGATCAATTGACTGATTAGATGATTCTGATAAAATATCACACAGCTGAGTGTAACGATTTGGCTCAAATGCAGGTAGAGGACACAGGCGCAGAGGTTCACAATATGCAGAATCTTTATTCTACGTCAGGCAGACAGGACTAGAACAGAATACGTAGAAACATAATCAAACAAAATACCAATATGATCACACCGTACCTTTAAATAAGATAGCCTTAGTATCTCAAAACGCAAAACATACAATGAACCAACAACTGGCAGACAGGACAGGACCAAACTAAATAGAAGACTAATGAGCATGAACTGAAAACATTCAACTAATGACAGGGATTCACATACAAGGAAAAAACTGAACCAAAATGGGCAGAACTGAACAAAAATGACATCCTCACACTGAGAAATATTTCCGACCTAATGTACAGCAAAAATTACCAGAAGCCCTAATGATGTTTTGTGTTTTTTTTTTAAAGAGATGGTAGGTAAGGAAGGCAAACCTACCCCTGTCCGAAGGTGAGAAGGACTCAGTGTGTGTCTGTGTGTGCGTGTGTGTGTGTGGGCATCTGTGTGTGTGTGGGCATGTGTGTGTGTGCGCGTGGGCATATGTGTGTGTGTGTGTGGGCATATGTGTGTGTTTGTTTGTGTAAAGGAGTGGGCCTCTGCATACCAAAGCAGTCCTGTGACCGCCTGTCGCTCTCCATCCATGAGTGCATCCATCACTCACACGACCACCCTTGGTCGAATACTAGAGTAGAGAGATATAGGGACTACAGGTAAAGGCAAAATAGAGAGAGAGTAGAGAGATATAGGGACTACAGGTAAAGGCAAAATAGAGAGAGAGTAGAGAGATATAGGGACTACAGGTAAAGGCAAAATAGAGAGAGAGTAGAGAGATATAGGGACTACAGGTAAAGGCAAAATAGAGAGAGTTGAGAGATATAGGGACTACAGGTAAAGGCAAAATAGAGAGAGTAGAGAGATATAGGGACTACAGGTAAAGGCAAAATAGAGAGAGAGTAGAGAGATATAGGGACTACAGGTAAAGACAAAATAGAGAGAGAGTAGAGAGATATAGGGACTACAGGTAAAGACAAAATAGAGAGAGAGTAGAGAGATATAGGGACTACAGGTAAAGGCAAAATAGAGAGAGAGTAGAGAGATATAGGGACTACAGGTAAAGGCAAAATAGAGAGAGAGTTGAGAGATATAGGGACTACAGGTAAAGGCAAAATAGAGAGAGAGTAGAGAGATATAGGGACTACAGGTAAAGGCAAAATAGAGGGAGAGTAGAGAGATATAGGGACTACAGGTAAAGACAAAATAGAGGGAGAGTAGAGAGATATAGGGACTACAGGTAAAGGGAAAATAGAGAGAGAGAGTAGAGAGATATAGGGACTACAGGTAAAGGCAAAATAGAGAGAGAGTAGAGAGATATAGGGACTACAGGTAAAGGGAAAATAGAGAGAGAGAGTAGAGAGATATAGGGACTACAGGTAAAGACAAAATAGAGAGAGAGTAGAGAGATATAGGGACTACAGGTAAAGGCAAAATAGAGGGAGAGTTGAGAGGATAAAAAAAGAAAAGGAGAGAGAGGAGGAGGACTGAATTGACGGTCAGTAAAAACATCCCACCAGCTCTATAGCAACGTACGTATGTAAACTATTTAAACTACACCCACACATGACTGTGAGACAAACTTATCAGACAAAGACACAGACAGACAGATGTTCATTACACACTTGAAACAATTCTGTCAAGACGTACATTACCAGCCCATCCATTTTTATTGAAAAAAAGGTGAACAATATGAATATAATTATGCAGGAGATTTGGTAATGAATGTCATGGGGTAATGGATATTATCGAAAGATTCCAATATGCAAATTAGAATAACTGCGTCAAAATGACACTTGTGTCTTAAGAAATATTATGTGTGCTATATCTGCAGCCTTTCTATGTGACAATATTTTTTTGTCTTAATTTTTTTCTGCAGAGTGCTTTATTTGGCTCGTTACAGCCATCTACTGAAATGCTGTTATCTTTCCAATTGCCTACTTGAACCGCTGATTGAAATAACTCATACATAGTTAGATCAAGCCGGTTTTTGAGGCAGGGAAATACACATTGTTTTGTTAATCAGGGCTTATATTGAAAGTGTGGAGAGGTTGCACCTCTGCAAGTCATTAGTTAGCGTTAGTACTAAAGCTTACCCAACACTATCAGCCACAGCATTCAGTGGCATTCTTGTCAAACAACGGTTTTTGTTGCCCTCAATGGCATTTCTGCCGATTTTTTCTGCAGGGTTATTCCAAGATAAACAGGAAGATAGGCATCACACCTTTTGCCAATTAAGGGTGTGTTTTTAGATTAGATGCAACTTTATTGTCATTGGACAGTACAAGTACAGTACAACAAAATGCAGTTTGCATCCAACCGGAAGTGCAAAAGAGCAGTGCAAAAAGATATGGAGTACAGTTTAAACTACAGAGTAAATATGTGCAATGGATATGGATAAGTGAATGCAGATGCATGTATACTTTTCAACAATGTAGCAAATTGTAAATGAGCAGAGTCACACCAGCGGAGAACATCTGAACAAGTGGTAAACGGATAGTACAAACGATAAGCATTTTGCAAAAGTCAAATAATAAATAGGCTAGCAGAGTGCAGAGCAAGAGGTACCAAGATGAGTACCACAGGATGTATTGTGCAAATGGAAGATGAAGTAAATAATTTAGCAGCATGTAGGCAAGAGGTAGCAATGGGGGTACAACAGTACATTGTTCACACTCTAAACCACCTATTCTTAACCATAGGGCCGCAGCCCACACTTGGGGCCACCTTGAGGGCCGCAAAAAACTTTACGTTTTTCCCCTGTGGGCCGCGGGACCAAACAAGTTATCACTTTGGCTAAGCCCCGCCCCCTTAGTTACTGTTGCTACGTCCGACAACTTTATATGGGCTCTGGTTTGGTATCAACATTATGCTGTGACAGCTCTTCCTGCTGAAATTGTATCAAACTTTTATAAAGCAGCAAATAAAGTGTCCAACAGAAGTAGGCAAGAGGGGCTGCAATATGTGTTTCAAGGCTATATTCAAGACATACAGGTGAAACAAGGCATCCAAAGAGGTAAACGCATACCGGTCACTGTGAAAAAATTAACCACTGCATATCCTATTAATCGAGACGGAGGCTGGGACTAACAATATCAAGGAGCAACACTGTTCATGCAAAGCTGGGTAGGTCTCTATTCACTTATATAATCGTTATTACAAAGCAAACTGACTACGCGAGTATAAAAACGTTTAACTATATTTTTGATAAAACTACGACGGTAATAGTCTGCCGAGACCAGAAATATGAGACACCCCATGTTAAAGTCAATGGAGCGCTGTGAAAAACTTGAGCTCATTCTTGGCTGTGCTGTGATTGGTCAATCTACATTCTAGGGTGTGGCTTAGCCAAAGGCGAATTAAAAGACAAACCATACATTTTTGGAAAATAATTATGGATTTTGGATATAGCGTTTCCGAAAAAATAATAATATGGAATTACAGCGTTTCTAAAAGAATGACCACTGATATCCATGACAGCGTCGCAGCGAATTACGTTACAATACACCAGCACTTCTCAAAATCCGGACTCCGGTCCGGATCCAGACCCGGAGGGAATTCAATCCGGACCCGCCTCTTAAGTGTAAGAAATTAAAAGTATGGATTTCCTACTTTGAAAAAAACGCATGCCTGTCAAAATCATTTGTCTAGTGTTTATGTCTCTTTGGAGATGGTCCGAAATTAAACGAAGGCGATATATTTAAAGTTTTCCTCCATGATTCAGTTGCCGTGACATCCAGTAAGTGCATACTTTTGACGTAATCGGGCGCGAGCCGCGACACTTCACCACAGTAACAGGGACGATACACTAGGCACTTCCCAGGCGAAATTCGCCTAGAGAATTTTCGCCTCCCATTCATTTTCAATTAAGTCACGTGACATTGTTGAGCAAGGCATTCTGGGATACCGGGCGATGCGAAGACAGCGTGCGAAGCGTCTAAAGATAGGATCCATCCTATTCTATGCAAATTGAATTGGATTTTCGCTCTTACGCGCTTGGGCGATAGCCAATCACAAACGATGTGTCTGTGTACCTTCTATACGCGGCATCCAAAATGTTACTACGTTCAAAATGGAGGAACATTTAATAATTGCAGTTTCTGGATTTCAGGAGCTGAACAATGTGTCCCTTTTTAATTATAGATTAAGAGACATTTAATTTTCTTTTTAGGCTCTTTTTCATATGAAATAATGCTACAGTGCATGTTAATTTTGGAGTTGGCTGGCAAACAGCACAATTAAATGCTACTCACCGTAGTCAAATAGCAAGAAGTTAGGCTTGGACTAATTGCTCTGCGAAACCGGGTGTCCTGCCTCACAACCAAGAATCCCAATCTACTAAACTCGGCCTTGGTGAGCCTAACCATGAGCATAACCCTGGAACCAGGCATCGTCAAGGCAGAGTTCCTGAACAAGTCTATGGTACTCCCCATGAGTTCCTGAACAAGTCTATGGTACTCCCCATGAGTTCCTGAACAAGCCTGTGGTACTCCCCACGAGTTTATCGGGACAAAATACTAGGCTTCACCCAAATGGAACGGTGCTGCGGCGCAACACCCTGCAATGAAGCAGCAATGATAATGCAACAAGCCTCTTTCTCTCGTTATCCATATTTGATCTTTTTGTGTAAATAAATGTATATGCAATTATTCCCTCCACAAATATGTAATATGATTGGGAAGTATTTTCATTTGTCAAGAATGCTTAAATAAAAATGCATATTGAGCAAACATAATACGTCATCAAGACACAATCATAGTAACAACTACTGAAACTACTTTTTCACCCTGCTTATAGAAAATGTTGAATTATGATTAATCTGGTGTCACGACCGGGCTCAGGCAGGTAATAGGACACTGTCGCAGAGACGATAATTAAACTACTAATTTATTGACAACACAAAAAACTGAAAACTACACACACTTGTGTGGCAAAACAACACCGGCACGTGGGCCAAAACAAAACACAACACTGAACAGAAAATAAACATTAGGAACAACATTACCTTACATCTGGTCTATTTTTATCAACCTAATTCTTAGCAAAAGTGTGCATTGGAATAGTGAAGTGTAAACTTTCTGCGTCGCAACCAAAAAAAACAAACACGCCCACATACACGCCCACAAGCAACCAGCGACAAGCGATCCAGGCATAGCCACGCGAAAATCCAAATGCCTAGTGTATCGTGCCCGTAAGCGTTTGAATGGGTGTGGAGGATGTCATTGTCCAGGAAAAGAAAAGTTGATGGAGAAAATAGAGTTTTTAAAGACAGAGAGGTAGGCATTCATTTTGTCCCAATCCAGCACGAAGCCATTCTGTTTGATTTCTAACGAGACAGTTGGAGTTGTGAAGAGTGTAAATGTCAAAAGGCATTATGAAACAAAACACGGTGTTTGTTGGTCCTGTGAGCATAACATGCTCAGATGATTTTACTTGAATCGTGCAGAAAACAGATCGAAGGGGATGGAGATATATAAGAGAGAAAGAGCTGAGACAGGACAGAGAATAGGGAATATATTAGTTTGAGGGTAAATAAAACCTCATTATCTTCACTCATGGGATACAGACTATTTTAACACACACACACACACACACATTTAAAGTACGATTTGTCAAATCTAACAAATTTTTGTGTTAATATGCCTGACTTGAGCCTTTACATTTGTTACTGCAGATTGATTTGTTCCATGAATTGTTGTATGTGCAGGTTTACATATGTAGCAGTATGAGGTTACCTCATAACTACTCTGCGTTCGTTCGGCCAATCAGTGCTGCAGCCCCCCCCATAAATACAGGTAGTAGTCCTTCTGACTGCCCTCTTGCTCGTCGGTGACGGAAGCGCGACATACTTCCGGGTCACTCGCTCCGTGTTTTGCTGCTGCGCGTTGACGGGTAAGATGGCGACTCTGCTGTTTCTGCAGTCATTTCACTGTTGCATCGGCTGACGTTATGTTTATTATGCATTGAATGCGCGTAGATCTCGGGTTGGTGGACCAGTCCTCCGCTCCGTCGTTCACCGCATTCAAAAAGCGGACGTTATTGAAAGCTGCCTGTACTGTCTGCGTTGCGGGCTGTCTCCTCCGGGGTGACACGAGTCGCTGCTTGATCGGTATGTATGACATATGGTGTAGGACTTATTTGTTTAATGTGAGATTAATTGATTTTCTATAAATGGTAGGAACCGGGCTGGTCCCACTGGGGATTGACGTCAGCTGCGGAGCAGTGATGCACTAGCTACTGTTTTGCTGGATTTCCTGGATTGCTGTTTGACTACGGTGCAATCGGAATATTGTGTTCACAACTCTACTCGATCGCTATATGTCCGTCCGGGACTTCTGTTCACGGCTACCGGGCCATTACGGCCATACGGTCTGATGTGGAGGACCTCCAGTGTATGGGAGCTGATGTTTTAAACTGTTTGATTATAATTGGAGGGCTTGGCTCCTAATCATTTGGGTTACGTGTTTACATTTTCCTTTTCTTTTGTATGTTTTCGATTAAGTACATTTGTATCTATAGCTGTTGTTCCATCCGTGATCTTGGGGCATCCCATTTGATACACTAATCCAGCGTATACGTGTATATTTTTGTATTGCTTCAATTACTACTCTAACATTCATTATTCCATTTATGGGGGAGTGCTGGC
Organism: Dallia pectoralis; assembly: GCA_029465975.1. NCBI lineage: Eukaryota > Metazoa > Chordata > Actinopteri > Esociformes > Umbridae > Dallia > Dallia pectoralis. The sequence continues at coordinate 6,317,592 of CM055736.1, forward strand.
ATTTATATCCCATTCTTCTAGGGTACGGCCCTCCGGAACCATAGTTTGTTCCGACCGGGAGAACGGGGTTATTTGGTGATTTAAATCATTTGTCCTTTTATTCATTGTCAATATTATAGTGACCTTTTTGTGAGTAAATTTCTATTTACCGTGTGTGTGTTTGTGTCCATTCTAGTTGCTGAGAGCCGAAGGTGTGGTGGGGTGTCCGGGTGGTAGCTTCCCCTTCCTGCTTGCTGTGTTGTCTACCCGTCTTACTTGCCGTGTTCGTTGTGGTGTTTTCTGTCTGTTTGTGTGTGTGTTCACGTGGGTGACTCTTCCTGGGATTCCTTCGTGCCCCTTTCCTCCCCCACCGGTAAGTCTCAGCGACTGGTATGAATGTGTCCCAAATGGTGTTTTAATTACTGAAATAAAGTTTGTTATATCTTTTAAAATTGAGATCACGTCTCTGGCTGAATTGTATACCCACCTGTGTGTCCTTAAGTGACTCAATAGATTCCAATCAGGAAAGAACGAAAATCATTCTCTGGGTGAAATTCCCAGGGTGGCGTTGTCGGTGTTCTGGGTGTCAGGTTTCAACTAAACCATAACCTCCCAGGTTGTTCGTTGTGCACCACATCACACATACATAAATAAACTGTTAAACTGCAAGTGGATTTCGTTTAGTTATTGAGTACAAATCAAACCCAGGGTGAGATCAATAAACCAATACAGTGCTAATATTTGAATAGGCCCTGGGCCACTTTGTACTGTAAACTTTGGGCCCAGACATCAAAAAGGTTAAGAACCCCTGCTCTAAACAAAGCACCGGAAAAAGAGGAAGTGCACCCCACTAAATACCCGAAGTGAGAACCTAGCGTTCACCACTTGTGACCTAGTTTACCACTTGTGACAGTTGTATATGTCACAAACAGAGCGGCGTAGTGTGGTTGAAGCCATTTGCAGAGCCAGTAATCTGTTTTGACACAGGTTTATTTAAACAGCAACGTAAAACAAACCGTACATGGTGAAAAAGGCAAAACTATTGAAAATAAAACAAACTATCCGCATATAGCGTATTATAATATAACACACAAACAACAGCAGTAGACAACAACAAACACTCACCTCTAACTAAACTGTGTGACATGAAACAATGCTAAGCAAGGAGTGACTTGCTAGCGACCCCTTTATTTCCCCCGTGATTACAATGACAAACAGCCGTGAGACAAAGCGGCTGAGAGGCCGCCATCTTGAGCGGCTGAGGGGGCATCGTGGCGGCGGTCATCGTGGGCGACGTGGCGGCGGCCATTCACGGACATGGTGGGACCTCACACTTTCGGGGAGGAACCGCTTGTCTGGGCTTTCTGTCGGCAGGGAGAGGGAACACTCCGGGAGGCCAGGCGGAGGAAGCAGGGGACACTCCGGGAGACCAGGCGGAGGAAGGAGGGGACACTCCGGGAGACCAGGCGGAGGAAGGAAGGGCGTCGGCGTCGCTGCGGCTATCTCTGGCGTCGCTGCGGCCATCTCGGGCGTCGCTGCGTGGCGGCGGCGGCCATCTCTGGCGTCAGGTCTTGGAAGTCCAGCCATGCCCTCCACCACGCCCTAATTACAGCCGGGGGCTGCTCATGTAACCCCTTCGGGGATTTCTCTGTCCCAGAGGTAGGTGGTCGGAATGGGTCCTCATCCAGCTGGCGCTGGGATGGTGGCTGTAGCTCCAGGGCTCTTGCTGGCCCTGGCTGCAGCCCCGGAACAGTGGACGGTGTCTTCTGAGGCTCCAGGGCCGTGGGTGGCGCTGGACCCACAGGTGGCTTCACCCGGCACTTCCCTCTTGGCACCGGGTGTGGATGGTGTTCTTTCCCCACCTGCTGGCTGGGTCCAGCGCGTAGGTTCTCCTTCACAATCCCCCTAGAACACCCCTCTAGCACCCCCCCAAAATTTTTATTGGGGAGCCTTCGGGTGCTCCACAGAACAGTTCTTTGGAGGACCGTGAACCCGTTGTGGCAAGCCCTGGTAGCCACTTCTGCCCGCCCCAGCCGACATCTGATGTTACCGGGACTAGTCGACTGAGGACGGGATCCCATAGCAGGGCGTCTTCCAGGGAGTCCTCCTCCACTCTCTCGTAGACCGCCTCGTCATCATCCGATGAGAGGGAGTCGGACCCCCAATCACCCTGCCAGGTATAGCGCCGTTCACATTGCTCCGTGGGGTGAAAACGTAAACAAGGAAATGAAACAAGGAAGTGAAACAAGGAAGTGCATCACCGAAATATGTCTGTGTAGCAACGCCACCACACCAATCGTGACAGTATAGCATGTCAACAATAGTTTTTTTTATTCGCTTTGGTACTATTTTCACAAGTATGTGGTAAAACATCACAACTGTTAGTACAAAACTGAAAGCAGATCTTCAAAAAGTTTTTTCATTTTTTTCAAACATGTGCCGAACGGAAACACAAAAACAAAACAAGGGAGCAACAGGGAGAGAACCCACAGTCAAACCCAAAAGGGTCAGTCCAGGACCGCAGGTCCAGCCCTGAATAGGCCTCGATGGGCCGACCGCCATCTTATGTGGTAAAACCTCACAATTGTTAGTACAAAACTCAAAGCAGATCTTCAAAAAGTTTTTTCAGTTTTTTCAAATATGTGATCACATGTTCAATTGACAGTACAATGCACAAAATGACACAATCACATTTTCACAACACCTAATCAGTGTGTCATCAAATGAATACATTTCATATAAATTAATTGTCTTTCACAATGCAATGCTCACAATACTTTTGATATGCTTCTCATCTCATTTGCGTAAATACATTTGACCAACACTTAATCCAACTGATCTTAATGGTTAATCACTGAACCGTTTTGTAAACCTATATATTTTAGTTTCAACATTAAACAGTATATCGATTTTGAGAACTACAGAAATAAAATGTTTTTGTACAAAATATTAACCACACATGATGAATACTCGTTATTGCTAATTGATTTCACTGAAATGAGATGTGGATGAGAATCTATGGCCAAATGCTCAAGACAGGCTTGATCCAAATTACCTGCAATGTGTGCACAAAATGTTGTGTTTTGTTCTCATTTAGTTACATAATAGAAATTATACCTATGTTACAATTATATCTGAAAAATACGTAAAAACTAATTTGCGCAAATGATTGTAGAGGATGTAAAAATTGATCGAAAACCGCAAACATACAATGGCAGCATTGTTCAAAAAGGGGAATGTACCAAACCAGTCAATCTAAACAGATGGCCAACAAACCACCCATTAAAACGACTGGATTTTTCTTTTCTTATTTTTTCCCAAAGCAGAACATGATTTTGTTCATTCCAGTCTTAGTTCTTGGGTTTAGTGGATCGTGTAAGCAAATCTGTAGGGAGACACGTTGTCACAAGTCTAAGGCTTTTTCTCAGATCCCACTCTTTTAAAGGCATATTTTCTTCATTACCCTTAATTCATGCAACTGGTTTTGGACTGATCCCAGGGCTAAAATTAAATGTTGAGATGTTGTGCTTTCCACAGATGCATGGCACTCCTCTTAGTGTGTGTGTGTGTGTGTGTGTGTTGCTTTAGAGTTTCACTGTGTGTTTGAAGTTACATGAACTGAGCTTTGAGAAAGAGAGAAGAGCTGTAGGGATACATACATTTCTATTGCGGTGAACAAACACATCTCCAACCTTATGGTGTTACAATTGTCCACATAATGCATCTGAAACACAGCACCTTTGAAGATATGCAACATTGTCGTAAGACATGCTATGAGAAAGGCTAAGTCATATTACATTGTGACTGGGATTGGGAACTGTTGCTGTTTCTGTGGCTGAACGATATACACTTCCAAATATATAATGATCTCCTGGCAAAATCTAGAGGCAACACATTTTTATTACCCTTTTGTTGTCTGTGTTGTTGTGTTGTGCAGTCTACTTTAAATGTCAATTTATTACAAATTAATGGTGACAAAGCTTAATTATTTTTATTTAATTGACCAATAGCTTTTGTAATCACGTCTATTCATTTTTGGGTTAACTGACTCAAAGAAGCACTGTTGAGTTTTATAATTCATGTACAAATCCAGTTCAGTACATGTCATCCACATTTGATGTGCTTAGTGGAGATTTTTTAAATGTTCTAATTGATGTTAGAAGGTTTTTACACTGGAATTACTCAATACAGGCCACAATAAACTGTAATCCTTGGTTACATTTTCTTTAAAAAGCAATTACAACCTTCAGTTAGATTTAGCCACTGGCAAGAAATTGCATTTTTTCAAGAAAACGTATGGTAACATCTAAACACATATTCATTAATTTCATGTGTTTTGGAGAAAAAAAAGCATGTTTTGACCATGCTTACTTACACTGATATTTCCATTGATTTTTAGCAAGTGGCGGTTAGCTCAAGTACATAATCATGGATTACAGTTCCTCTTGGCTTAAAGTCTTCAACATTAAATAATGTGTTTACCCTACGTTGTCACTAACAAGACGGAATTGGGCCTCCTTTAAGCAAATCACCAGAAACCCCTTTGAACTTCCACCAGATTACTTACTGCAGGATTGAATGAAACACAGCTAGGTCCGCACACTGTTAGATCTAAGACCTGTAATATTCTATAATATTCTATACTCAGTATACCAAACATAAATGTGTTATTCTCTCTGTGCTTCCCTGAGATAATCTGTGAAATATAACACACTGACTGATGAGATTATCTGAGGGATTTAATTTAAGACCAGTTACCTCAGGAGCCTTACTCACACAGACATGGAAATATACATAAAGGCAGACATGCATGCACATACACACGGACAGATAAAACCATATATTAATGCATTCAGGCACGCAGACAGACAGGCAGACAGGCAAGCAGACACGCAAGCAGACAGGCACGCAGGCAAGCAGACAAGCAGGCAGATGGGCACGCAGGCAGACAGACAGACATGCAGGCAGTCAGGCATGCAGGCAGACAGGCACGCAGGCAGACAGGCAAGCAGACAGGCAGGCAGGCAGACAGACAGGCACGCAGGCAGACAGGCAAGCAGACAGGCACGCAGGCAGACAGACACACAGGCAGACATGCACGCAGGCAGACATGGACGCAGCCAGACAGGCATTCATGCGCGAGCACACACACACCTAATGAAGTAAAATCATTTTAGGTTTTAATTTAATCACTAGTTTAATGCTCTCCTAAGATAAGAAGACCCTGGACCTGTGTGTAATGAGCTTATAATCTGTGTCGGCGTTGAATAGAACAACTATGCACTGGATCTATCCTCGTCTTTCCCTCTCTTTCCCATACCTCTCTCACAGTCTTTATTGCGCTCACTTATTATGTATCTCATGCTTTTCCACCCTGTTTTTAGTACTCTCTTTCCTCGCTCCTCTTTCGATCTCCCTTCCTCCCTCTCTCAATTCAATTTCATTTCAATTTGAAGGGCTTCATTGGCACGGAAACAGTCGCTTATATGATAAAAACACACACACACACACACACAGTTCAAAGGTTTGGAGTCACTTAGAAATGTCCTTGTTTCCCATGAAAACATACATGAAATTAGTTTCAATAGGAAATCTAATCATGACAAGGTTAATTTAAATAATTTAAATAATAATTGTGCCCTTGAAACTTCAATTCTGTCAAAAAATAATCTTTTTGCTGCAATTTCAGTGTTGCAGACCTTTGACATACTAGATGTTAATTTGTTGAGGTAATCTGAAGTGATTTCACCCCATTCTTTCTGAAGCACCTCCCAGAAGTTGGAGTGGCTTGATGGGCACTTCTTACTTACCAAACGGTCCATCTGCTTCCACAACAGCTCAATGGGGTTGATGATCCGGTGACTGTGCTGGCCACTCCCTTAAAGACATAATTCTTCCCCAAATAGTTCTTGCATAGTTTGGAGTTCTGCTTTGTCATTGTCCTGTTGTAGGAGGACATTGGCTCAAGCATCGTCTTTAGCTTAGGGCATGGGAAAGCAAAATGTACTGATCGTCTTCCTACTTTAAGGAAATGTTTTACCATTTGCATATCTCCTATTTTACCACCATCAAAGCACCCCCAGAACATCACATTGCCTCCACCATGATTGACAGAGTCTCCCATCTTCCTCTGTCCAGTGTGTGTGTTGTTTAGCCAATCTAAATCTTCATTGTTTATTGCCCTGAGATAATGCTTTTTTTTACAACTGCCTAAAAGGCCAGGACCTCGGCTTCGCCTCATCAATGTTGACATTATTACTGATGTTTTGAAGGTACAATTTAATAAAGCTGCCAGTTAAAGAGCTGTGAGGAATCAGATTTTCAAACAATAATGTATTTGTCCACAACTCTCATCAGCTGTGGACCAGGTCTTTCCACTCTTATTTTTATTCTGGTCTGTGTCAGTTTGCACTCTGAATAAGTAGTCCTCGGCATTGTACAAGATCTTCAGTTTCTTGGAAATGTTTTACTTGGAATTGCTTTCATTTTAACAAAAAAAGAATAAACATAACAAACGTATTTGTCTCAGGCCATTTTGAGCGTGTAATCGAACCCTTAATTGCTGATGCTGCAGATACTGAACTAGTATAAAAAAGGCCAGTTTAGTGCGTCTTTAATCAGCAATTTCCAGCTCTGCGAACATAATTGCTAAAATATTCCAATGAGCAAAATGCCTTCTAAATTGATACACTTGGATTTGCAAACAGTACGTGCCACTGGAACACAATGGTTTGCTGTTGGCTGAAAATGGGCCTCTGTATAAGTAGATATTCAAATATATGTCTGCCTTTTCCAACTACAACAATCATTTACCACTTTAACAACACTGACATTATCAGTCTGTAAACCCTCTACTAGCATGATTTAAACAGTTCTTTTTTTATTGAGTGCAAATCTAAACTACCTCACACAAAAACATTCACAATTAAACCCCAAACTGTTATGGATAGCATCGACCACAGCAAGCAGTGCGATCTGCAGTAGGCATCCCTGGACAAATGCATTATTTTATTTTCATTTATCATCTTTTATTCTTAGTGTGCCATTTCTACTTGGTAAAATAAACTTCACTTCTTGTTATAGTTATTTGACTGTTTGTCTTACTAAGCCCAGGACCTGCTTGCGACAATAACCCCGTGGTGCAATATTTTTGATCTGATTTTGTGATCTGAATTGCAAGGAATTGTTTTAAAAGGCTGACGGAATGTGATTGTGGGCAAAAAAAAAACTGCCCCAGGTAAGGCTCGAACTCACAACCTCGGCATCGCTCCGACGCGCACACTGCCGTATAAGTGCCACACGCTGACCAATTGCGCCACTGGAGGCGGATCGTTGTCGACCCCGCCCGCAGCACCAAAGCGCCTCGTTCAAAGCGTCCCACATCGAACAAAGCCCCAGTTGGAGCACATTGAACAGTAGGCCCGAGCGCAGCCTTTGCAGATGTAGTAGACTTCTCGGGCGGACACATCTGACACCTCTTGCTGCTGGCTCGGCTGTCCGGCGCGGGCGGTTCCGTGCGCGGCAGGGTGGCGCGCCTTGTGACGAGCGGCCTCACGAGCACCTTGCCCAGGCGCTACAGGAACACGCGCCTGGGCATCCAGTCTGGGCGGACCTCGCGCCATATAACAAAGGCGTTGTACGAGGACACATAGAGGATGTTGTGGAATACAGCAAGGGGCCAGCGCGCGGTCATCCAATGGCAGCTGCATATGCCGACAATCTTGTCCAGGTTGTCCATGCCGCCCTTGTTGCAGTTGTAGTCCAGGACGACCGCGGGCTTCCCGTACACGCTGTCGCTGAGCAGGGCGTCCGCGTGCAGCGTCGTTAGGAGCAGCACATTCGTGTTTCTCCGTCGTGGCCGCACTTGTCCGAGGCGTCGTGCTCCGAGGCGTTCTCCTCTTCCGACACGTCCTCCTCGATCCCCTCGTCCTCGCACGCCAAGATCCGCTACAGGGCCTGTTCGGCCGAGAAACGCTGTCGCGTCGCAGCTACCGCGGCTCCTGCGGCAGAGGCTATGGCTTATGCACATGTGACGCGAGACCTGGCCAATGCCGCAGCGTTATTAGACCTTGCTGCGGGTCAAGAGGAGACGAGGACGGCGGCGAGCGTGTTTCGCTCTGGTTTCCCGCGAACCGAAGGCCGCAGCAAGGGCGATGGGAGTGTATTTCGGTGGTTAGGACCGAGGACAGCGGCGAGGGCAGAGGCCAGCGCGTTTCCTTCAGCTCGGGTCTCCCGCGACCACGAGGGCAGCGGCGAGGGGCAAGGGAGCACGTTTCGAGGACCCAAGGACAGCGGCTGAAGCAATTTGACTCTGATTGCTCTCTTGTTTATTTTTCCCAAAAGCATTACCTTCAAGCGGGACGAACAGACGGCGTCCATTTATCCGGGCACGACCCCGCGAGACCTTTAGCTGGCGGAAATTGTCGCGTACGACTTCGCGACCGCGGATTGTCCTCCGAGTCGCGGGAAAGTCACCTGACTGTTAGAGAGAGAGAGACACTACCTTTTTGGTGCTATGGACTCCTCGTTTCCGAGAGATCATTGCGGTTTTGGAAAGTTGCAATCATTTACATTAATTCGCCAGTCTCCAGCCCTGTCCGCGGCAGTGAGGGGGAATCCTACGCTCCGGACCCGAGGGCTTGAGGGTTATGATTGTCCAGCATTTTTAAGGTTAATTCACTCTAGAATTTAATTTAGAGTTAACCATTTCTTGACAGGCGTCCCGCGGGAGGGATCGTTGCAGTACCCTATACAACCACTAGGGATATTTGCAGTACCCTAAGCAACCATTACAACCTCTACACAAAGATCGCAAATTCAAAAACGTCCGTTTAATAATATACTAGATGCTTATATTGTTAGAATCTCCCCTTTCCAACAACGTTTTCCGTTTTAAAATAGCTAAAACACAGACCATTTTATTAGCAATTGAAAAGACTGCTAATGGCGTCGATGACGTCATCATTGTTGTAAACACTTTTCAACCAAAGCGATAAAACACGATAATTTTGTACTTACATCAGCCAAAGTTGATCGTTTTTCATTTCCTATAGTCATCTCATCTCATCTCATCTTCAACCGCTTATCCGGGCTCGGGTCGCGGGGGTAGCAGCTCTAGCAGGGGACCCCAAACTTCCCTTTCCCGGGCAACATTAGCCAGCTCTGACTGGGGAATCCCGAGGCGTTCCCAGGCCAGTGTGGAGATATAATCTCTCCACCTAGTCCTGGGTCTTCCCCGAGGTCTCCTCCCAGCTGGACGTGCCTGGAACACCTCTCTAGGGAGGCGCCCAGGTGGCATTCTTACAAGATGCCCGAACCACCTCAACTGGCTCCTTTCTATGCAAAGGAGCAGCGGCTCTACTCCGAGTTCCTCTCGGATGACTGAGCTTCTCACCCTATCCCTAAGGGAGAGGCCAGCCACCTTTCTGAGAAAACCCATTTCGGCCGCTTGTACCCGCGATCTCGTTCTTTCGGTCATGACCCAGCTTTCATGACCATAGGTGAGGGTAGGAACAAAGATTGACCGGTAGATCGAGAGCTTTGCCTTTCGGCTCAGCTCTCTTTTCGTCACAACGGTGCGGTGAAGCGAATGCAACACCGCCCCGCTGCTCCGATCCTCCGACCAAACTCCCGCTCCATTGTTCCCTCACTCGCGAACAGGACCCCGAGGTACTTGAACTCCTTCACTTGGAGTAAGGACTCATTCCCTACCCGGAGTAGGCACTCCACCGGTTTCCTGCTGAGAGTCATGGCCTCAGATTTAGAGGTGCTAACCCTCATCCCAGCCGCTTCACACTCGGCTGCGAACCGATCCAGTGAGTGCTGAAGGTCACCGACCGATGAGGCCATCAGGACCACATCATCCGCAAAAAGCAGTGATGTGACCATCAGCCCACCGAACGGAACCCCTCCCCCCATGACTACGCCTTGATATCCTGTCCATGAATATTACAAACAGGATTGGTGACAAAGCGCAGCCCTGGCGGAGGCCAACCCCCACCGGGAACGAATCCGACTTACTGCCGAGGACACGGACACAGCTCATGCTTTGAGCGTACAGAGATTGGATGGCCCTGAGAAGAGACCCCCTCACCCCATACTCCCGCAGCACCTCCCACAAAAGATCCCGGGGTACCCGGTCATACGCCTTCTCCAGATCCACAAAACACATGTAGACTGGATGGGCATACTCCCAGGCCCCCTCCAGGATCCTTGCGAGAGTAAAGAGCTGGTCCGTGGTTCCCCCGGCCAGGACGAAAACCGCATTGTTCCTCTTCAATCTGAGGTTCGACTATTGGCCGAACCCTCCTTTCCAGCACTTTGGAGTACACTTTACCAGGGAGGCTGAGGAGTGTGATACCTCTGTAATTGGCACACACTCTCTGGTCCCCCTTTTTAAAGAGGGGAACCACCACCCCGGTCTGCCACTCCTCTGGCACTGTCCCAGACTTCCATGCAATGTTGAAGAGGCGTGTCAACCAAGACAGCCCTTCCCCACCCAAAGCTTTTAGCATTTCTGGACGAATCTCATCAGTCCCTGGGGCTTTGCCACTGTGGAGTTGTTTGACTACCTCAGCGACTTCCCCCAGGGAAACTGACGATGACCCTCCATCAGCCTCCAGCTCTGCCTCTGTACTAGAGGGCGTGTAGGTCGGATTCAGGAGCTCCTCAAAATGCTCTTTCCAGCGCCCGATCACATCATCAGTTGAGGTCAACAGTGTCCCATCCTTACTGTACACAGCTTGGATGGTTCCCCGTTTTCCCCTTCTGAGGTGCCGAACGGTTTTCCAGAAGCATTTTGGTGCCGACCGAAAGTCCTTCTCCATAGCTTCTCCAAACTTCTCCCAAACCCGCTGTTTTGCCTCTGACACGGCAGCGGCTGCAGCCCTTCGGGCCTGTCGGTACCCTGCAACTGCCTCCGGAGTCCCCAGGGCTAGCATATCCCTGAAGGCCTCCTTCTTCAGTCGGACAGCTTCCCTGACCACCGTGGTCCACCACGGTGTTCTAGGGTTACCACCCCTTGAGGCACCTAGGACCTTGAGACCACAGCTCACCGCCGCAGCTTCAGCAATAGAAGCTTTGAACATTGCCCACTCAGGTTCAATGCCCCCAACCTCCACAGGGATGCCTGAAAAGCTCCGCCGGAGGTGTGAGTTGAAGATCTTTCGGACAGGGGCCTCCTCCAGACGTTCCCAGTTCACCCGCACCACCCGTTTGGGCTTACCTGGTCTGTCCAAAGTCTTTCCCCACCCTCTGATCCAACTCACTACCAGATGGTGATCAGTTGACAGCTCTGCCCCTCTCTTCACCCGAGTGTCCAAAACATGCGGCCTTAGATCAGCCGATACGATCACAAAATCGATCATTGACCTTCGGCCTAGGGTGCTCTGGTACCATGTACACTTATGCGCCTCCTTATGTTCGAACATGGTGTTTGTTATAGACAATCCATGACTAGCACAGAAGTCCAATAACAAACGACCGCTCGGGTTTAGATCAGGAGGCCGTTCCTCCCAATCACGCCTCTCCAGGTGTCTCCATCGTTGCCCACATGTGCGTTGAAGTCTCCCAGCAGAATGATGGAGTCCCCTACTGGAGCCCTATATAGGACTCCCTTCAGGGTCTCCAAGAAGGCTGAATACTCCGAACTGCTGTTTGGTGCATAAGCACAAACAACAGTCAGAGTTTTCCCCCCCACCACCCTTAGGCGTAGGGAGGCAAACCTCTCATCCACCGGGGTAAACTCCAACACCGCCGTGCTCAGACGTGGGCTCGTGAGTATCCCCACACCAGCCCGCCGCCTCTCACCCTGGGCAACTCCAGAGAAGAACAGAGTCCAACCCCTATCCAGGGGTAAGGTTCCAGAGCCACGGTTGTGCGTAGAGGTAAGTCCCACCAGATCCAACTGGTATCGCTCCACCTCACGCACAAGTTCTGGCTCCTTCCCCCAGTGAGGTGACGTTCCACGTCCCCAAAGCAAGCTTCTGCCGCCCGGGTCTGATCCGTCGAGACCCCCCACCTTCACTGTCACCCATATGACAGCGCACCCGACCCCTGCGGTTGTTCCTGTGAGTGGTGGGCCCACAGGATGGAGAGGAGAGAGATGCCACGTATCTCGTTCGGGCTGTGCCCGGCCGGGCTCCGTGGCAAACCCGGCCACCAGACACTCGCTTTCGAGCCCGCCGTCTGGGCCTGGCTCCAGACGAGGGCCCTGGGCTTCCTCCAGGCAGGGTCTCGCTCCTTTTCCCTCTATCTTTCATGGGGTCTTGGTGAACCATTCTTAGTCTGGCCCCTCGCCTGAGACCACTTTGCCTTGGGAAACCCTACCAGGAGCATGAAGCTCCAGACAACCCAGCCCTCAGGTTCATAGGGGCACACAAACCTCTCCACCACGTTAAGGTGATGATTCCCGGGGATTTCCTATAGTATTCCATAATATTCCATTTTCAGGCAAGAATATACATTTACAACCAGGGGCGTCAGTTTGTGTTAAAAAGTTGTTGGGGACAAAAGATCAGATGAAAAAACATTACAGCAGGACGGGAAAAATATTTAATAACGACGCATCAAAAAAGGGCATAGCGAGTTCAATATTAGACTGACAATTGTCGGTAGCCAATCTGCGTGTTAGGGGCGTGGTTTTTATGAAGGGTCAATTGGACGGAACCCTTTCACACGTAAGTTTAAAATATTCTAACTGATCCCCCAGCAGTGGCGACTGGTGAAAATTATTCTCGGTGAGGCTGTGCCATACTTTTTTGTTTCTGTTACCATCGCAATAAAATTTAACACAAGCTTCAGGACAGCAGTGCTCAGTGAAATAGTCAGTAATTTTTTAATGTCAGTATTAAAAATTTGAGGCATTCTTACACAAAAACATAAACATCATATTGCACAAACACAAGCCTTCATTTATATATATAACGTTTATAGGAAATTACACTGTATAAAGGTATATATATGTATAATATAGAAATGGATATCAAGTGGCTGAACTCAAACCTTTGACTGGAAGAATAGCATACAGTATTTTATGATCAAACTAAATGCAACTAATTGTTAATGTGCTCCAGAACTGCAACAACAAAACAACATATATACAGTAATATTCTCATGCTCACGCAAGGCCAACTCAAAAGCTCCACAAAACTTCACACAATCGATCATTTTGGATAAAATGTGCCTGCCTGGTGCACAAGCCACTGGAGTAGCCGCGCAAATACTGCTTCCCTATACAGCTCCAGGGACGAGCTTGGGGCGATAAAATAATCGCCCTTCTTGGATTCGATTTAAGATCGCTGGTTGGCTAGATTTTATGTCAATCATTCATATCTTAAATTAGCAATTGGCTTAACTGCTACATAGACCCGCCTCCTTCGGGCGTTTCTCTATTGTTATCGTTATTTAGAATCTGTCACTTTAAGGTTTCCATGGTGATTCGTCATTGCTTGTCATGTGACACAGCACAACTACAACACAGTGCTAGATTAATGATGATGTTTCTTTCTGTATCTAAACTGCATTGCATGTTTTATTTTGTGCAAATAAACCAAGTAAACCTTGCTTGATTTTTCGGAACATTTAACCAAATGCTTTCAAAAAGTGGTGGGGACAAAATCTGCCATTTCAAAAAGTGGTGGGGACATGTCCCCAGCGTCCCCAGTGTAAATGACGCCTATGTTTACAACATGTAACACGATCTGTTTCACTCCAAACTGTTGTCCCCATAATGAAAACACTTCCTGATCGAAATTAAAGACTTCATTCCCCATAGGGCTTTGCTCCCATTCGTCTATATAGAAAACTGACAGTGTAGGAGATGATGCAATACCTCACTAGACTGAAGGGAGAAAAGACCACCTCTCAGTAAATTAGCTTTATCTCGGTCGTTAACCTATGGGAAGTGTTTTCAGGTCGACCAGACATCCAGTGTCTGAGATATACATTTTCAAAATCACTGAAACATAAAAAACCCAAAAAGTATGTTTTTTTTTTTTTTTAGCTCATGCCAGATATTGTTTGTTACATTATCCTTAATTAATTGAACACTTTCACAACATTCTGACTGTTTTCTTTTAAATACCCTTTACCAAATATTCCTACATGGTTTTGTTCCAGAGCAATAACCATTTAGATTGGGGTGGGTCATTTTAGGCGGAAATTGAGGTCAATAAGAGGTTAAGAACCCTTGAGACTAGTATGATTAGCACAAATTAAAAGAAGCTGTTCTGATACAGCATGTCGGTTTTGTTAGTAAACATATTATCCATTTATATTATCCATTGTGATTCTGATTCTAGTAGAGCATGTCAGTTCTGGATGTGGAATGACGAAATTGGACAATCCTAAAAAGATTGAATAATACTACAATCTTAAAAAGCCAATATAATATTCAGAAAAATGTCCTTGCAGACATTTGTGCACCAATAACCCATGATGGAATGATGCAGTTTTTAGGAACTACTAAATATGCAAATATGAATCTGTGGGACTGTGTATAATTAAATTAATCAGTGCAGAGAAAGTATACCGTTTTAGATTCTAAAATTATTTCAGTTGTTTTGGAATATTTCCGTGTATTTTAAAATGCTTGGACACATTATGTAATTGCATCATAGTCAATTGCAAGGGACGACATCCCAAAAAGAGTCAAATCCAAACCTCTGTGACCAAGCAAATATTGAATATGCACAATCATTTTAGCGTAAAAACCTAGGTATAATTTCTTGGACATTGTCAAATTGTGCATGAAAAATACAATTTACCCAGATAGCTGGTTAACGCTAAATAAAAGTGTGTTTAGTGACATCAATCACAGACGTGACTACCTATCTCTCTATCCCTTTTCTTCTCCAGGCCTCATTTTCCAGTTCATTTGGCGCTCCACATTGATCTTACCTCAGTCTAAATGCTGTTGGTCTGACACACACTGATGCCTTCAGAGCTCTTCAGACGGAATGGAATTCCCTTGGTTTCACTGTAATACTTGAGTGATCAAGAATGGGCTTGGGTTGGAATGGACATTCTACCGGACACAAAAATTATATCTTGACAGGTACATTTGTCTAACAAATATCTCAAACAAATAAAATGTGCAGACATTGAACAGATTGCCAGTACTCATAAATATCGGGAGCATCCTTTTATACATTGGTCACCTTTATTGACTGTATAAGACTGTATTTAGTGGTGTTATTTTGCAACTATGCCTTTGGCCAGTTTGTCATTGAAAATGAAAATTGTTTCTCAACAAAATTGCCTGGTTAAATAACGATGTAATCCATACAACGCAAAAGTAATTTCTGAAATGATATCACTCTCTACTCAGTCGGAGAGTCATTAATGCTGGTCAAATAGCATGTATAAACCAGCTACTAACAGCTTGCCAGTAAATCAATTGTTTCTGCCCACAACCTGCCAGGGAGACCACAGCACGAGGATTTTTAAAGAGGAACACATGGAGGAAGAAGGCGAAAAGATAGAGATTAAAGAGAGAAGGGAACACATACTGAAGACCGCTCTTTGCATTGAACACTCTTGAGACAAAACATAAAAGAGGAGAGATGAGGCATTGAAAGGGAAGGTTTTTCTTTTCCATTTGTGGAAGGGTGAGGGCAGAGTGGTGTTAAGAGAATTGTGGAGAAGAAAACATGTCTTCATTACTGAACACAGAGGAGAGGTTTGCTGAAGCAGTGACTTACAAGAACAGATAACAGAACAGACTGGTTATTGCTCGCTTTCTTCCATCTGACACTAGACAGTGAACCAGACCGAGGTCAGAGAAGGGAAGAGGGGAGCTGGCGAACAGCCAGAAAAATAACACATTTCGGGTTACAGTGACATAATCTTCCAATGGCCATGCAGAACATCCAGGAGACCTTCTGATGTATAATTTAGCTATGTTGGAGACGAGAGACCGAAGCTCCATGCCCACTGGACATACACTGAACCCTAGGGTGACCAGTGGAGCTGTACTTCAATCTGGTACTTCGATCTTCTTTTTCTATTAAAATAACCACAGGTTGGCTCTGGGTATAGAAAGGGGGCTGGGTGTGGACACAGCACATATCCATACCCCTCCATATGTAACAACATTACTTGCATCATCAATATAGCTTCTGTCCCATTTTTGGGCCCCAATTTAAAGCTGCGAACATTGACTACAGACACCCACAAAGCATTGATACATAATACATTTGAGTCATTCATCAGACTCCACTTAACCAGCAGGTGCAACCATCACATCCCTCAGTTACAGTCATTACGAAAGTGGATGACAGAGAATTTTCTGCTCTTAAATTCAGATAAAACTGAAATGCTAGTTTTAGGACCTAAGAAACAGAAAGACTTGTTGACAGACCTCACGTTGAACCTAAACGGATGTACGGTCATATCACAAAAAACTGTGAGAAACCTTGGCGTGACCCTCGACCCGGATCTCTCGGTTGATGATCATATAAAATGTATTTCAAGGACAGCATTTTTCCATCTTCTAAATATTGCAAAAATCAGAAACTCTTCATCAAAAACTGATGCATAAAAACAAATCCATGCTTTTGTTAACTCAAGATTAGATTACTGCAATGTTTTATTCTCTGGTTACCCTGATAAATCAATAAACAAACTTCAACTAGTAGTTAATACGGCTGCTAGAATCTTAACTAGAACAAAGACATTTGAAAACATTACCCCAGTATTGCACATGGTGCACATGGTGTCCATTATCTCATCAGAGGACTATTTAAGTTCCCTGTGTTTGGTCTTGTCTTTGTGTGGAATTGTTGCATGTTACGTGTTGTAGTTGTGAGAGTTCGTTTACATTTAGTCCGTGGGACATTCATGCGCTGCGTCGCATTATTCTACATATCTATATATATATATATATATATATGAAGTACCGTACCAGTGAGTTTGTTGGTGGAGTGTGTTTGGTTGAACCTGGAACATTAAAGAACCACATGCTATCGGCTACGTCTGACTCCGTCCTTCCTCCTCTACATCTCACTACGGCCATGACATTAACGTATAAAGCTTTACATGAACTTGCTCCCATCTACCTCGCTGAATTAGTCCAGCAATACATACCTACGCATAACCTAAGATCAAAGGATGCTGGTCTTCTAATTGTACATACAATTTCTAAATAAACAGCAGGAGGTAGATCTTTCTCCTATATAGCTCCTCTATTATGGAACAAGTTGCCATCTGGGTTAGAAATGTAGACTCAGGTCAAATATTTAAATCACAATTAAAAACATCTCTTCAGCAAGGTCTATGGTTAAGTGTATTATAGCCCAGGGTAAAGAGGTGAACGGAAGGCTCGGATCTCATTCCGCCCTGCTGTCTTTGCCTTGCAGGTTCACATCTCCCCTGGGACATCCTCTCTCCCAATTGTTGCTTTTGAGGTGGAGTCACTGGCTCGCTATAGTTCTCTTTTGTTCCCTCAATTCGAGTAGCTTTGTGAGCAAAACTACACCTTCCCGAGTGGTTGTGGTTGACTGGTGTCCTTTGGTTGATGCTCGGTAAAGTGGGTGGGTGTTTTCCGGCCTACTGGGCCCTGTTTACCCTGTTCAGGGCAACAGCTTTACACTGGACCCCCCCGTCTCATTCTAAGATGTATGCTGCTATACTCTTGTGCTGGGGACGTAGAGAACCAGGGTGTCTAACCTTTCCTTGTGTCTTGTCTCTGCCTACATTTAGTTGGTTCATGTCCAGGGTTTACCCTTTTCATGGCCATAGTTTCACTAACCCCACCCCGCAGAACACTGGCCTCAGGTGCGGAACACTGGCCTCACGTGCGGGACACTGGCCTCACGTGCGGGACACTGGCCTCACGTGCGGGACACTGGCCTCACGTCCGGGACACTGGCCTCACGTGCGGGACACTGGCCTCACGTGCGGGACACTGGCCTCACGTGCGGGACACTGGCCTCACGTGCGGGACACTGGTCTCACGTGCATTGCAACCATATCCCGTTTCAGTATTCCATGGGTGAATGGAGGTGACCAATGTCGACAGTGTCCTGAGGGACCACACAGACACACACAAAACTGCATTGACAAGCACCTTCTGGGGCTATTATCTCTCTCACACACACACACACACACACACACACACACACACAAAAGCAAGTTGGGCCACTTGCTGATTGGGGTGGGAAGAGGCACTGATTGACGCATGTGCATGCTTGTTTACTTGGGACTAGAGATAAATGATCAGCTGGTTTCAGCAAGACAGGTTCAAATGCATAATAATTTAACGTCTATGTTCTTTTCCCAGGGCTAAGGTTTGGATGACTTAATAGTTGTCTAATCTCGACAGATGAATAAAACATGACATCATCTGTTTGAATTTGCCTTAATTTAAGTAATGGGGAAAGCCCTAGCATAGCTTTAGGTTCCAGTGTTCCGAATGGCAGATGAAGAGACAGGAACTGCTGAGGCTAAACACCCAATATTGAGACTCCTTGGTGGGGAGAGAATGTGAAGATTTTTCCAATTAGCTGCAAAAGTAATGATATTTGTTGGTGTTAAGAGGCGACTTCCACCTGAGATTCAGACAAGCCCACGCAGTGCTCTCCAGTCCAAGGCCCTGCGTTGTTTCTAATTAGCATGTCCCTGGACTCCAGCCTTGAGTTTCTCATTACACACAGCTCTACTCCTCTCTATTATGTTTATCAGCCTTTATTCATAATTTACAACATATGTTTTGAGTCGGAAGCAAACCTTGTAATTCATTTGTCAATAGTCATACTTTTTATTTTGTTGATTGGAGTATGTGCTTTAAACGTTTCAGCTCCAGGACCAGAATCTTCTGAGTAATTTAGAATTTAACTGATTATACGTTGTATAATGTAATACTTCCAGAAAAGTTTTTTCTGGAAATAAGGCAGAATACCAAGGCCAGAAACGCCAATTCTGCTGGACATCTTTTCTTACCTGTCGTACTGTATTCTTTTTTTCTCTCCTTGTCCAAGTGACATGCAAGATCAATGGTGGCTCCTAGCCAAAGAGGCTGGAAAAGAAACGCTGCTTTTCTATATGGGGCCCGTCCGTGAGAAGAGGGATGATGCAGTTTTGCCCCTTCACAGGCCATAACACTCTCTCTCCACTACCCCTTCCATTTTTCAGAGCTTCCTTTGGTGCCAGTGCCATGAAGCAGACTGGCAGAACCGAAGGACAATTTACACCTCTCTGAACCCCTCCATCCATCTCCCCAACCCCTATCTAAATCCAGGCAGCCAATCTCATTCGTCCCTCGTTTTTTTAATCTAAAGTACACACACAGGCAGGCTGGGAGACAAATCTCTGCCCGAGACAAGCCTGCTGCTCAATGACATGTTTTCGTTATCCAACCAGCGTTTTATAGTCTGGGGTGAGGGTGGTTGACGTGTCAGTCCAGTTCTTTCATTTGCATGCAGCCTCGCAATAGGACATTTTTATAACATATAACCAGACAAACAACAATTCAAATGGCAGGATACGTGCTTTACATTAACTACAAATAAACTACGCAATACAACCAAAACTGGTTTAGTTGGGCGTTATGCATATATGCCTGCTAGTAAGTTCAGACGCTAATTCAATGGGGTGAAGGTTTTTGGGGTTTTTATTCAAATAAAACAGACAACAAACATAAAACATATGACTGATTTAAAATGAAATTGTGCATAAAGAGCGACTTACTAGATAACAAATCAAACAACTACAAGTATCAGACAAGCCCTCACCAACCTGGTAGAACATAATATGGAACAATGACTCACAAGGCCAGGGAGCAGGGTAGAGACACTTATACACAAACTAATTAGACATAGGGACCGGGTGTGAACGGTTAGACAAGACATGCCAATGAAATGAGTCCAGGAATACGTTCACTGAAGAAAGTAAACTGGGACATAATGTCTTCACCTCACCATGACACTGCCACATGTATCCCCAACGCCCCTGCAAAACGCTGGCCATCTTAACTGTTGCTTCTAGTTTTCTGATAAGGTATATATCAATGTTCCAGGGACTGAGAACCTTAATTCCTACAGGGAATGCTACCTGGTTTGAAGAGCAGCAGGGTTGAATACAAATCTAGGTTGATGAGGAAAACATTCCTACAGAAGGGTGGGTGAAAGTCCGATGGTTATGCAAGGAATGTAAGAACACTACCCTTATTCCCAACAGATTGGAAATTCCTAGTTGAATTCCGTGACTGAGTACACATTCACACACTCATAACAGAAAACACAGCAATTGCTTTGCCTGGAATCATTACACTCTAAGAGTACAATATATATTACAGAAAATAATAATGAAGCATGCTAAACAGCTGTAGAACAAGCAGAGAGTAACAGAAAATGAAATAGAGAGAGATTAAACAAGAGACTGACAGAGAAAAAGAGATAGACAGAGAGAAAGAGAAAGACTGAGACAGAAATACAGCTGATCATTCTTGCTGTAATAGGCATCTCCTAATGAGCTGGTGGGTGGAAATATTTGCTGCAGCTAAACACATTGCAGGGGTTTCTAAAAGAAGCACATGATGTCTGTGTGTTTTGTATTCCGCTCAAGATGTACACAGGTCTTGTTCTCTGTATCCAAGGTAACCCATGTGTGTGTGTGCATGTGAACGCTCAGATGTTTTGTTTGTACTGTATGACAAGTCAAATATGTCCATTGCGAGGTGTTGATTTGTTTGCTGTCATCCTATTGTTTGTGTTGTGCACACAGTCACACAGAATATATTATCTTGTCGTAGGACAGGACGCTAACCAGGCACATTTCTAAGCCTGACAACTTCTTCAAGTCGAAGAGTTTGTGTTTGTGTACATGCGTGTCGTTGGGGAGTTTTCACAGTTAAAGAAGTGCCGGTTTATTATGTAGAGCGGATGAAGGGTTGTCTATGGACACTCAATGGACACTCAATGTCTCTAAAGACATCTTTCCTCATGTTGTTACTCTAGTTGGAACCATTTCCTACACTGCTGTTGTCTCTCTGTTCTGACACACAATTCTTTTAGGGAATAGGATACGTTAAAGTATCTTGTCACGAGTTTCAGGCCCAATCTCAAATGTCATTCTCAAAGCTATAGAGGCACATGTTCGCCAAGCGGCCACACCAGACTAGGTCAAGAGTAGTGGTTCACTTTACAGAGAATAGGATGAGATTTGAAACGCTGGCAGAGACTCACCTGGGGATAATTAGTACAGGATGATCAGTACAGTAACCACTGCAGGGCTCAAAGTGAGCCTCCATCTAATCTACAGAGACACATCATGCTGTTAACACAATGTGGTGTCTGTCAATGTTGTCACCTCTGAAGCACAGTAAAGCACAATGCAACATTTCATGTCACTTCTCATAATGTTTGAAGACCCACTTTTGGCCGCCATTGTTTTTTAGGGAACTAAGACATTGGATCTGCTGTTACTGACTGAGGATTACATTCACATGGAGAGACTATAAAACCATCGCACCGGAAAACAAAAAACATATAATCGTTCTTTCAATTGACCAAATTATCAATTAGAAATAAATGGTTAAATTAATTTTGAAAGAAAGTGGTAATGTTACATTTGTAGGCTGTTGGAATTATTCTGTCCCTTTGCTACACCCTCAACAAACCACCACTTTGGCTGTTAGGTTTCACTCTATACTGCTGTATGCCATGCTGCCAAACTGAATTATTATCATCAGCTTTACTCATATAATTGACCCCAAGTTTCTTGAACCAAGTACTGTAATCTGTTTGGTTCTAACTAAACTAAACATATCTATATCAACGGGGCAGGCCAACGTAACGTGCAGGTGCAATGCCTTGCTTTCTTTACATAGGTATGAAGGTAATAATCTTTCCTCCAGACCATATAGGGTCAGCAATCGTCAGGTAAATATGTGAGTCTTGCCTGCCTAATTCTTACCTTTAATACTTTGCAACACAGATGGTGAATCGCTCTTGAAATGGTTTCCTTAAACTGAGAAGCAACCCTGATTTTAAGGGGTACAGGGGACAATTACCTCAACAGGTTTCCTGGGTTGAGCCTGATTGCCCGTTTCTGGTGACAAGCTGTCTGCTGCTGGTTCTTAGGCTTCCCTCTACAGCCAAGCAGTCACAGTACCTAGTTTCACTTGTTGACATTAATTTGTATTTAACTTTGTATTTGTATTTAACTCCAAATCAATGATGTCAAGATGTATCTGGCTTCAATCCATACCATCAACACATTGTGTTACGGTCCCAGTTCTCATTAGCCTTCTCTGCCTAGGCAGGATTCATCAGCATGGTTACATAATAACAGTTCCTAAAGGAAATATCCTGTCACCACAAAGTTTAATTCAATTGGGGGAAGATTAATTGAGTCACACGTACATTATGACCCCTTGTGTAAATGGGGAATTACAGAAAATCATTCTGCAGTGGTACTGAGCACAAAAAAAAAATCTCTACAAACGCTCCTCATTCTCTTCCCTTGTTAAGAGCTAATTTCCCCTTTTATTAACTAAGCCTCTCTACACACTGTAGCTAATCATAGCTCTCTGTCTTTTGTCATCAGCCACTCAATCAACATGAAGCTAATTTATTCATTGGGGTCCTGACTCCGGACAAAACGAAATCAGAAGTGAAATCAGAAGTGAATCTTCATTATATTGACTGGCGATTGAGTTATTTTGAGCAAAAACATGAATGTAGCATGACCCACAGATATTTTCCTGCTCTTTGATTCGTTACAATTTTTCATTACCTATTAAACACACGTTGTGTGTGATTGATGAGTTAATGTTTTTGAACGTCAGTTTTCTCACACAGATTCAATGAGCTAGAGGGACCATCGTCGTGGTAGGAGCACTTCCATTGTCAAAATCTGTGTGTGTGAGTGTTTGTGTGGGTCCCCAGTCTCCTCTAAGGCGGTGTGACTGATAAGTTGTGTTTGACCTGAGGGGTTGATGTGCGTGGCAGGACGTTCTGATCCAGGAGCTGTCGTGTAAACCCCAGAGGGTAGGACAACCCTTTCATCTGAAACCATCTCAACTATATTGAATCAAATCGACCTACAAGATTAAAGCTTGTCTCTCAATGCGTCATGCTTCCTGCATGTTTACAGGGAGTTGAGTGTAGTTCTCTACGTAGAGACTCGCCATTTCTCACAGGGACACATACTGAGACATCTGAGTATGCATTTAATATAAGTAGCTATCCAGACCTGAAGATGTCCCAGATCACCACTTTACTCCCACTGCTTTCCCTTTATCACTCTTTGGTTTCTGTGGTCTAGATGTGTGTGTGTTTCAGTGTGTTTATAGACTCCAGACCACTGCTTTGTAAACAGGCTCTACTATACAACTAGGACCTCAATCATCTCCATACATATTAGCTGGCTGTCATTAACAGATGAATAAAAACAGCACCACTGCAAAATACATATATTTTACATTTTTCCTCGAGCTAGAACAAAAAAAAATTGTTTGCCCAATCTGTTGTAATAAAAACATACAGCGCTGTTGTTTATTTCCGCCATATTACTTAAGCATCGCAGTGGTCAGTTCTAATCTGTAGCTGAGCACATTTTCACTGTTTTACTGCCGTAAGGGCCTGTGTTACACACTTGGTAAGAGAGTAGCCCTCACAAAGCCAGGGTTGGACGTTCAATCTCCATGGGGGACGGGTATGAAAATGTATGCAACGGTTGTGCTGAATACGAGTGACTGCAAAATAGAGTAAATGCCGGCCAATGATTTTCTCTTTAACACAGTCTCTATTTCAATCTCACTCCCTCTCTCCCGTTTAACATCACATTCATATGACATTGTATAGCAGAGATGGCCCTCACTCACTTTCAAAACAGTTTTCTTAGAAATATTTTGTCTGTCATGCGTCTAAAAGCAGTATATGCAAATCGGACAGAGATTGGTAAGGATCCTCTTGCCCATGCTGTTCCTGTGTAATTGTTAATTCATGACACGCACTGTGCCCCATTCACATCCAGGACTTTAACATTCAGTGGATGTTTGCCTCCAGCCTTTAAAGTACTCTTTGATCTGCAGGATACAGCTCATGCTTCTGTTAATAGAAACAAAAATACTAGAAAATCTGACCAGACACACAGAAATACACAAACACCGCCTTTCACACACACATTCTTGCACACTCTCACAGACACACGCGCACACACAACGCAGAGATACAGACGTCATTGCCTTCTATCTTGGAGGTCATTCAATCGGCGAGAATTTAAATTGTTTTATGAATCTGGTGTTTTAATCCTGAATGTTGATTGACATGAAGTTACATGAAACAATTAGGTATCTTATGGATCATTATATGAGACAATTAGGTATCTTATGGATCATTATATGAGACAATTAGGTATCTTATGTATCATTATATGAAACAATTAGGTATCTTATGGATCATTATATGAGACAATTAGGTATCTTAGAGATCATTATATGAGACAATTGATATCTTATGTATCATTATATGAAACAATTCGGTATCTTAGAGATCATTATATGAGACAATTAGGTATCTTAGGGATCATTATATGAGACAATTAGATATCATAGGGATCATTATACGAAACAATTAGGTATCATAGTGATTATTATACGAGACAATTAGGTATCTTAGGGATTATTGTACGAGACAATTCGGTATCTTAGGGATCATTATATGAGACAATTATGTATCTTAGGGATCATTATATGAGACAATTCGGTATCTTAGGGATCATTATACGAGACAATTCGGTATCTTAGGGATCATTATATGAGACAATTATGTATCTTAGGGATCATTATATGAGACAATTAGGTATCTTAGAGATCATTATATGAGACAATTAGGTATCTTAGGGATCATTATACGAAACAATTAGGTATCATAGTGATCATTATATGAGACAATTAGGTATCCTAGGGATCATTATATGAGCAATTAGATATCTTAGGGATCATTGTATGAGACAATTAGATATCTTAGGGACCATTATATGAGACAATTAGGTATCTTAGAGATCATTATATGAGACAATTAGGTATCTTAGGGATCATTATACGAAACAATTGGGTATCTTAGGGATCATTGTATGAGACAATTAGATATCTTAGGGACCATTATATGAGCAATAAGATATCTTAGGTATCATTATTTGAGCAATTAGTTATCTTTTGGAATTGTGAGAAATTGCCAAACTACTGCTGAGTGCTGTGTCCAGGCACTCCGCAATGTCTTGTGAATAAGAACTGCTCTTAGTTGTGGTATATTGGCAGTTTTGTCTCATTTTCAGGAAAGGCTCAAAAGCAAACATAATGGACAGGCATTTAACAAGAAGTGAAGGAAGTGACAATCCACCCTCCTAGTAGAGAAATGACGCACTCCGGCTGAGTGCCTGAAACCATCATCCCTCTCTAAACCATTTGCTTCTGAAGATACAAAGTAAAACCAGCCTGAGCTCCTAAATCACAAATGACTTGGAACCAGTATGTCCATCTGAAACTCTATGTCTGGAGGGACATCCCAGTCTGTTACAAATTAGGGCTGTGCAATTAATTACATGTTTTATTTCAATTGCCATTATGCCCTCTGACGATTATAAAAACAAAGTAATCAAGCTAAAACGATTATTGTGCCATTTTTTGTTTTGTCTTTATTTTTAAATGCACGCCATTTTTCTTCACAACTGTTTGCTCCTCCCTAAAACGCTGAACTCACTACACCCGGACTGTTTTATTCCTGCACAGAGGCAATGTTTGTGAAGTATAGGTACTAAATAATTAAGGATAATTTTTTGGGGGATGACAGATACAAATCTTTTATTCACGTCGTTCATAACTGGAGTTTTAAGTGTATTTACTTTTTCTGTAGGCTACAATACAAGCAGACAGCACAAAAAATCAAAGAGAAAATACAAAATGAAAAGGAGGTCATTGTCGGATATGCAAAGTAGTTGATTTTAATTCATGTTAATTACATCTACGCTGATTTCAAATTGAAGACTACGTGTCCCCTAATCGTTTTTTCTGGCTAATTCCCTTAAAGAGATGACAGTTACTGACTGAATATAGAAAAGTTTTCAGTAGGCTCTGGCAGTGCACTAGAACATACCTAATATAATTTATTTTGAGCTCATTTATTTTTTATAATTTAAATATATTGAATAAATGTTAGGGTTAGCGATCTTTTATTATTTTCATTTTTTTGTTAAATTATATTCAGGGAAATCCACTATAAAAATACTATAGAAAGTGATTATATAATTAAATAAATGCATGGTGTTTCCAAAGTCACTTAGTAAGGATGTATAATAATCGTGATCTCAATTATTACCAAAATAATGGTGTTTATGATTTCTGCCATAATCGAGCATCACTAGTAATACTCTTTGCTTTGAATCATAAATAACCAATGACAATAACCTGATGAATAACTGATGAACGACCACTGCCAAATGCAGAGCTGTAGTACTCGAGACCGGTCTCGGTCTCGAGACCGGTCTCGAGACCACTTTTTTAAGGTCTCGGTCTCGTCTCGGTCTCGGTTACATTTGGACTCGGTCTCGACTCGGTCTCGGACAGTAAGGACTCGTAAATTCTTCCGAGACCAGCCGAGACCAGCGTAGAAATTATCGCCCACAATTTTTTCTAGAAAAATATTTAAGTATGACATGTAGAGGCTGTATTTCCATTGGCTGTATTTCGTCCAGAGTCAGACTGTTTTTTTCTGATGTGGCTTATCCCGCCAATGGCTATCTACTTTTGAAGAAAAGCCCACCCCCAGCGTCGCTAGAGCGTGCACCCATTCACGTAAATACTTCAATCTTAAACATATGCTCGATCATGTCTGCACAATCTGCCATTATATTCGTTTTGCCTATATTCAGTACATTGAGCACAAATAAATTATTTGTCCGAAAACACACAGCGGTTAGTAATTAAAATACATACATAATGTTGAAAAGCTACAGCCGACGTCCTTCCATGACTTTTCCTAAATACGTGCATTTTACCTTGTCCCGTTTTCAGAATTGCAAAATCACAAACCGAACAATATATAAAACTACTATTTACATGTTTTTTATACCTAAACTGCCTTCCTGTCGCCAAAATCCCACGCCGCTGGGCGTTGGTACCCTAATTGCGGTACCCAGACACCGATCACACTTCACTGAGCCTATATGGCAATGGTTGAATGGGCGATACACAGACAAATACTACGAGAACACATATAGACAATAGTCTGATTGGCTTGGTTGAACTACAAAAAAAGAGGTACGTTTATAAAGAAATATGTTTCACTAAATAAACAGAACGAATTCCGCCAAGTACATACAGCCCCATTCATGTGTCATGCGCCTATTGCACTCAATAATTAATAACGAATGAACCACAGTGTATTCATATAGCCTACAAGAGACTTCAACAAAATATTGTTTTGTATCGAAATTAAACGAATATAAACAATAATTATTAATAGGCTAACTACAAATGGGCGATAAATGAAATTACTCATGCACACAGAAGGACGTGGGACATACATAAGTCCGGGGGCATACGGCAGAAAGAGCATAAAACTGGAACGGTTATGGTCCGATCTATATGAAACTGAACCCGTTTTGGTCCGATCTTTATTAAACTGGAAGGGTTTTGGTCTGATCTATATGAACACTGTGCGCAGTTCAACCGGGTTAGTTTGCTGCTGTCTCATGTGCACTCGTAACAATAATGAACACTGTGCGTAGTGCAACCGGTTCGTTTGCGTGTCCTGCTCAAGCAGACAAACAACTGAAGCTGCGTGCCTGTGGACGGATAAATAATTATAAATAGATTTGTTTATCGGCCAATCATGCGCAAATCATTTGATTGCAAGTCGCTTGTGATCTAAAATGTGTTAGCATTTACTACATCAACATAGGACATACAGTTTGATGGATTTTCATTTATTCGATTTTTAGAAATTTTAATATCATAGCCTGTGCATTTTAAAATCATGGTTTTATTTTCGTATTTTATGTTTACATAAGACAATAAATAGGCCTAGATACTCTTTTAATAAAATTCATTTAATTCAGGATGACAACACAGTAGATGATCTGATGCTGTTGGTCAAGTGTTTTTTACATTGGTCATTGGACCAAAAACATGTCATATTATTTAGTGTTGATATGACTGGTCTCGGTCTCGGCCCCCTTTGGTATCGGTCTCGTCTCGGTCTCGGCCACCTTCGGTCTCGGTCTCGTCTCGGTCTCGGCCCCCTTCGGTCTTGGTCTCGTCTCGGTCTCGGCCCCCTTCGGTCTCGGTCTCGTCTCGGTCTCGCTTTAGGTGGTCTCGAGCACAGCTCTGGCCAAATGACTGGAGGGACAATGAATGACAGCTCAATAATATAATCTTTTTTGTCTACTTCTGTCACAATTAACTTTGGACAGATTCCAAAGACCCAAAGCAAATAATAAATAAAAACAAGAAATAAACAAAAAGAGACAAACTCAGATCCCTATTACTGTATTCATGGATGAATTGTGAAGTGAGGAAGTCACACCCATCTTTGGAAGCCTAACTCCTTTTTACCTTTTCCAGTTGAGGCACTAGAATCAGAGACATTTTGGATATTTGACTCTACCAATATGGTCTGCCGATAAACTACGACTAGTCGTTTTGGCCAGTTATTAAGGTGCAATTTTCACAACAGTAGTCAGAGAAAAGATGGGTTTGATGAAGGATGAATGAAGAACATTGAAATGACATTGAAGGGGCATTTCGTAAAGGGACTCAATTTGTGACAAAATGCTATGGTTGAGTCAGTTTTTTGAAAGTGTGCATCAAACTACAGAATGGAGATACTGTATACAGAGCTATTCTGGTGCAAATGCAAGTCATCACCATGCAGATCCTATCAAATGAGGGCTCTCTTGTCAGTCAAACCATGGCCTAAACTATATTTTATCTCTGTCCTTTATTGCTACTTTTATTACTAAAAACAAAAGAGGTGTGATGACTGTCCTCCAGATCAGACCCATGAAACCATGAAATGGAGAAGTTGCCCTTTTACCTGCAGTGATCGTTTACAGAGTCCCTTGTGTAAAGCAGTCAGCTCCTCATCATACAAATACCAAAGTTTGAGATGTTACAAAATTTCTTGGAATGCTTTTATAAATGACAGAGATTTGTAGGGAAAAGTATACATAATGAATTGCCTCTCCAGTATGATGGATATCTTAAAAGTCACTTTCTAATTGTCCTTAAACGATACCATCTATGTTACGTCCCATGTGAATAATGCGTTTGTTTGGATACCCATTAGCTCCCAAGAAAATAACATCTTATCTTCCTGGGGTTTACAGAGAATACAACAAACAACAAGACACTCAGACACTAATAGGCCTAATAGGCCAGAAACAGAAAATTCCACAAAATACACCTACATTCAGTCAAAAGTTTGGAGACATTTAGTCATTTACGGGGTTTTGTATTTTTTCCAAATTTTCAAAAAATTGTTCACACTTAAAAAATAAAATGACATATTATGCAATCATATAGCAACCCAAAAGGTGTGAAACATATATTTTTTCAGATTTTAGATTCTTCAAAGCAGATCACAGCTTGCCCAAATGACAGCTTGGCACACCCTTATCATGCGCTCAAGCAGCATCGTGATGTCACATAATGGAGGTGTAGTGCAGAGGAAGCCAGGCACAGAGCATATGAATCCGTTCACAAACAGGTTTGGCACAGACACATTAAAAAATCCACACTGTGCCCCAAGACCCATTGACTATTGAACCAAACATAATCACCCAAAACCAAACAGCTGTGACACTCATTAAACTTTACACATTTCAGCTGTGTGACAAACCCAGTGGTAAATAACAAAAATGTGCTCCACCCCTCCTAGCCCACTAGATGTGCTACTTGGAGTCATGATACATGTGATAGTCACCTGGAATGCATTTCAATTTACAACTACATTGTACCTTAAATGGTAATATGTTTAAGCTTCTTTCCTATGGATGACCAAACCTGCCATATTTAGAAATATATAAATAATAATAATATTGAGTTTGTCTCTAACAAGACACCTAGATATGTGTGTGTATATCAACATATTCTCGTTCAGACCTCTCTAGCTAGGTAGACGGGCAGGCGTGGGCAGTGATTAGTTGAAAAGCATCTACATGCACCAGAGTTGAGCAGTATCTCTAGGTTTCGGAAGGAATGCTGAATGGCATTAAAACTCTCCTGGAGATTTGAGAGCACAGTATCTAACGAAGCGCCAGACATGTACAGGATGGTATCATCTGCATAGAGATGGATTTGAGAGTCTCCAACAGCGAGAGCCCCATTGTTAATGTAGAGAGAGATTAGAGTCTGCCCAAGCCCTGTGGCAACCCCAGGGAGACAGTCATGAGTTGCGACAGCAGGCCCTTAGATTTAACACGCTGTACCCTGTCGGAAAGATATTTGGAGAACCAGACGCGGCAGTCGCGAGAGAAGCCCAGGCTATTGAGTCGGCTGATGGGAACACAGGATAGTTAACAGAATCAATGCCTTGGACAGATCGATGTAGACGGCTGCACAGTCTATGATGTCGTTCGGGACCTTTAGGGTAGGATAGATATTGGTCTGTAGCATTTGGGGGCGAGATCAGACCCATGAAACCATGAAATGGAGAAGTTGCTATTTTACCTGCAGTAACCGTTCATTGAGTCCTTCGTGTAAATAATTCATCTCCTCATACAAATACCAGTGTTCCATTTGCAATAAGTTTGAGATGTTACAAAATTCCTTGGAATGCTTTTATAAATGACAGAGCTTTGTAGGGAAAAGTACAGATAATGTACAGTTGGGGCGAGGGCCCCGCCCCTTTAACAGGGGAATGACAGAGGCGGATTTCCAATCTCTCTTGATTTCAGAAGATGAGAGAGATAAGTTAAACAGACTGGTGATGGGGGCAGAAATAATATTAGCATTTTAGAAAAGATGGGTCCAGATTATCCAGCCAAGCTGATTCATACGGGTATTGGGAAATACCTCCGACAACAGTGCCAACATCAACCACAGGAGTGGAGTCGCCATCTGCCTTGGGTGGAGTATGCTACAAATTCCCCATTTCACTCCTCTCTCAGACTAACTTTCTTTCAGGGTGTGTTTGGGTATCAGCCTCCCCTGTTCCCATAAGATACCGTTCCAGGGGTGGTTCCCGCAGTGGATGGCTGGTTTTGACAGACTGCACAAGTCTGGGAGACTGCGCATCGGCACCTGCAACGGTCCTCGCATAATCAGAAGGAATACGCAGATCGATGACAACTACCAACCCCTCTCTATCAGCCTGGACTGCACGTTTGGCTGTCAACGCGGGACATTCAACTTCGTCACAGTTGTAAAAAACATCATAATACGAGGTTTGATACATTTACTTCATTTATTCCAAATGTGTCACACAATACTGAAAGTGTAGTGTGAAAAGCCATTGTAGAGCCGTATCATCAGTTTTAAACAGGTTTATTATTAACTACACGAACGTAAAACAAACCGTAAATGAGGTTTACTGACAAGATTCGGGAGGAGGACTTCCAAGCTAATTAATTACAGGTGGAAGCCCTCAGCAATTAACAGCTAGAGGGTACATATAGACTCAGCAGTCCTACCTCGCTCCGCTGACAGCTCGCAGCAGCAGTAGTTTCTCTCGCCCAGATACTACGTCTCGCTAAAGCGCTTCCTCCGCCGAAGGCGCTAGCAATCCCAGGAATGTCCCCCCACAAGTCGCGGGTCTCCCGATCATTTCGGTCATGCCGAACGCCACTCCTGAACCCAGGGCTTCTCGCGGCCGCACTCCGGCCCGACCATCCGCGCGTTCACCCGGACGCCGGTACCAGGCTTCGCCGCCCCCAGCAAAACCAGCTCCAAACCAGCGCGGGCCCGCCCCCGCTCACAGCGCAAGCTCACTCTTCATCCTTCCAGCCGCCATTCCCCCTCCCCTCCTCCCCACTCCGGTTCGAGCAACCCTATTTGTCCACCAGCTACGTACCTCGTACAGCAACCCACTGAACCCAGGTCTCCGGCCACCATAGTTCCAGGAAATACCGCAATCCTCAGCGCTATTCGCTGGACAATCTCCTGATTGTGGCGGTCCTCATCAGAGCCAGTATCATCCTATCGATTGATGTTTTTTGCGGCTACACTTGGAAGTCCTCCTCCCGAACCTTGTTAGTAAACCTCATTTCACGAGTTCGCACTTACATGCCAATTAAGGGATAGGTTTAATGCGTATTTGGCGTGCTGTCCGGAGGGACGCCAGGCAACCCTTAACACTAGATGTCCTAACCAAATGCATTTACACCCTGCGCACAGGCTACCAGCCCCTAGGTGCCGCCCGCACACTCAACGCTATGTTTATCCTAGCATTTTTCAGTTTCCTTAGGTGCTCGGAACTCACCACCACTTCCAAATTCGACCCGGAAATCCATCCCACTATCTCAGACCTATCAGTGCTAGACGGCGAGGCAGTTTAATTTATGATGAAACGAAGCAAGACCGACCAGACCAAGGAAGGCCATTTCATCTACATTTTTAACCTAGCCTCGCAAATCCACCGTACCAGTCAATCCTGGCTTACCTGCAACGGAGAAGAACCCAGGCTAGATCTCCTCTGGAACCCCCGTTCGTAGACGAATCCCGAAAACCCGTGACACGTTTTTGGTTCCAGAAACACCTCAAATCCATTTTACAGCAGTCAGGCATCTCAGCAGAACACTTTTCAGGTCACTCATTCCGCATCGGGGCAGCAACTTCAGTAGCCCAAAAAAAAAAAGAAAAGCCTCTCCCAACAGCAGATCCAAGCCCTCAGGAGATTGTCCTCTGATGCTTTCCCAAGCTACATCAGGACAAACCGGTCCCACTTCAAAATAGCTCACCAAACCCTTGTAAATAAATGAGTAAATAAATTAATAGAACTCCGTCTTACCCCCTTTTTTCCTTTTCTGTCCTCTCTTTCCGTCCAGCGAGCATCGGCCTCACAGCGGACGGAGTGAGAGCCCCCCCCCCGGTAGAGCGCTCCTGTTTTCTCTTTCATCCAGCGATCATTTGGTCTCCAGCTGTTGCCGCGTGAAAAAATCTCCCAGGCAAGCACTCACTTTCGCTATTTCCTGTTTCCTTCCGTCCAGCGGGCACTAGTCCCACAGCGGACGGAATGAGAACCTCTCCGGTTGAGCTTCTACGTTTTCTCTTCCATCCAGCCAGCATTTGGTCTCCAGCTGATGCCGCGTGAGAAAATCTCCCGGGCAAGCACTCATTTTCCCCTTCCCGTCTCCCCTTTCCGTCCAGCGAGAACTAGTCTCACAGCGGACAGAGTGAGAACTTCCCCGGTTGAGCTCCTACGTTTTCTCTTTCATCCAGCGAGCATTTGGTCTCCAGCAGATGCCGCGTGACAAAACCTCCCGGGCAAGCACTCACTTTCCTGTATGTATCTCCTTTCCGTCCAGCGAGCATTGGTCTCACAGCGGTCGGAATAGGAACTATACCAAGCGGGCATCGGTCCCACAACAAACGTTCAAACGCTCCACGTCCACAGGCCAGCAGGGCCCATCTAGTCCAGGCCGTGAACGGCTTCACAGGCCCACGCGCATACCAAAAAAAAAAAAAAAAAAAAAGCCAGTCCCTTCCTCGAGATGCCAGTCCGCCAAGCTTGGCTCTCTGGGGAGTTGTAATCCGGTGGCTGTCCTCTGCTCCTTAGCTTTAGGGGGGTACTCTGGGTTCGGGCCGAATTCCGAGCCCGGAGCCCCGGGCCGGATTCTGAGCCCGGAACCCTCCCTCCGGACAGCACGCCAAATACGCATTAAACCTATCCCTTAATTGGCATATAAGTGCGAACTTGTGAAATGAGGTTTACTAACAAGGTTCGGGAGGAGGACTTCCAAGTGTAGCCGCAAAAAACATCAATCGATAGGATGATACTGGCTCTGATGAGGACCGCCCAGAGATGAGCCACAGTCACCTCAAAGTTGCCAGGCTCAGAAATAAGGCAAATAAAACCCAAATCAATGCTAAATATCCAGTAACAAACATATCTCAACCACAGTTGTTCAGAAGAGGGTGCGTAAATCACACATTCATGGTTGAATTGCTGGAAGAACCCACTACTGAATGACACCAATAGGAATAATCAACAATGTAAAAAAAAAAGATGAAAAGTCTTAACTTGTCCAAACTTTGACTGGTCCTTCATATACAATTTGGGTAGATTGTATCTTTTAGTCTTTAGACTATATGTGCTGTGGGTATGTTTTATGTCTCTTCACAGTCCCTGTTTTAAATGTCTATTAGGTAATTTTGACTCTCGATAATACTAGATTTGACCATAACTTAGTATTTTTCATGGAGACTGTGAAGATACCCATGGCTTCATGTGGGATATATATATATGGGTATATGTTACTCAATAGAGTGCAAACTCCGTCTCTTGTGAACCCTGAACAAAGAAATGTCAGCCTGCGTGTTGTCAACGCTATCTCTGTGTGTTTAGCTCAATGTGTGCTGCACTGCGTAAGTTCAAAAATAATTTATATATTAATGTTCAATTATGATGACAGAACACAACTGAAGATAAGAGAGTCCTGAAACCATTATTGATGTTTCCTCTTGCCTAAATTAAATGAGAAAATTACAATCCCTGGATTTTAATCAGTTATATCTGAAAAAAAAACTAATCTCGAGTTCACTGCCCAGGTGAATTGCAGTCCAATGGCTGGAGTAATGCTAGGCACAGGCAGACACACACACACACACACACACACACACACACACACACACACACACACACACACACACACACACACACATATAGACTGTAGACCTGGGGGTGCAATTTGTTGACCCGCAGTTTAGCGGAGATGAGAGCATCAATTATCTCATTGATTTAAGATTATGACTGCTTCTATCAGAACCCTATCCACGGCATTGACATCCTTCGAGGAGAGAAACCCTTGACCTAGATGAAAGAGAATGAAGCAAAAACCTGGCTGTATTCCATCATCTATTCACAGGCTGATCTGAGGAGTTGACATGATATCAAAAGTGTGACCAACATAAAATACGAATTTGGGATCATGAATTTGTGACCGTCTGTGTACATTTATACTGTTTGGTCATCAATAAATCACTCAAAAGCAATAATTCTAGAATTTTCCTTAATTATTCCTGTCACGTGCTTGCTGTGAACGAAAATGGACAGCTCCGACCTTTTCTTAATGTCCTTTCAAAGTGTCTACAATGTTCTTGTGCTGTGAGTGTATGTCTGTGTGCGTGTGTCACGTCATCATGGGTGAGAGACAGCACAAGGTGAGAGTTAACGGTTGAGCAAATTTGAATTATGATAAATATCGATGGCAGCCAGTGAACTTAGATCAGTTGATACACGTTTGGTTCTTTTCATTTAACAAAAAAATTATAGCGAAACCAGTCTAGTGAGATTTTCTCTTTGGTCCTGTCATATTATTTACAGCTCACTTGTATGACACACTGAATTGCACCCAATAACAACCCTCTAATAGGCTTGAATTTTCACTGTAGTGGAGACGCCAGATAACACGCGGGCAAAAACACACACTCCCTTAGAGTGCGTAAAGTTAGAACTTGGGACGCTAGTCTACTACCACGACAGTACCATTTGCAGTTCAGAAGGAGACATGCTCGCACTGTTTTCCTGGACATTAGTTGTTGGATACCGTCTGTTAAAGAGATTCTGCAGCACTCACAGTCATTACACAACATCCCTATTAAGGTGCATGTCTGGGGCAAACATGGTATTATACAAGGCTGTCCCTGTTCACATGTTACGCAAGGCTTGTTGTGTCGAGTGCCTAGTCAACATTTCACGTCATCCCTGTCCGCCACTCTGATTACCCCCGTCTCGATGATCGGTCTCTCAGCTCTTGGCAGAGAGTGCCGTCTCTCCGGGTAAAGCTCAAGGTGTCCCTTTGAACCGCACGTCTGTCTGACTGAATTAAATAATGTAGCATGCTACAATCTTTTGCCCACCACAAAAATGCCACTATTCCCTTGAAAGTACACCGCTGACTCAGACGTTTCCACTCCGTGCAATAACTAGGCTGCCATTTGGGAAACGAGCGTATCGAGAATATGAACTTGTGAATGTCGCCTTTCACTGGATCTGCCTGTGAGAACTTGCTGTATCTTTGCAAAGAGCCAATATCCGCTAATGGCTTTAGCTACTAAGAGGACTATTAGGAGCCAGATGAAATGCACGGCTCAGTAAAGAATCTATAATGCATTAAAAAAGTTCCCATAGTCTTAGTACTGGAATAGATTTGCCGGGGAACTACTGTATGTGGACGGGCGTGACCAGCAGACTAAATACGGGCTGTGTTATCAGTCAGAGCAGTAGCCAATAACCAATAAGTCCTCACCTGTGAAGCATGACTAATTACAATGTGGCAGCATCCCTCAGTGTGGACGTCTGCATGTGAGTCTACAGCAGAAGAGTGTCTGCTGTATGGTCTAATAAGGACACAAGCTTTAATTAATCATGAGTGAAACATTGATGCTGCCGTCCAGAGATCTTAATCAGCCAACACAAACAAACAGACACACACACTTCCATCTTAGTTCCCCTCTTTTCGCTTTCTCTCTCATTGCACACTCTCGCTCCCTTCCTCTGAAGAGCCACATCCATATTACAGAATGTGGATTTGAGAAAAGTAATCTAGCTGCTTGTAAAAGTTGAGAAAAAATTACTAACTTCGGAAGCCTTCTTTGAACCTTGAATAAATCACAGCCAGTTTGGCAAAACACTACTGACCCTACGGTTTCGCCTTTCCTTGCACGCAAAAAAAAATTCCTACCTGCAATATCATTTTGAAAACTTAGACATGGCATCTGTGTAATGTCCCTTTCCAAGGACTGAATTACAGACAAGGCAAACTAACCAAGCCCCAAACAGCTATGACAATCCTTGTAGCTGAGGGTTCAGCAAAGGACTGTATATATTTAATGTGATGATTCTAGGTGATGGTGGATAGCTGGCGTTCGCCTCTGGGGCGTCGGTCAGCCTCAATAGCGGAGAACAGGATGAAGTTCTGGGTTCTTTAATTGGTCTTAGGCACATGGGCAACATTAACTTCATCCATTCAGGTTATGGACTTTATGTCCGTGGTTCTTCAATAAACAGAAATAAGAAAGTGTTAACACAGCATTAATCACGATGCATTAATAACATAAATGAGAAAGGGTTAACTAACCCCAGCATTAATCACAGTGCATACTATGTATATATACACATACACACACATACATAAATATATATATATACCCACATACGCATATACATACACATGTAATCTCTGCATAACGTGGCTAATTAAGCATGCCGACTGCACTCTACTGTCCACGTGCAACGCCCGTGGTCCACAACCCCCGAACGCATCTAACATATACATATAACATATATCCTTTAAACACTGTTATACTGCTGAACCTACTAATATAACATCACGTACATTCACAGCACGGAGCAATGGAAAAGGCAGCAAACAACCACACAACTCCAACAGAAGTTCCATACACTTCGCATGCTAGACAGATGGGCAGAGAACGGCGACATTAAATTAGTCTAATTCCCGCACACAGCAGACCTACTGCGCCCATATATGGCGTAACTTAACTGAACAGTATCACTAACAATCCAGCGCATCTACTAAACCAGGGGTGTCCAAAGTTTTTTTAGTGAGGGCCAAATACAGAAAAATAAACAAAGGGCCGGGCCGCACACTAGAGGTGACATATTAACACATGAATACTGTGTGTATTTCTAACTCACCTATAATGTCAAGAACTGTGCTGTCCTCTAGCTCGAATTATGTTGACAGTTTTTACGCCCGTCATGGCCGGAGCTCCATCCGTTGTTTCTCCACAGAGTTTGTCCCATTCAAGCCCCATCTTTCCAACTGCCTCCGACACAGCTTCAAAAATATCTCTGCCCGTCGTTGTGCCTTTTAGGCTCATCATATCATGCAGCTCCTTCGTACAGCAAAAAATGACCATCTACTCCCCGCAAAACATTAACAGCTGCGCGGTGTCTGTGGCATCGGTGCTCTTATCGCTAACCCTATCCATACCCTGCAAACATGCCCCTGCGAGGCCCATGCGGGCTTTTTGCGGGCACAGTGGGCTAGGGCCAGCCCACACCAAACCTAAACAAGCCCAGTGCGGGCTTGCCCAGGCGAGGCCCACAGCTTTGGGCTCACTGCGGGCTATCTGTGGGCAGCCCACACTAGCGGGCTGCCCACATTAAGCCCATGATGCCCCATTGTGGGCCAGCCCGTTCGGCCCAGCGCAGATTTTGTACCTTTGGGCCCATGCAGGTTTTGTTTAGGTAGCCCACCACTTTCATTATGTTTTGGCTGCTTTTTAAAAATAAATGGGAAATTGAATAAAACCTACAAGTTCAAAATGTAAACTTATTGATGGTACAGAGATATTAAGTAGTTATAATGATATCTATCACTCTGGCAGAGTTAGTTGAGTTTAAATTAAATTTTAAACTTCTCACTTCTTTCCCAAACAGCAAGCCAACATTGAATAAATTAGATAGATTTATAGATCAGATAGAAGTTTTACTATGTATTTTCACATAATATTCAAAGGTTTCATAGTCATTGCACATGAACTTAGAAGTACCAAGTACATTTACATAGTGTTGGGTGTTTTGAATCCGCGCATGCGCCCTGTGACGCGCATACAGTACGGAAACACCAAAACACGAAAAGACGACGACGGTGATCAGGTTTAATGGAGGCAGGAGCAGCTAAATCTTTTGCAAGGTAAGTCATAAAGGGTTTTTCTTGCATATGTAACAGAGTTAAAATATAATAGGATCCCACTTGCCATTATCACACATCACTATGGTCACTAAACGCAACGTATATGTGGACTTGGCTCGTGCACCCCGAGCAAACAGCAGTTAGACTTTGTTGTGTCCACTTGGTAAGTGCCCGAGTTATGAGCTCCACCATCGTTTTTATTAAAAAAAACGTTAAAACTAGTGTTTTTTTTTGTTTATGAAACGTATTAGCTTCCGAGCGGTCGAGCAAGTTCTTTTAAAGTAAAGTTGTTTGTGGTTTTCTTTATTTATTTAACGTGGCCAGTTCAACATCTATCAGCTAGCTAACCTCTTTTTATTTTTCACTTGCTGAGTGTATGATTAACTCTTCACTAGATGATGTGAATACATTGCGGGTTTACCAAAATGAGTTTTCTTTGCTGTTTCTTACTGTGGCTTTATAGTTTTATTCTATATATGAAAATACTTATGTGTCTTTTTCAAATAAAATACCCACCACTTGTTGAAATGTAGCATTTACCATCCTTTTTAGTGGTTTTAGAGCAACTTGAATATAGACCAGCTATGCGCCACTGCTTTTTTGACGCGGTAAAAATGCTGGATATTCTTACTTTTAGATTTAACATGTAGAAATGGTTCAGATTCTGTATGAAAGATGTGTAATTTTTAGATTAGAGCGTTATTTCTTAATATTTTGACAGCATATTATTAAAAATACATTGGTTTGACAGTGGTACAGTTAATTTTGGTTACATGATTCAGTAGTTTTAATGTATTATTTTGTCTTTGTGTTTTTGTCCTGAAGCCCAAAGCAACATTGCATTTGACAAAGTGCCCTCAAGCAGCAACTACAGCAAGCTATGTCACAAGCAAAGCCATCTGGCTATTCAGGTAAAAAAAAACATGTGTATTGCTTTGCACGTCATAGGTTGTAAGAGGTTTACCATCATAACAGAATATACATACTATTCCAAATAAAAATGAAGCAGAAGTTATGTGTTCCGCCAGAAATGTTGAAAGGACACTGATAATACTTGATAATTATAATGCTTCTCACTTATCCCTGGTGTCAAAGTAACTTTGAGTATGATGCATTAATAGTAGGGCTGTGATATTTAACGCGTTAATCTGATGCGTTAATTTCACATGTTTAACGCGTTAAAATAATTTAACGCAATTAACGCACCACTTTATTAAGTTTCGGTTTCGGTTTGCAAAGCCGAATTCAAATACCATTGAAGCAGCTCGTCTTTAGTTTATCATATAAAAGCAAAACACAGGGTCATTATTTACGTTACTAGAGAGTATATAGGACAGAAACACCCGGTCATTATTGATGTTGCAATCCGCGTTACTGCAGTAATGTGCGCCAAATCGGGCTTTTGACCAAACAAGTAACTGTTAACCGATGTTTTAGATAAATAGATAGAAACTGCCGCCCAATAAACACAGTAGAAGACGAGGGACTAAAATAAATCATTCCAATTGCATTGGGATCCCCATCATACAATCTACCCTCTAAAACGATTGTTTTGAGACATAACCTGCTGGAGAAAGCAGAGAACGTCACTCTCATGGAGACCCTAACCAACCCGACATCACCAAACTTAATTTAACTTAATTCTGTTTGTCATTCATATTACAAAGGCTGTTATAGACTTCTTTAAAATTAATCTGGCATCTTTACATATAGTGCAATTATTTTGGCCTATAGGCTTAAGTTCTAAAATAATCTATCTTTGACATTGATGGTTTCACCTTACACTTTGTCATTTTGTTTTTGAAAATGTTTTATTTCATTTGGACTATTGCCAAGATGATCCAGTATTTTGATAACCTTCAGGGTTTAAATATATAACTTGCACTTCAACACTTTGTTTATAAAGTTGCTATATTTGATAAGAATGACTATTCTGTATTGTTCACAGGAGAGACTATCATAAAATAATGTATTTAAAATATACTTCATTGTGTTAATTGATTTATTTCATTGTTTCAAACAACTTGGGGAAAATGCGATTAATCGCGATTAATCACAGGATTGTGCGATTAATTAGTTAATTTTTTAAAATAAATTGACGGCCCTAATTAATAGATTTTAAATGTTTAGGATCGATGGGAATTGAAATATTGATATTTTTTACACTATTCTATCAATAAAAAAATTACGCTGTGCTATGCACCTGAACATGGATTCAACATATATTTTACAGGATATTAGCAGAGAGGAAGCTCAAGAGGACCAAGCTGATGCTTGGAAGTTGATGTTGATTTTTTATTCAAATATTTAAAATGCAAAATGAGGGATTACATTATCAACATTTACCGTGCATGATTTGCTACCTCTGACCAATGAACAGTATTTATCCTTTATCCTAAATCCATGCTATTGTGTTTTAACTATATTACAGCCATGTGCCTCTGCTGCGGACGTCAATACTGCAGAACTCCCCAGCACCCCCTGCTTGATCATTCAAGGTAATCTTATTTTGATCTAGTATTGACATTTCTAACTCATTATTTTGTTTTCATTCTAGAAATCTACATGACCACAATGCATAATAATTATAATAAGAATTACATTTGTATATCCCTTTGTATCTTAAGCAGATCGCAAAGTTCTCTTAACACATAATGTTATATCTGTTCATTTCAGGTGTCATGATGAAGCCCTCTGGATGGCTTATATCCATCGAGGGACATTTCGTGATGGGCCCACATCCTTTCTTTTTACACGGAGTAGAGCAGCTATTACGTCTTCAACATTGAGTATACTGCCGCTGGATTGTCGACGCTGGAGTTCATTCAAAGGTATTTTATAAAGATCACATTTAATTTTGTAATTCACATTATAGCACAGGCTTCCAACTCAATGATTGTCTTGAGGTCTAAAATGCTGACAAACGAGGTACCTGAGGCTAGCCTGGTGAGACCTTCCTGATCTCGCGAACTCATTCAATTTCTGTGTTGTTTCATGCTTATTTGCTTTTCAGAGGCTGTAAGAAAATGTTCCTTTCAGCCAAGTCCTCCTGGTTCTGAAATTGAGAGTGAAATAAAGGCGTGGCTGCGGAATTCAAGAGACAGAGCGGGTGGACGAAAGAAGCGCTACCACCGTCTGCTGACTAGTCAAGAGACTTCGGGGGAAGAGTGACCTTTGCTGAAAATGTTTAATGTGGTAATTATTCATTGGCAAAGCTCAAAGTAATAATTTTGTATTTTTTATTTTTATGTTCATTTAAATTAATTTTATATTTGTATAGAGAAGTTTTAGTCCCTTTGAGTTTACTTCAAAATGAACATTTCCTGACAATTAACTCACCCCAATGCCATCCAAGAAAACATTTCAGGATTTTTCTCCACACAAAAAAATTATATAATTTAACCACAATTGTTCGTTTTGTGCTGGTCTGCGATGCGCCATGTATCAAGTTGGAAAGGTCACGAAAAAAATTATAATATATTAAAAGACAGGTATCGGAAATTTTTAAGATGGTAGAGAAAATTAGATGGAATCTTTCGCCCTTCCCTTCCTTTTTGAACCCGAGTACACAGACAAATAACTTAGATAGATGACGTGACGCGTGACCTTTCCAACGTGATGAAGCAATACGTGGCCCATCGCAGACCAGCACAAAACGAACAATTGTGGTAAAAGTATATAAAAAAAAATTGTTTTAAATGGCCGATCGTTTCGCCAGATAAGACCCCATTCCTCAGCTGGGATCGTACAGAGCCCTTTGAAACACTTCGGTGCCCATTGAAACGGCATTGATTTGAACTTCAACATTTTTGTTGTCTGAAGCCAATTGTGTGGAGAAAAATCCTGAAATCTTTTGCTCAAAAGACTTCATTTATTTTCCACTAGAAAAAGAAAGACATGAACATCTTGGAAGGCATTGGGGTGAGTGAATTATCAGGAAATGTTCATTTTGAGGTGAACTAATCCTTTAACCTGTATTAACCTGAATTGAATGTTTTATATTTTGTAATAATAAATACATTAATTTGAAATCCCTTTGACTACTGTACATTTTTG
The DNA here is from genome assembly GCA_029465975.1 of Dallia pectoralis. NCBI lineage: Eukaryota > Metazoa > Chordata > Actinopteri > Esociformes > Umbridae > Dallia > Dallia pectoralis. Next base: position 6,360,447 of record CM055736.1, read on the forward strand.
ACAATAAAGACATTAGTTAAGTGGTAACTGCATCCATTTCAGATGTATAGAATAATTGTTTTTCCCAAAGATAGTTATAGTAGCTAAAAAGTATTTATAGGGAAACAGATTTATTGTTGTAGATTAATAGTGTGGGCCCTGTGCGGGCTTAGTGTGGGCCCTGTGCGGGCTTAGTGAGGGCTGCCCGTGCAGGGCCAGCGCTAAGGGGCCAACGTTTTGCCAATGAGCAAATTCTCATGGGGCCTGCGCTGGCAGCCCGCTGGGGGCCCTTAGGCTAGCCCTAAGTGGGCCCGTAAAGGGCCAATGCAGGCTTGTTTGCAGGGTAACCAATCGCATGCTATCGAGTACAAATCAAAAGCACTAGCTTTGTCTCTCAGCTGAAGTTTCCAGTTAGCTGACAACAAGTCCTCGATTCTCCGCACCACTGTATTTCTGGATAAGCTCACGTTGTTGAAATCCGGAACTTTTTCCGGGCACATTATTGCTGTGACTTTGAGGCACTGTTTTATGAAATCACCTTCTGAGAACGGTTTGCCGTGCTGGGCCATACGTTTAGCGACCTTATAGCTTGCTGTTGTGGCGTTTTCCTTTATTTTGTTAGCACGAAAAACACCTGTTGAGCTTGCAGGCTAGCTGCCATTTGCTTGACTTTCTGCGTTCGTTCGGCACTGGTGTACTGATGTGTAGCTCTGATGTTTGGTCTCATAGTGCTGACGGACATTATACTCTTTCAGCACAGCAACATCTTCATTGCAAATCAAACAGATACTCTTTACGTTGATTTCTTTGAAAAAATATTCATTTTCCCACTGTGTTTGAAATCTTCTACACTCACTTGCTATTTTGCGTTTCTTTGGTGCTGCCATTTCTGGTGACTCGCAGTAAAAGTTTTTGTTAGCTTAATTTTGTTTAGTGGAGAAGCATCGTTTCCATGGCTGGCTCCAACTAGTGTTGAAACTGAGAAGTGCAACAGAGTTGAGCTCAATCTTCTTGCGCGGGCCATATTCCATTATATTTTCAGAATTTGCTGCGGGCCAATAAAAACTGGGCCGCGGGCCGGACTTTGGACACCTCTGTACTAAACCAAAGGCAACTCACTGTAAGGCAGGTACGCACGGACAGCGTCGCAACAGTGTCCCCGAAGCAACCGACAGCTCCGCCTCGCCATTACCCAACGATGTGACTATTTTACCTTGGTGGCGAGTGGGAGCTCCGCCTTGAGGGAAATGTCATTGGCTGATTCGACAGCCTTTCTAACAATCCTTGTGCCGCTGTAGCGAATCTTCAGAACCGGTTTGGGAGACTCTGATAAATGAAATGTAAAAAATTGAATCTCATGGAATTACTGTATGTTGATTGGTGGATCTGTATCCTGCAGTGTTACACAGCTTTATTCTTGAACTAAGAGACAATGAATGAAAACATGCCAAGAACCGCTGCTGTCAGCCTCTCCTTCATCGGCAGTTGTTCAGGTCCAGGGGCCTCATGTATAAAACTTTGCGGTGGATTTGCGTCAGAAGTGACGTACGGACAAAAATATAAGGATTTATAAAACCGTGTGCACGCACGTCCTACGCCGTTTTCGGTTAATAAACCACAATGAACTCTAAATGTGGCGCAGCTTTTGCGGCTGCATATCACGCCCATATTTGCCCAAAAATAGTCAGAGAAACACCCTAAATGAATATTCATTGATTGAGACGTCATGGCAAACTCGGAGGAAACCCGGAAAAGTAACGTAAAAACCCGGAAAAGAGGATAAAATGTTGTTTGTAGGGCACAGTGTGGGCATCTCTAATGCCAAAAGGCTGATTTAGTGGCAAAATGTTGCTGATGCTGTGACACAAATTATTTGCACATTGATTGAATGAAAATGCTTTGATTTCTGAAAAAATTCTTGCTGTGTGAATATGCGATCCCTCAGAATCCTTCTATTTGATATGTCTTCTAACTACGCAAGATCAGCACTGTGCATCATTACGCATTGTGAGGACATGTTTATAACCATCCATTTGATTGTATTTGATAAGTTACATGTGTAATAATAATAATGTAATTGTAAATGGGAAATAGTAATGCCCAAATAAAATGTGTTCCACCTTTCAAAAGGGTTAAGACATGCGTCATAATGAAACACAATTAAAATAGAACCAAGTAAAGGCATATACATGAACACTATAATTCTGTAGCTGATAATGACATCTATATTATGAAATACACATTCTCCAGTGGACAATAAAGATATATCTATGTGTATTTCCATCTATCCATCTCCCCATCTATCCGCTACGTCAGACAAAGACGTCGACAAGAATATCCATTTCATACACAACTTTGTTCTGCTCGCTGTATTATTTATGATGAATAGCACATGGCAATATAATTACAGAATATATTTGAGTTATTTTTTGGAAATATATATTAATTTTTATTGATGTTATATCTTGGTTTATATATCTTGTTTTCTTGATCTTTGATTTGTGTGTTTTTGCAGATCGATCAAATAGTAGTTTGTGTAGGCAGTTAATTGTAAGAATGGCTTTGTAAATTCTTCATATTATTAATGGCAGGAAATATTTCAATTTGTATTTCACAATGGTCTGCATTTTCATACAGTTTCATGTATTTCATCCATCTGCCAACGATGTCGCCATTTCTTATTTCACCCGTTTCTGTCCACATGCATGGTTCAGAGTTTGCATAAAGGACCGCACATTTTCCCAGCAAGTTTGCTTTTAATAAATCCCAACTATTGCGCAGAGAGCGGCGTACTTTTTTTAATTTTGTGCGTACGCAGCGTTTATAAATGAGGCCCCTGGAAACTATCCATGGCTTTCACTCAGGCTTTTTAATGGTGAGCACTTCATTATTCTTTTAAAACACATCAATCAACTGTTGGTGAGGAGCACTAGAGATTTTGGCACCTTGTTTCAGTGTGTGTGTGTGTGTGTGTAACAGTATATTGTTTTCTACAGTTGACGTCTGTGCAGGTGGGTATCACATCTATATACGACTTGATCGGCCACTAAAGGCAACAATGAGTTGTTCAACTGAAGTTGAGTGGCGATTTAAAAGTGTGTTTGGCAGATCACCTACTCACATTAGTGGAAGTTTGAACCCAAACAGAGAAAATGTTGATGCTTCTTTCTCTAACCTTTCTCCATTCAGAATAAGCCTAAACCAAACAGTATTGTACCCGCTTAAATATTTTTATTACAACATATTTGACTTTAAAAAATAAATGTGATATTGGTTCCACAATAGAATTATATTTAGCTGACCATATGCATTTGGACAGTGACACAAATTGTGTTTATTAACCTCGCTTCTCTGACACATTGGATTGTGACACATTCAAGCGCAGACTGTTAGCTTTAAATCAGCAAAGTTAAAATTGCACTGTGAGCTCAATCTACAGCTAGCAGGAAATGTTGCCGATGGAGCAATCCGATTGGTACTTTTGTTTAGGTCAAATGGTTGGACTGTTGTCAAGGAGGGAGGAGTCACAGGTGTTGTAATGCAGTGTGGGGTTAGGTAATCTGTCAGTAAAGGAAGTTCAACTGTTAGCAGGAGCACATAAATGTCTGTTTCACATCCATAAATGAACCATTTATTAATAATAGCCCTTTCTATTAGCATTTGGAAATTAATTCTTGATTTGTCATTGCCTGCAACTTGTAGATATCAGACACTGGGAATCGTTTGTTCCTGTTAGTTTTGTTGCACTTTTGTCTAAGGCCTTGTCTTCAGCAAGTAAAAAGCATGCTCCGTTGGATTCAGGTCAGGTATTGTCTTCGCCAGTCAAGAATTTTCCACCTTTCGGCCCAGAAAATGTCCTTGGTTGCTTTAGCACTGTTATATATTTATGTTATATATTATGTCAGTTTCTTCATAATGTAACGATTACGCTCTCGGCAGGTAGCAGGAATAGGACACAAGTGCAGAGGTTTCGATACACAAATAATGTCTTTATTTAAAGACCAACACGACAGACTCCAGGCACAAACTAAGGTAGTGAATCGAGAGAAAACGGATCACCCCGTACCTTTAACTGGGAAAATAACAAACGTACCTGCGCTCATATCATATACATGAAACAATGCTCCAACACAGACAGACTGACAGGGACTGAACGAAATAGTGGACTAAAGAGTCCCAACCCAAAACAGGTGCGCATTACGCGCAGGTGTCCCAAATGTCACTGATTACACCTCTCCGCTGGCAGGGGAACGAGCCGATCTCGGACCAAGAGAAACAGAAAGGTCCGACTGTTACACATAATAGTGTTGATCATCCGCTGTACATCTTCCTTGGTTTGCCCCTTTGCTATTGTTCAGATTACCATTATATTCACTCTTCTTCTAAATGCCCCAAACAGTGTATTGTGTTTTATTTTATTTATTCAAATGCTGTCTAACGATTAAAATAATTAATAAACAATGAATTGCAAAATCAATCTGTAGTAAATCGCGATGAATCGTAAAACTTTCAATGTATTCATAAATTGCCTTTAATACAAACTTTTCAGTTAGAAAGAACAGTGTATAGTGTTCAGGACATATTGTGAACAATTGAAAACTATGCACAGTGCTTGACTAGAAATTCAATAAATGGTAGTTGACGCAGCCCTTAAATACAGGTGTCTAATTTACCACAACCCTGGTAAATCTAAATAGATGGTTGCTGGTCTACGATTGTAATGTGGCAGAGTACGCAGAACAGAAGTGCTAGGAAAACAGATCTTAATAAAAAGAACAAAGACATGACAAAATAGAAACTAAATCAAAACAAAACAATGTTACATTGGTTGTAACCAAAAAGACGTATAAGAGACACTAGTACAGGAACTTGAATAGGGTAGTGATTAAGTGAGGTGAGGGTAATAAAAAGACTTCACATGAAGGAGAAAGGGGCGTTGGATCTCACTGGCACGCCTGCTGTGCCTGGATGTGACCATGATCTCACAGTTCTACCATCTCCAACCATTGCTCCTATGATTAAGACACCAAGTACCATTACTGCAACATAAGGCTATCGTATGCAAATGTTGTCAGGGTTCAGATTAGGGCCTACAAACGAGACTGGTGACAGCATTAATCTGAATTTAGATGAGCAAGATTCATCTGACAGGGACACTAATCAATACATCATTTCATATCCAAAACTGTTCAAAGACTCATGGAAAAAATCTCATCTAAACAACCTGCAATTGTGAGGTTGTGCCCTGTTGTGTCTGGTCGTGTGCAATGCTGTGTGTGTGTTAGGGATGTGCGTTCGTTTACAACACGGTTCAGTTTGTTTCACGATTCAGAGCTGTTAATACCAACTACAACAACAGAGTGTTAGTGTGCAATAGGATGTGTTGTTCACCAACTCTTTCAAATCCATTGTCGTACAGTTAACAAATGCAACACAACCTCCCCTTAGTGAAACAGAACATACTACACGCAGAACACCAGAATTACACAAATACACAACAGGCCCAGCAACCGTAGAACAAGAGAAACATACCTTATTAATGACCGACACTGACAGACAGGAAACAACAGAACTAAATACAAGGACTAACGAGCAAACACAACACAGGTGCGGACAAGACACAGGTGAACAAGCAAGTCCCTGATTTTCCCTCTCTCAGGATGCGGGGGAGGTGTCAGCGCCACCATAATGCAGGGAGACAGGACTCTGTCCCTTACAATTATGGTGTTGGCTGATGATTGTTTGATAGGCCATGCACAAGAACGGTCAATTTACATTATTTCAAATGGTCTTAATCTTTTTGAAAATCCTCCAACCGTTGTCCATTTTTACTTGAAAACGTACGTTTTGCTACATAGACGCTAGTTGTTTCAGGTCACGCAATTCAGTATGCCGTTAAACTGAATTTGGCTAATATGGCGTCTTTGCATGTTGGTGTTGTACTTTACCTGTGATACCTAAATAGTTGCACTCTCTCCCCTACACATCCTGTGAGAGCATAGCTCACCCATATGTCACAATATGTCTAGTGCCACTGTTGGACATTGTTTGATAGTTGGTTGCGTTGGACTGTCTTTATTAAAGCAAATCAACTCATCCGTTCCTGTTCTGGATCCTTCATTTACGCATCCACACTACATAACTGTTACAATATTCTGGATGTTTGATTAAAAAGACATTTAATCTAAAAACACCACAAAAAACGAGTTTTGACGCACGGTGGCTGTGGCATCCTTTCTCTACAGCAATGTGAAAGACTGATATACTCCTAAGCATTGGGTGTTGCAGAACTTTGGCTAATTAAGAAAATTAAATGCACATTTTGTGTTATTTATTCAGTCAGGGTCCTTCCTGATATTGTAATATTAGATAAGATCCAATGACTTAAATACAGAGACATTTTTTTAAGGGAAAACTCCCGTTTTATAATAATGATGATGCAAAGTGAAGATTCATTGCAAGGTAAATGAGCAAAAGTTTTTATTTTATTTTTTTAAAGGTATTTCTACTTAAAAAACAGGTGCATTTTAGAACGACCCAGATCTTTCAGATTTGACTTTCTTAACTTCCTTATTGTCCTTGCAGAGAATGCTAGAGCCGAACAGAGCTACTCTCAATTGAAAGCAGGTCATATCGAATTCCTACACATACAGGACCATCACAAACTAGGGCTGTGACAATGGGATTTTCTTCATAACACTTAAACTGTTTTACATGTTCTATTAGGTACCCCTGCCGCAATTGTGAGACAACAATGTAAACCTGCAGCTATGTCATATCTACTCCACTTATACAGTTGAAGTCAGAAGTTTACATACACTTTACTACATTTTTCAACCACTCCACTTTCATGTTAACAAACTATAATTTTGAGAACTCCTACTTTTTCCAACAATTGTTTACAGAGATCATAGCACTTATTATTAACAATATAACAATTCCAGTGTGTCAGAAGTTTTCATGTACTGTACTTAGTTAATTGTGTGGTAAACAGCTTAGAAGAAATTGCTTTAGAAGCTTCTCTTTGACATCATTTGAGGCTAATTGACATCCCTTGAGTCAATTGAAGGTGTACCTGTAATGTATTTAAAGGCCTACCGTCCAAATCAGTTAATCTTTGCTTGATATCATGGGAGAAGGGATTGGAGCACTTCACAAATTAGCTAGCATCATGAAAAAGTAAAATTATGTGGATATATTGGAGCAACATCTCAGTCAGTCAGGAAGTTTGCAAATGGGTCTTCCAATGGACAATGACACCATGCATACTTTCAAAGTTGTGGCAAAATGTCTTAAGGAGAACAAAGTCAAGATCAAAAACCACTGACTCAATCCAATAGACCAAAATTGACCAATGTCGCATACTGTCTGAACTTGACAACAGGAAAGTGAATCTGAATTTTGTTTCATGAGTGCTGCTTAATGCACACAAAAAACTAAAAGCAAGACCTACAATTTCCACCAGGAATTGGAGACCAAGTTTTGCTTTACGGTTTCCAAAGTGAAGTGACTGTGCTTGATATGTGTTGTGAAAGCTGTGGTGGGAATAGGAGGCAATGTGGAGTGTCACTAAACAACAATGCACAAGTCCAAATTACTTTTCCAGCTGGTAGCAGTATGAGATGCGTCAAGAGGCCCATCACTCTGGATGAACTGCAGAGATCTACAGCTGAGGTGGGAGACTTGGAAAAAGGGGGCCGAATAAATGAACTAAAGGCCCATTTACAAAAGCAGCAATCTTTATTCAGCAAGCCAGTGGATAAATCAAAACCTGCAATGGAGGCCTCTTTCAGAGTGGTGAATTATTTGACCAAGAACAAAAAGTAATTTACTGATGGCGCTATTGTAAACGGCGCTATGACTGTAATAGTCGAAACGTTGTTTGCGGATTCACAAAGAAGTTATTTTGCAACTGACGGAATGAGGACCGCGACATTGACACACACATAAGCACACACAATATTTTTGGTTACATCATATTTTTGTCAATCTCACCCTCTTTCCCTATTCTCCTGAACAAGGAAACAAATAAATACCCTGATATATTTTTTCCCAAAAGTTTTCATTCAACAAATGGGTGAACATAGACTGCAACAGGGAATATGTTCATTTTACAAAAAAGTCTCAAGCAGACATACTATAGAGCACTCTGTACTAGTAAATACATGGGAGCACATCCACTCCACTGTACCACTCATCAGTTTGGACGTCCATCTTTCAATGCCTGCGTGCCATTTTTGAACAAATGTTTTTGTGTCAGAAACCTTTCAAAAAAATATGAGGTGAAATGACAGAAAATATGCACCCGCATACTTGTGTCAAACATACATTGGGTCTGGAACTATCCCCTACCCCCATAGGAGTATAGCATACGTTGCCAGGTAGTGTAACTAGCTACTTATTTTTTCTCATGGAAAAAAGAACGACTAGGTAATGTCAATAGAATTGGAGATATAAAAATAAACCAGTAGGGAACAGTCAAACATAAAGACAATGTTGAGTCGAAACTTTTTGACCTATCGCAAATGAAGCAAAAATGACATTGATCATCAACTAACAAGGGCACATGTCTGGGTAGATTAGATGGTAAGTAAATATTCAGAAATGCCCTTATAGTTTAGCACATACGGGTGGGAAAACCTTGGTCCTATTTGACCCCATGCTGTAAAACCTTTGGTCCTGCCTTCATTCATGCGGATGTTATTTTCACAGCTATCGTACCATGTACACCCTATCATGGAAAACGGTATTCCCTGATGACAATGGCCACAAAGCAAAAATAGTTTAGGGAGGATTTTAGGAACACAACAACGAGTTATTGACTTGGCCTCCAAATTCCACAGCTTTCAAACCAATCAAGCATATGTGGGATGTGCCGGACAAGTCTGATCCATGGAGGCTCCAACTTGCAACTTACAGGACTTAGAGGATCTGCTGCTAAAATCCATGCCTTAGTCAGGGTTGTTTTGGCGGCAAAAGAGGGAACTACACAATTTTAGGCAGGTGGTCATAATGTTTTGTCCGTATAAATGTAAATAATTATTGTTTTGTATTATTAATTAGTATGATTAATACATTTCCATCAATCTAATCTTTTTGGTATTCATTTAAACAGTTCTGCAATGGAGTTTCTCAAGTTTGTGTTGGAGAGGGAAAGGTTAACATGACAACCAATCAGACTTTCTGCGGTGGTCTGTGGGTCGAAAGAAATCTAGCTTGGCATTCAGGATTTGGACGTAAGGCCTCTGCTCAAGTCATTTCAACTGCCATTCAACTCAATTAGATCAGCATTTTGGAAAGACAGTGGAATCAATCAATCACAATAGACGTGCATAGGGTGGGTTTGTTTTGGAGGAGGAAGTGCCTTCTTTTGCTGCTCGCTAGATGTTATCTGTCTATGAGAATAATGGTATGTGACCATGCGGGACTGACTGACAGGATCACATTCAAACATGTCTGTTGAATTGAATTGAAATCTAAATATGTAATAGAAAGTTGTAGTTGTACATTGTCCACATGGTATGGATATGTTCTCTGTCACTTAAGGATTCAAGCTCAAACATCATTTTTGTTCATGACTGTTGTGGTTAGGTTTGTACAGGTCTATCCATTTCTTAGGTCCATATACCCAACGGGTGTTGTAAGTTTTCATGTTATTCTGAGCCGGTAAGATATTGTTGTATTACTGCCCTAAGCACAGGCCAGAATAAGCTATGTGAGCGAAGTGAATGGCCACTCATCGCTCACTACGTGCTCCGAACCAGACAGGTATAACGCCACAGTTTTTTTATGGTATAGCTGAGAAAAGGCACTCAACATTTTTACAGCAAGTCATAGGCAATGCCAGTGATAAAAAGGGCATTTGATCTCATGGTTAATGGTCAAATCCTCTTAGCACGAGGCTAGTTTGCCGCACAATGTCTTATTAAATATTTAGGGCAGGATGTTTTCCGCACTTATTATCTGTGAAGTTGATGATGGCTGTCCCATATACTTGCATTACAGAAGGTCATTATGTTTGCGCAACCTATTGACGTGTTAATAAACCATCTTTCATGTGTGTCATCACAAAACATACGTCATATTTAATCAATAAGGCACTAGGGGCCAATCCAGAGGATGCATTATTGCTTTTATATACTGAGGCAATTAGAGCAGTACAAAGTGCTGTGATTTGGAAACCGTGGTGGTCAATTTTACAGGTCAATGTGTACTTACACATTCCTTGTTCTAGTTGTGTTCTGACTGATATGGCAACAAGCATAGAACTTTACAATCACAGATAACTGTGTTAGCAAGTAAGGAAATTTCATGAAGTATAATCTCCATTTTTATCAATACAACAATCAGAGGTTAAGGGTATAACAATTGTCTTTTACTAACTACAACAATTATGGAAAATTGAGCATTGGGCTACTTTGTGGAGGCAGGTTCCAGTAGGAATTAAACCAGTCTGAGTCAACAACTATTAGCCACACCCTCTAATTCAAAACACATCGTGTGGCTGGCCTTAGGATTGGACTAAAATCCGTATTTCACACAACTCATTTTGGCACCTCCCTGGTGAAGAAAATCTATAACACTGATTGCTTTCTCTAGACAGTATGACGTGGTAAATAATTTAGGATCACAAAGACCCTTAGACAGATTCTCGGCACAGACGCTACATTGTCCCAAAACCTCTTACTACAGCGGTTGCTACTCCTAAACTGACCTCACCTCTGCCGATCAGATGATAAAACCACCTCTGTCCCGCCCTCCCTTACCTGGACCTTGTCTGGCCTGTCTGGGAGCCAGACCTTTAGGGCAGCGTTATGTCACGAGTGTGGTGAGTTTTGGATCTACACGGGAAGTCGGTGGAAGCGAGGTGTAGTTCCTGTGTCTGCTGATTGTTTTGTTGTTAGCATGGCTTGGGCTGGTTAGCAATCATCACTAGGGCTATTTAACACATTCCTTTTTGGGTCCACCTGGTCGGTTCTTGATTCAGAGACATGGGTACGTAACGATGTATTATTTAATGTTACTAGATGTTTTAGAGGTTTTGTGTATTTGGTAGTCACGTTTTGTATGCACACTTTCTTTTGCACAGTTTTTAGATTTCCGTTAAATGTTTTGTGTTCGTTTAGTTTGTGATAAATAAAACACCACGGATGGATATCTTCGCTCTGCCTTGGCTCCATCCTGCATTACACCACCTTGAATTCGTGACAACAGCGACTTACACTATATATTAAAACAGGCTTTCAATCGTCCTCCAACACTCACCAAATAACCAAAAACAAAACATGACATAGGAACAATATCCCACACCGTCCCCCAAGGCCCAGTGACTTATACCAAACATAATCACTGTTACGTTTCCCCTTCTAGGGTAGGGTACGCAACCCCCGTTTCCGTGAGCCCCTGTTGAGTGGTATGCAAAGGTGTAGGGTCGAGGGTGCAAATAAGGACAACCAACAAAGTCTGTCGTTAATAAACAAAGGAGTTTATTTGTTTCCCTAATATAACGGCAGGGAAAAAGGGCTGAGCGGAACCAAAGCAAAGAACGTAACATAAACGGGCAACACTTCCCTAAACTTCACTAAATCCCCCCCCCCTTTAACCTAACCAGAGCACGGATGAGGCTCTCTAACAAAAATACAGGGGGTGGTCCGCCCAGGTCTTGCCTAGTGTGTTTAGACAGAGGTCTGCTACGGGAGATGTAAACCCATGGGCCTCTTGCCTAACACATTCCCTGTTCCCCTGAAACAGAAGAAAAAGGTAATTAACCCAAATAAGAGATGCCTGGTTACAGACAACAACCAAACAAATACACACGACAGATGACAAACACAATATTAATACCCCAAAACACATGTACCAGGAACAGCACTATAACACCAAAACACACCTCTAAGAATAAGTACTCTCTATGTTCACAGTACTCACTATACCGAAAAGGCCCGACAGAGCTCCAACACAAGAGATCCAGAGAGAGTGCTTCTCCCCTGAACACCAGGCTTAAATAGCCACAGACACAGCTGCATCCACTGATGAAGAAGGGCGGAGTCCGGTCCTCAAAGGAAGGTGATTACCCAATCCGCTGCTTGGGGAGGATATGAGCCATGTCTGCAACAGAATACAACCAAACACACACAGAACACACAAACTCCCTGGGGAACGTAACAATCACCAAATCACAGCTGCTGTGCCCACTCTAATCACCCACAGCAGATTCAGATGACTTCAAACTTATTTAAGTGCCCTCAGTGGGCTAAGAATCGTTACACATCTAGACATTGCTCCTTTGCACTACTCAGATATTTATGATCCTAAATGTATCCATTACTTATGCCACTAGGCATGATCTCTTGTCGAACTGTTCGTGTTGTGTGTTTTTTGCTTTATTTGCACTGTTCATGTATGTTAAAAATGTGTGTTCTAAATGCCGCAGCTATGGGACAAAACAAATTCCTTGTATGTGTTAACAGACTTAGTAAAAAAAAACTGATTCTGATATGGTCGGACCAATCTGGTATTGAACAGACTGATGAAAGTTGGGATTTCTTTAAAGAATAACTAAGTTATTTGCAATGTTTTAAACTTCGATGCTAATCTGGAATCAGTGATATTGCTGTAAAGACTATATCTTGATTGGCTGGGGTCTGTGTCTGTTAGATAGCCGTTTAAATGTCACAGCTGTTTATCAGCTTGTGTATTTAGATGTGTATATACAAAGACTTGCTACAGTAGTGCAGAGAGATCTGTCTTAAGTAGTTTGGGTCTATTTAGACTAGTCATTTCTTGAAACTTTCAGGTCAATCGGTTTAAACAAAATGAACGTTTGCATCTTAAAAATAATCTTGTGGAATCTGACAAATAAACTATTTTGGCTGAATAAACTCCGAACTCAGGAAAAGCATTGATTTATAACATACAGCAAGCCATGCATAAATTCAACATAAATGTAACTCATTGCATAGCATGGTTTTGCCTTGAAATTATAATTTGTTTTATTCTTTTAACAAGTCGCCTGGCTCTACCTATAACTTTAAGAAGAAAACGATAGAGGTCGATCTGTGTGGCTGCTTGTGCTGCAGTTGAAATCACTAACAGCTCAACTCCTACCCCCTGGGGACTTGTAGAGCAGTAGGAGTCAGATAACAGTACAGTGTGTATTTAAAATATGGTAACATTACAGATATTTAAATTGTATTTACATAATCAGATTATTCTGATATCTACACAAGATATATACTGCTGTGCATTGAGTAGGCGTTATTTTTCCAATTTCGTGTTGGATGGTTCCTCAACCTGACATTGAACCTGATTAAAGAAACTGCAATCCATGGATCAGCCAATTCAAACTTTAACTCTACAAGCTAAAATGTATCAGGGCATGTGACCTGAAACCAAATCAGTATGTGATATGTGATTTCATTTTTCATTTCATTTCCAGGTAATTCTGCCAAAACTCCCTCTTAATTTCCACATAGCTGAGCTAACAGTTTTAATGCCTGTTTAAATATGATGACATTTTGGATTAATTCATGTTCACCCATATATTACTTTCAGTTCAAGGAACTCTCTAAATCAAGCAAACGAAGATGTTTCTGAGTTTGCTCATATGCATACATATCCAATGTGTTTAGCATGTACAATACAAACCAGATCAATAATACTTAACATACTGAGTTGAACCATGGCATTGCTAAGTCAATGCAGCAAACAAACAAAATCTAATAACCATAAGCATGGAGTAAATGAATAGTCACACACATACACAGACAGGCCAATAATAATGGATAAACAATACAATTTATACTACCAAGCAACAAAACCCAATCAATGGATTAGGCCAATGCAGCAATACAACACAATCACACACACACACACAGACACCAACTAGATAGTCATTGTATTCATTTTAGACATTTAGGCCTCTAATTATCTGTTCAAGACAATAAACCTGTCTTGAACCGATACTCTCTGCATATGGCTCCTCTCTTCACTTCACCTTACTGATCCGTGACAGATAGGGTGTAGCATTCATTAAAAACAGGGCATTGTGAACTCAAATATGTTTTAAGTTATTTAATGTATAAATACAGCAAAGGCAATAACACACAATACAGCTATGAGCCACATAAGTACAATGACAATTTTCAAATGTGCCTCTGAAGGTATGCATGCTACATTAAACATGGTTGGAGTCAAACTGTATGTTCTAAACCATATGACAACAATTGTTTGACATTAAACTCTATGAGTACCTTGATAACAATAATGTGGTTGTCTGTTATTCATCATACCATCCATTTAACAATTTATATTATTATATATTTGAACTGATTTGTAGACATTGGTTTTTGACACTGTTTTTTTTCTAGGAATGCAAAATCAGATGCTTCTAGTATCATTAGGGATTTTATCCTGATGGGTTTTTTCCATAATCCATGAAAAAAAGAGTATAAAACGTATTTGATTGCTGAGCTATTTATTTATAAGGTCACATTATCAAAATAAATCAGCCTATTCAAGAACAATGTTTTGGGAAAAAGTGTAAAGTTAAATATTAATTGTGTGATAACATAAAAGGTTGAATAACATTTTGCGTTTTGTCTTTGTGATGCTGAAGGAATTTTTCTCGCCAGTGCCTGCTCTACTCTTCACAGTTTAGTATCTGGGCATCACGGATTCCGCACACTCTTAGATTGCATACTAACTGGCAGGCCATTCTTGTGGAGAGGACCTGTGTTGTTTCCGCAGCCACTTACTTCTGGTGTTCCCCATCTCTATACCAAGTCATTTGGTCTCATCTTTCAAACCCAGACATCTAGTTATTTGAAACAAGGCTAACAGAAAACATTCTGGACTCTGAAATTGCTTTATATTGTTACAGAGTATACAGGGCAGATTATGTAAAAGACCATCTCCCAGTTTCATTATTTATATGTCACAATTTCTAAACAAGAGTTGTTGGCCCTAAGCCTACACTAGGTATTAACGTATGTATTATAATCTTAGGATTTTTTCGTCCTCTGTCTGCAAAGAAGTGTCTGCTAGATTAACTCACTAATCTAATGACCTCACTCGCCACCACTTTAGTCTTAATTGCAGGGGATTGTAACATTGACTGGGAAATTAATGATTCTGTTTTTTAAGAGTTTTGGTGTCAAATTTAATCTAAATCAGATAATTAAAAAGCTGACACACCCGAAACTTAAGGAACCTTCAAAACCTATCACCTATCACGACCAGAGACGCAGGCGGAGACCAGGTAATGAACAATCAAATGATTTATTAAGGGAGTAGGCAGATCCGTAGTCGGGGGCAGGCAATAGTTCATACACAGAAATAGGCAGGCTCGGAGTCGTGGACAGAAACTGGTCACAAGGACGATAAAGCAAAGGCAGGTCACTGGGAAAACAAACTGGGAGGTACGCTGGAAACGAGAGTACTAGACAAACGATCTGGTAACAGGAAAAGCTGGCATATAAATGCCCAGGGAATAATCAGTAGATGGGGATCACCTGGTAGAAAGAGGTGGAGACAATGACAGGCCAGGTGAGACAGATCAGGTTGTGACAACACCACTATAGCTTATTTTAATGAACACCCCCAAACAAATGTATTGCATGTGTCTAAGTCTTAGTGTATGTATTAGGGATGTGTGAATTCCTTGATCAAGACCCTGTCTCAACAGACACATTTGAATTTTAGGCTGTTTCTATATGATTTGCAATTCTGTTGCATCTTTAATGCAATAGTGGATAAGAATGTTCCCTTAAAACCAAGAAAGTTAAAAGTAAATCCAATCCATGGCTTACGCAGGAGCTAGCTGATGCTATACATAAAAGGGATGTGGCCTGGGCCAGATTTACAGACTCTAGCACGGATTGGCTATTATTCAGGATGCAAAGAAATCAATTTGTAAAACTTGTTCGAAAAATAAAATCTAATTATTTTGTCAACACCTTATCTGATTGTACGGGAAACCCGGCCAAGTTTTGAAAAATGAATAAATCTCTAAAGCAGGGGTGCTCACACTTTTTCAGCATGCGAGCTACTTATAAAATGACCAAGTGAAAATGATCTACCTACTACAAAAATGCAAAACGTAGATTTATCTCTAAATATATTAAGAATTATTTTTACAATGTATGTTGATGTAACTATGTACTTTTTTGTCATTAACTGACTTTACTAAAAATGGTTTGAGGTTGATAGGTAATTGCACAAAAAAGCTATTGAGTTTTACAGGTTTTAAATGTTTATTAAACATTTGTTACACCATTTCTTTAAAAAACTAAACCTGTGCAACATGTGAATGTCCTTTGTAGACAATATGAAAGTGGATTGAGTACATTTTCAAAGTTTTTTAACAAAAACACTATTGAGTTTTACAGTTTTTAAATGTTTATTAATAATTAGTTTTCAGTATTTCCTTAAAAAACAGAGGCAGTGCAACATGTGGGTGTCCTCTATAAACAATCTGAAAGTGATTTGAAGTTTCAAGGCCAAATGGTTAAACAGATATTGAATTAATAACGTTGAGACTTGTGCTTAATTGACGATCCCTAACTATAAGCTGTCGGAGGTTTCTGTCAGTCGATCACCGGAGTGTAGTGTGGCTGCTTGCCGGAAAACCGGACCTGATCTCGGGCTTCGATATCCGTTGAATATCCAATATCGAATATCCAACCAACTTTACCTAGGTTTCTTAAGTTTAAGATACAAAACCGAGGGCTAAAAATTGGAAGTAACTCGCTAGCTAGTTTGTTAGTTTTGCGGCACATATCAACGTTGTTTGCGCATGCGCATTGACCTAAGTGTCAGAAAAAGTTAGATATCATCTGATGTCACGCGATCTACCCACAGTACCTTCGAGATTGACTGGTAGATCGCGATCGACCTATTGAGCACCCCTGCTCTAAGGCCGGTTACACACTGGAAGCGTCTCGCGAGCTTGGCGTTTCTGTTGCGTCTCAGAAGTGTGGCTGCTACGTGTATTTTTCTGTGTCCTACACACCAGAAGCATGTCTGACGCGGTGCTGCTCCAGGGCATAGCGCCGACAGATTCAATATTTATTTTTTACTTGACATTATCTTTAGGACGTCTTACACAATTATGGAAATCTGCATATGTGTTGCGTCTTCATATAACGGTGACCGGCCAATATAATGGCTACCATGTCTAGCAAAGATTCTTGAATCATTGATAAATGTGCCGCTCATAGCACTGTTACTGCCTCTAAACTAGTTATAAATGATCTTGTAAAGGCACTGGATGCTAACTTAACTTGTGTTGCATTGTTTATTGACTTGTCTTAGGCCTTTGATACAGTTGACCATGGTATCATGTTGAAGAAATTATCATCAATAGGCCTCAGTCCTGCTGCATTTTCTTGTTTTCATAACGATCTTACCCAATCAACGCAAACTATTGTGCTGGATAAAGTTAGGTCGGATAGTCTTAATGTAAACATAGGTGTTCCTCAGGGATCCATCCTTGGACCTGTTCTTTTTACTATCTACATTAATGCTTTTGTTCAATCTGTAAATAGTTGTACATTTCACAGATATGCTGATAATACCATTATATATGCCTCTTCCCCAACAATCAATGCTGCTATGGCCAGTTTACAGTCTGATTTTAATAGTGTTCAGGTAGCGCTTAAAAACCTAAAGCTTGTAATACAAGCAAAACCAAACACATGTTGTTTCTAAATCTCAATCAGATGATTACACTGGACTTCCAGCTTCACTCTTTGGATGGTTCCTCAATTGAACGGGTCCCTTCATATAAATACCATAGGATTTGGATTGACTGTCACACCCTGATGTAGTTCACCTGTCTCGTAGTTGTCTCCACGCCCCCAGCAGGTGTTTCCAGGTTCCCATTTTCTCCTGTCTATTTATGCCGGTGTGTCCTGTTCTCTTGTGCCAGATCGTATTGTCTTGCCTTGCGTATCCAGCGTTTAGCTTCCGTATTACGGTTTTTCCTGTCTGTTCTCTGCTCTGTCTCCCCAGTACCGACTTCTATTTTTCCCTGCGACTCTGAGCCTGCCCACTCCCTTGTACTTCTACCAATGGATCCTAACTGAACCTAGCCTTTCCACCACTCTGAGATTGCCTTGCCCTGTATTCGACATTCGATCCTCCGTTTCTGTGTCCGCATTTGGGTCTTGCCTGTCCGTCTAGCATAACATTGACAGTGACCTTTCAATTAAGAAACATAGTAGTGAGCTTGTTAAACATCTTAAGCGTGAAGTGTTTTTTTTTTTATTGAAACAAATCTTGCTTTTCTTTGGTGAACAGGAGAAAAAATATTCAGTCAACTTCTAATGCCAATTCTAGACAATGGGGATACACCGTACCAAGGTGCATCTGCTACTACTCTAAAGCTGCTTGACAACCTAAGTTTTTAAATGATTGTGACAATTATTGTCAGTATTAGTTTGTTAAATGTATGTATCTGTCCTTAAGTGTTATTGTATTTCTGAATTGATGTTCCTAGGGAATGCTTGAAAATGAGACCTCGGTCTCAATGTGTCTCTCAGGTAAAATAAAAGTAAAAAAACAATTGGCTCTGTAATTTTCTTACATTGCAATGATTGGAGACACAATGCCGTTTAGGTTTCTCTGCCTTTAGCTCACTGACACACATTGCTGCATGTCCGGCTGACAGGTCTGTTTATTGGCCCACCTCAAGCTGAACCTAGACAACACGTCTATCTTATACATGCACCTATGATTAAAAACAAATCCCTGCCTAATAAAAGACACCTGTGAACCTAATGTTTTTCCTCAGGAGGTAAATACATTTACCTGATCATCAACCAACCACAAGAATGATAGATTTCAACTAGACTAGGCAGCCCTGTTTGACAATCACCTATCCACACTGTGCAGCTCTGAGCTCATTTTGCACGACTCTTTGTTGTGTTGGAAAGTATTTTTGGACAACAAAAAGTATGAACACATTAGTATTGTCATCGGAAAAATTGTGTTCTGGCATTACTCAATATAATAAATTTTATATTAACATGAATCTCAACTGATATCATGGAGAAACAGATAAGAAATACAACATTGCAAATACGTAAATCAAATTAGGCTTTTGTACAATGAGCTGAAATGAATGAAAAATAGATATAACACTGCTAACATAACTCTTCTTTATTATTTGTCAAAAAGCATTCTATGTAAAAAAAAATCACCAGGAAGTGTGAAACATTAGTTTGAATGTGTGACGTTTTTGGAATATAGAATTATGTATGCACAATGAGATCAACAGGTCAGCCCCGTTTCTAGACTTCAGAAGTGATGAAAATGAATGAACAACAACCTCAACTTTCTTATTGTTTGTGAAAATCTAAATTAACGTCAATGTTAATGTCCATCAGTATTGAGTATATGAATCAAATTCCATGCAAAAGACACACTTCATCAAAAAGTTCTTAAAGATTCCACTTCAGCCCACAAGGTAGATTCACATGAGACAAACCTAACCCAAAGTTAAAGAGGAGTGAAATGCTTTAAATAGGATTTACTCACCACTCCAGGGAATTGAATGGAAGTCATCATGTGAGAAAACAATGATCCTTTTTAACAAATAATCCATAAAAACGGGTATTAAAGAAATTGAGCAATCTTTTAAATCTGTGACTGCCTCCAAAAACTCCAATTGTTCTCATACCAACTCTCATTTTGCTTGTGTTCTTTACCCCTGTAGAGCTCGTAGTTACAGGCATGACTGTGACCGAATAATAGAATGAAATGTGTGCCAAACAAAATGCTGGCTAAAATAAACACATTTAAATGTTTAGATTGAAAGAAATGGCAACTTTGCTGTTAAGAGTGTTCAACAGTTTAACATCCCATTTGTTACAGGCTTGGGTATTAGTTGCTAAACATTTCAGTGTCAAATCCAGCAAAGATATTAAATGACCAATCAATACCTCAAGTATTGTTTTGAATGTCCACCAAAAAATGGAAGAGTAGTGGGCTCCTGGGTGTCTAGAAACAACCCCAAGCCCCAACGTCCTGGAGACATGTAGTAAGGTGTAAATACTGCAGGGTAAAAAAACAACATTTACTTAGAACTGCTTTTTCGGGGGGTTGTGTGAAGCAAAGACCACCAAATTGAAATGTAATCTTGTGGTTGACAATCTTCCACTGAGCCGCCACCTCCGAATCTGAATCAGGTTAATTTCGACAAGTTTGTTTACCCAAACAAGGAATTTGTTCTGACCCAGAGCTGCAACATCTAATCCACACATTTAAGAATGTATACGTACAGTAAAAACATAGCAACGCACAAACAGTTCAACAAGAGACCATACATAGATGTCATATGTAATGGGGAAATGTAGAATGTATAATATGTATCTGAATAGCGCAAAAGAGCACAGTCCGGTTACTGGATGGGATGGTTCTCCCTAAATATTTGCAGCCCGCCTTAGTCACCTGGCTTTGAACAGATCTTTGAAGGACGGCAACTTACATCCAATGACTCGCTCTGCAGAGCAGATAATGCGTTACAGTCTGTCCTTGTCCTTAACAGTTGCTGCAGCGTACCAGATGATGATGGAGGAGGTCAGGATGAACTCAATGATGGCATTTCTCATCATTGGTATCAGCTCTGATACCAATTACCCCAGTGAACATCCTGCACTATAACTGGACATTGCTCTTCTTTTGCACAACTGTATATATAACTAGATATTGCTCTTTTGCATAGTTTGATACGTGACCTGGACATTGTACTTACTTTTTCTGCAATCTGCTGAAACATCTAGACATTGCTCCTTTGCACCATTCAGATACATATTATACATTCTATCATTACCCAGTACATTTGACATGTTACACCTACCTAAACATGGAGGCAGACCAACTGCACCCCCAACAGCATAGCATGCATAATGTTTGGCTAATCAGTGCACATAATGATTGTGAATGGTCTGTGTGCATGTGTTTGCTATTGGTACACGCATGAACCAGTGTGTGTTAGTGTAGGACATGTACAGTATGTTTAAGTGTGTGTGTAGGGAGAATTAAAAGCAATAATGGAAAAATAGATGCAAAAATGCAGAAAATATTTATATTATTTGGCAGCTTGTTTTAATAGTTTAATGGCCTGGGGATAAAAGCTATGGCAAGCTTTGGACAGTTACATATTTGAAGCACTGGTACACCAATACAACCCTGCCATGCTACAAAACTGTATAGAGAATTGCCAAAGGTTTGGATGACTAGCGTAATTAAATATTTTTAAGGCCTGTCACACCAGCACAGTATCATGAGTTTTCGTGAAATAGACACGATTTTTGTACCGACAATTTGTGACATCCACACGTAAAAGGTCGTTTTTTCGTGTCCTGGACACGATTTTCTTGAGGTGTTGAAAGCAAGTGTCGTGATTGGTTGACTCAACTTGCATTTCAACCAGGAAGTGGGCGTAGCTTGAATTCTAAACGCGACAGACTCAACTTTCTGGAATATAACTATTTTTATTGCTAGAAATATTAAACGAAAGCCTGACTCTTACTCTTGCCCTAACCTTAACCTAACATTTCGATTTACTTATTTGTTTAACGTGTTTTTGACCAAAAACGTTTGTTGTGCTTTTTTGTGTGTGTGTGTGACGATTATCCGTGGAGTCCTAACTATTACGTGTCCTGTACACAAAAAAACGAATCGTGTCCAGGACACGAAAAAACGAACTTTTACGTGTGCATGTCACAAATTTCGGGTACAAAAATCATCGCTTTCACGAAAACCTGTGATATCGTGTTGGTCACACGGCCTTGTGTGGAGATCTTGGATGACATTGTGCTGGGTCCCAGTAATAAATTTGACTACACACACGCACCAGTGGTCAACAAGTAAAAAATTGCTAAAATACAGCCTCAACATCCTGTTGTCGACCCATTACACTGTGTACTATTCCAAGGGGCTTGGGTGAAAAGGGGCTTCAGGTAGTTAATGCATTGGGTGCCAAACCAAACACTGATTGAGTGGCCACCACACTGCACTCTCCAGTCCCCAAGGGACGCGTCTGCCGTGATAACTGGTCGAGATGTGAGTCCTTCCATTGCTTCATCTGACAAGCACTTTATTCACATTGCAGAGTCATTGACATTACCGTCAAAAGTTATGCAATTTTATTTATTATTTAGAAGTGCAGAGTCAAATTGCAGTTACAGTTTTTTTGCCATTGCTTACAGACAAAAAATTATGCTTAGACCAAAGCCTCAATACCTAAACTGGTTGTAGCATACCTTAAACAGCACTTTGTTTGCAATTCTGTAACACATTGCAAAACGCTACACACGTTTTTTTTTTACATTGGACACTTTGTTCAAAAACGAAAACTCCTGTTTATCATTGAGAAAACAGTCTGTTCAAAATGCAAGAGACATGTGTATCTGATGACATCAGGGCTACTCTGGTGGACTATGTGATAAATCATGGCCTGTCCATGAGAGAGGCTGGGCAAAGAGTCCACCCTAACCTCAGTCGCCAGACAGTAGCATCGATAATAAGGACATTCCGACTGGCGAACAGGTATATCTTCAAGTTTCTACTCCAGCCTGTACCAACTGTATGTGTCACATGATTCTGTATCATATTACAGTATTACTGTACTAACTGTACTATACAAAAATGGGTAGTGCTGTGAAGTATATGTCAAGGAATACCATTGTTATGTTACAGTAAGGTGTACAGTTTCAAAGTAAAGTATGTAAAAAAAAAACCTAAGCAATGACATCTTTTGGTGGCATTTTCTGCAGAATGGTTGGACGACCTCTTCAAGGTGGAATGGAACGGCTCTTCACTCAACAACAAGAGCTTGGTATCATTAAAATGGTGCGAGAAAATAATTCAATCCGACTTTGTGAGTTGCAGCAACGCATATTTGCAAATGGAAATATATTCAACAATATCAACAGGGTCAGCATTTCCACACTAAGTCGCATCCTACAGAAACATAACTTCAGAATGAAACAGTTGTAGGCTACAGGGTGCCATTTGAGAGGAACAGTGTCAGGGTCAAAGATCTGCGCCATGATTATGTGCAGGTATGTGTCACTTTACATTACATACTATATATTGTCTGTGGCTTGTAGTTTACGACTATGCTGACCAAACCCAGCACCTACTTGTGTGAAAATATATACATTGTAGTTACTGTGTTTTCAGTAACAGTATTCAATATTACAGAGAGTTCTGGATGTTGATGCCGCCAAACTGTCACATGAGGCAGGCCTCAATCTGGCCAAAACCAGGCGTCAGGCCGTAATGTATTTGGATGAAGGGCCATTGTAAATGTCCCTGGGCAGCGTGGGGAATATATCACCTGGTGTGCTGCAATTAGTGTCCAAGGACTCCTGCATCACCATGCCACTATAGGTCCCTGCAATACAGGACAGATCATTGCATTTCTAGATGCACCACATGCAGTTGCGCATAAAAGACCAGAGCAGCCCAGGTTTGTTGACATCTGGGATAGTGTTAGTTTCCACCGGGATGCTCTGGTCCGAGATTGGTTCAACAACCATAAATAAATGCAATCGAGGATTTATTTTCAGCGTGGCGGTGGAAAGTATATGATCGGTAACCACACACTCGCATGCCTCTTCTGCAAGCAATGGAAGACATGCAGAGACATTAAGGTGGGATCCATCCATGGGTGGATTAGGCACACAGAGCGATATTTTCCCCGATCCCTATTCCGCATTTTTACTTTTGTTTCGTTGCTAAATTTGACGATTTGTGATTCTATTTAGCTTTATTTCTGTAAGAATGTTTTTTATAAGCTCTTCTTTGATTACTCCATAGATTTTACAGAAGATTGAGTCTGACAAAATGACAATAAAAATAGTCACACAAAGACTGCAGTGTTTTATTTAAAGCCCATCACTGTGTTGCTGGTGATATGAAAGAGTAATTGCAAATGGTGCTTGTGTGTATGGTTTTTTAAAAGTAGTGTTAAATTTTGGTTTCATTTTGGCATACATGGGAGTTGTTCATCTCCAAGTGTTATGTCTGATTGGCTTGTGTGTAGAGTTTTGACATAATGAGCCAAATTCTGCAATAGGCAAAAACTGTAATACAGTCAGTGGGGTAAAAAGTACTGGAATTCTATAATTAAGTAAAAGTACAGATATCGTACCAAAAATTTACTTTGGTAAACGTTAAAGTCATTCATAAAAAGAATACTTGAGTAAAAGTATTAAAGTAGCTCATCTTAAATGTACTTAAGTATCAAAAGTATTTATCTGGTGTTAAAATGTACTCAAAAGTATCAAAAGTAAAAGTACAAAAGTACAACCAGAAAAAAGGCAGAAATTTTCTTTCTCCAAGCTTTATTTATCCCCCCCTCCATCACTTTGAACTTGAACATCAATTTGAACTTGAACCATCACAATTACTTTCTCCTCTTGCTCCCTTCCTGTACCTTATTGCCCCTCCCTCCCTCCTTCACTCAACTCCTTTCTCCTCTTTTCTTATCCTCTTAATTTAACTTGAACCATCACTCAACACTTTTCTCCTCTTGCACCCTTAACCTCCTTGCTCCCTTCCCTCCCTCAACTCCTTTCTCCTCTTTCGGTGCATTTAGACAGACACAACCGACACTTCATGCGGTACGACAAATCTTTTACACCTACATATAAGAAAACATTTGGCCTAAATATGGCCATGGGTGTTGCTTATCATCTGAGCTAGCGCCGGTGGACGAGGATGGTTCACTGCTCTCGTATTCAGACATGCTTCGGTTGCGAAAGCGACAAAAGTATGTTGTCAAACACCGGTGCTCTGGTGTGGTTATAGAGAGAGATGTGTCTCGAGAGCGCCAATTGTGCGCGCAGTGAACGCATACAGGCTGCACTAAGTCAACAGGCTGATAGGGCGCTCTCAGTGCACGCATATACAAGCCGCACGAAGTCTGTGTCAACTCAATTCTACATTGTGTCTACATTCATGAAGATAATTACGTTGTTTTTTGTAGCGGGTAACGACGAGTCCATTGTTAATGTAGCGGAGTAAAAGTACAGATCTATTGTTTTAGAAGTAGTGAAGTAAAAGTAAAAGTCGACAGAAATAAAAAAACGAAAAGAACAAACAACGTGACAGCGCAGGATATTCAGTAATAATGTCAGGTTGGGGATGTGGCTGAACCCCAAAGCAGAACAAACGACGCGGTAGTCAGGAAGCAAGTAAACAGTGCTGGTTTATTGAATATGGTGTAGTGGGTGAGCAGGCAGGAACAGGTGTGAGGAGCGCAGGTGACGATGGCGGAATCCCAGGTGACAATCTCCCAGGTGGTGAATGTAGTCCAATGATTAATCCGATCTGCGGGAACTAACAGGCAAGACTAAAAGGTAGGAAAGAAGACAATGGGTAAGTAACGGGACGCGGACTGACAACGAACAAAACAACAAAATCTCTGATTTGACTGAGGAAACACTTTGGCTGAGGTCGACATACGTGACATAGGTAACAATCCGACGTCGGCTGGTTGTCAGGCTCTCCCTCTTATACTGCGTTGATTGAAGATCCGGTCCAGGTGTGTGATTAGGGGAAGAGCGACAGGTGCGTGAGAAACCCAACCTCTCTCAGATCCATCAGAGGGAGACCTAACCCAGCCTTTAATCAGATCCTGGGGAGGGAACACTGACAAATAACCTCCCAATGGAAGTGAATGAAAACAGCAGCACTTTAACGGCTCACATGAGGAACACGTCACATGAAACAATTCCACACAAAGACAAGACCAAAAACAGGGAACCTAAATACTTTACTAATGAGGAAATGGATACCAGGTGTAGTGATGACGAGACTGAACATAATGTGATAGGGGAGTGTCTTCGATGGCAGCTAGAAAACTGGCGAGGATGAATGTCGGAACCTGCCGGCAGGTGACAAGCATTGATAAGAACAGCATTGATATGGCAATAACAGCAATGAAAATACAAACGATAGGCTATATGCAAAATATAAAAGTTGAAGTGTATCTAGCAGGTAGGTCATTAGTGTGCAAATGTACAAATTGAATGACTGTGATGGTGGGAGGAAGAGCATTCGAGCATGACTGAGCAAATAGAATCATTTAAATAATATAAAACACTATATTAGCACAATTGGCGCTCTCGATAAACATCTCTCTCGGTGTTTGAAAACATACTTTTGGAGACAGACATCTGAGAAGCCATATGACACTTCCCTGTCAGGCCACCACAGCAACGACCACCTAAGGTAGAAACATGCGATGCCTTCTTGCCTACTTATCTTTCTCCTCACAATGAGCCTGAAATTATTCCTTTGCTAAGCCAAATAGTGTTTTTGCTGAAAGGTTCTCTTATACGAGAATCCAGATATACTTCCAAGGTTTCTTTTAGCAATGCATTCCTGAGTATGCATAGGATCGAGACAACTTTGGAACAAAAATCCTTCAGCAATTCAGCTTTATGACCATTGAAAATGCTGCTCGACTGTATTTAGAAAGGCCACCGGCAGCCTTCCTGCATGATGCACATGTTGTAGCTGGTATGCAGAGAAACAACATTGTTTAGTAAGGAATAGGGGCCAGGCATTTACCCTTCGGTTTGCGCTCAGTGATTGTAGCTAACCAGCTTCCTGTCCACCATAGGCATTCAAAGCAGCACACGCTTATAGGTACCATGCAGTTCTGGGGAATATGGCAGTCCCCGTTCTTAGCAGAGTAAAGGTGCACAAAGGTAGCTTTCTGCTCATTCATAAAAACAAGAAATATGACATGACATTACAAAGTTCGGGACTAAAGGCAGAAATACTAATGCTAAATCAATAGTTCTTGCTGAGGGTGGCCAGTTCACCCACAATGTACATCAGCACAAGTCAACGAACCATAAATGGATCAGTAGGGAAATGCCTCAACCACCTTAGCAGAAAATAATGGGTGGCTTCTCAGAATGGATCTCATCAATTTCCGTGTTAATTACCTACCTTATATTGATACAACAGTAAATTTCCATCTATCGAGTGAAAAGATTTGGCATTCAGTTTTTTGGCGATGACCCCTCCATGATACTGGATAACAAAGCCAATGTCTCGAAGACATTGTTTAGGTTATATTAGATTAGATTCAAATGTATTGTCATTGAACAGTTCAAGTTCTGTGTAACGAAATGCAGTTTGCATCCAACCAGAACGTGCCAAAGAGCAAGGCAGAAAAATACTATGCAGGGCAGTAAAAAACTGTGCAGGGCAGTAAAATTTTATGCAGGATGTGTCAAATGAGATGAAGGAAAATAATGTGCAATTCACATGGATAAGTAAATGTGGAATTGACATGGATAAGTAAGCTTTTTGACCAGGGTTGTGGTGTTGAGAGACCAGGATAGGTTGTCGGAGATGTGCACACCCAGGGATTTGTAGCTGGTCACACATTCCACTGGGGCACGGATACAGCTTTTAGATTTCCTGTAATCCACAATTGTTGGCGAATTGTTGATGGTGTTCTTATGCTTTTCATTGCCGGCAGATGTTCAAGAAATAATTAGTCTTGAGTCTGAAATTCTATCATGGTTTTTTATTCTTTACATGCATGGGAACATTTAGAATATAGTTGTCTGAATAACGAGTTGTGAATTGATTTGTGTACAAAGAGCTATGCTAGCTATGCATTGGTAAGAACATACTTTAGTCACACTCCATACCCCTCACTTCTATTCATTCACACTGAATAGCTACTCAAATTATTGTAAATGGTAACCATATAAAAAACTATATTGAAGAAAAACACCCCTAACATCATTCTATAGAGCAGTCTTAATAGAAATCAACTGGCATACTTTGATTCTTAAAAATCTCCGCCAGAAAAATCTTCATCAGTTTGGCTGTACACTTTGTTGTGACAACCTCAACTACACCGGCTGGCAGGATATTTACACTTTGCCGAAAGTGCATAGTTCATTTGAAGCCGAAGCTAGTAGTAAAACAATGTCAACAAAATAAATTCTATGCAACTGATGCCCCTTTAAAGAGAACGAGGGAGAGAGAAATGCCCAGTTGTCGGTTTAGTGAAGGATGTATCTTTTTTCAGCTCCCTGACTGAACAGAAAGGTCAGTGAAGACAAACTCAACAATACACACACAAACACGTACAAGTCAAGAACACCCGCCTGTGTATTCTATCCTCGAAGTCAAGGTCACAGCATTCACTTATTGTTGTTGTTTTGTTTCTGTGGAACGAAAGATACTCAGTCCACGAACCAACCTGCAGGACAAATGACCAAGGGCGTAGGTTTGGTCTCAGCTTTGGTGGGGACATGTGGAGAGAAATATGTGCAGACAAAAATAATTATGTAGTACCTGCCGTTTGACTTTTAGATGGCAATGCTTTTTGTCAGATTTATGCATATTGTAGCGACCCTGATGAGATATCCCTATATGGAGCAGTGGGTAGTGGGCGCTGCTTCGGAGCCATAAGGTGCTGGTTCGATTCTCCCCGCTGGATGCTACAGTAGCTTATTTTTGCCCAGATTAAATAGTGTAACATTTATGTTACTGAGTATGGAAATGTATTATTATTATTAATCATATAATGATTTATTATACTTGACTAACCAATAATGTCAAATTATTCACATTGCTAACACGTTTTTCTTGCACATGTGCCTAGCAATGCAATGACACTCCTTCATTAACTGGTCACTACCACTGCTAGTTTGATTGTGTGGCTAGTTATTTGGCCTGACGTACACTGCGTTTTGAGAAAAAGATCCGTATGTCCCCTTTTTTGTGTGGCATAGCTGACTTACAAAGCACAAAAAGGGGCAAACATGTATATGCTGAAGGGCAAAGGGAATGTTAAAAAGTTTCACTCTTTTATGGGGTATGTATTAACAGAAAGCACTGGTAACTTTACAGTTGTCTTCAACACAGTCGCTCGCTAGCACACACCTGCTTGATTTGACTCTCCTCTTAGTGTGTCAGATAACTCCTCCCCCCTAGGTTTTTTAGCCAATCAAATTAGGGTGTTTCTAGTACCATCCTCCTGGTGCTGGCGGTCAGAATTGATCCAAATAGCAGCACAAACTCATAACGGAGTTCGATAAAATATTGGTGGGGACAATTTGGTCATGTTTAAATATTGTTGGGGACATGTCCCCAGCGTCCCCCCCTAAACCTACGCCCTTGCAAATGACCGTGCCTGGATGAGAGGAACAGGCTTAGTGTGTGTGAAAGAAGGAGAAAAAAGAAAGAATGCCCTTGTCCTCTATATATAAATAGCAGAATTGTGGATACTGCCTGCTCTGTTCAAACAAATTAAATCTGCAATGTCTGTGCTCCCAGTCTAACCACAGTCAAAGCTGGTTGGCACATACCAAGGCACTGTGCCACGAACAAAACTCATTATGTATTGTGTCCACTCACAGTTTCAATCAATCCTCATGTTTTTTACGTCGGGTTGTCTGTCCACACTCCACTTCGACTCTGGCAGGTGTTTAGTTTTCTGCCAACCTGCGATGCTGCCAAATACATGCTGGCAAATGAGGGAGCGTTATGCCATTGCTTGCCTGTCACTACATCCACTATTCTTCTAATTCCACCTGTCAACAGCCAGACCTGAAAGGACAGACACTAACAGAGGTCACTGGCTCCCAACCATAACCAAATGCTTCTTATTTGTGTTCCCATTTTAGAGCTAATTTAGGGTGTTCAGTTCAGTAGCCCAGTCCATTTAGAAAACTCTGCAGATCGTATTTAATCAGGAAATACTGATGTGAATATGCGGTGATTAGAAACAATTATTGTAGATAGTCGGTGTGTGTGTGTGTGGGGCGGGGGGGCTAGACATGTAAAGAGATGAGCAATAATGTATAAAACATCCTTTGTAAAGAAATGTCCCCTTTGCCATTGAATGTTGTTTTTCATCTTATATTATTTGAATGATAAATTATGGCACAACATTTTCACATACAGTAACTGCTTGTATTGAAAATTATTAGGAAAGGCGCAGAGATAAAAGATAAACAAAGAAGGTTAGGGAGTAAGGAAATATGATGGACAGAAAGTTATTAATGTCCATGTCACGAATCTTGGGTGTTGTGCAGATGAGGCCAAGTGCAGCCCCAGAATCACGCTCTTGGTATTTATTAAACATTTACTGAAAAACACACATAACCCAAACCCTAATTGTACTGGTAATTAAAATGTGCATAACAAGCATCTTACATAATAATCAATCAATCAAACAAACAGCTATATGTAACACACTCACCTACTGACGAAACGTAACTTGAATTAATGAAAAGCAAAGTGAAATGGCAAACGATCAAATAACCCTACAAATTGCCAAACAAAACCTGGTGTGCGTAATCACAAGACAACTGAAAGAAATACCTGGGCCAACTTACATAAACACGTAATGAGGTAAAATCCTTAACTCTGTGACAGTCCAATGCAAACATTGGCATGTACATCAATACGTCATGCCAATAAACTAATTTAAAATGAAAGTGACAGACAGCAGAAGAAAGATAAAAAACAACAGAATGGCAGACCCTCAAAAACGTTCACTTCAGTACAACAATGTTTGGCAGCAGAAGTGATATTAGCATTTCAGAAGCGTCTTTAAAGTTCTCCCACTGCTCTGCCACGGCCCAGTGAGAACCACCGCAGGTGTGAGGCTTCAAGTGAGAGAGAACGCCTGTGACAGGAGCATGCAGACTGGCACAGGTGTGAGATGGGACACCATGGGCCCATTTTCCTTTGCTGAAGGGGATTAACTGTATAGAAAAAGTCCCAATTCATGTCAATGGTGCGCTGGATGTATTTATTTTGTTTGTATTTATATTATTTTCTCGATTCGCCAAAATACTTTTAAAAAACTATGTATTTGTACCTGTAGTTTGTACGAAGGAGGAGTGGGCAAGACCGCAAACAGTGAGAAGCGATAAGACTCTCTCTGCACGCCCCCATGGTCTCAGTGATCCTCTAGGGAAACAATTTACCGTTTCCTGGTTCAAAAATATATTAGCTACTGAGCTTTTCCCTGTGTTGCATATCTGAACTCAATGTCTCTATATGTATTTGGTATCTACCTGATCTTGACCTACTCTGCTTTAGTTTAGCTAGTGAAATAGCTGTGTGACTAATAACTCATGTTTCCTGTAACAAAATGTTCTTATTTGTGCATTGTCTCTAACCTTACATAACATATACAAACTTGTAAAATATTATTTTTGACACAACAACAACAACCGTTGCCTGGGATGAAGGTGGTCATAGTGAAAGCGAGGCTATACTGCAGTGGCTAAGCCTGGCCCTGGTTTTGTAATCCAATAAATGCACTGACATTTCCTATAAGTCCCGGCCCAGCAGAGTGTAAACCAATCAGGATGCTTTGGGTCACCAGCTGTAGGAACGCTGTATGAAGATACTGTCGGATTAACAGGCTGGGATTTTTTCCCCTGATGTAAAAACAAGAAACTGAATAAAATATTGTTCTCACGTGTTCTCACACCTTAATTGAATTAGCCTCGGCCCTGTGACAATAACTTTTACCCACCCAGCTTGCTTTTTCAGAGGCGTTTTGTTTATAGTACTAATACATTGTGAATTAATTTAAAAAAATCTGTGGTAGATCATGAATTCAATATATTTTTTATTTCAGGGTATTTATGTAAATGTTGGTTTCACCTTTTTTAAATGAGTAAACTTTTAGGGTACTCATTTCATGCCACCAAATTATGCACAGTGTGTTCCTTCATCCTAATTAAATTATTCTCTGACCCATAGGAATCCCAGACGCTGTTATTCTCCCCTGATGTTGCCTGCCATTCCTAATCTACAGCCATGTTTAGTTGTTTTTAGTTACATTCTGCTTTAAGTCTCATTTTCAACACATTAAATGAATGTCAATTGTTTTTAAATCTGAGGTCTGGAAGATGGCGATGCCATTTCAGTACGTTCATGTTCATTCTTCTTATGTGTTATGAAACTGAATACTAACTCTGAACACTGAATCTTTGGCTTGTAATTTAGTAGACCAGATTACAGTTACATCATCAATGAGCACAAGTGAGACCCTTTTAGTGACAGCCATACATGCCCAAGGCCATATTTCACAGATGGGGTATTGTGATGAGAATGTGTTTTTCTCCACAAAATCTAAATATTCTACCCATTGTTATTGTACCAGTTCATCATTCCCATATATTTCTTCCGGTATTTGACATGCTCTTTTAGATACTTTTCAGCAAACTTAAACCTGGCCATCTTAACTACTGGTTTACACTTTCAGTCCATCTACTGCAACGGTGTTCATTGGCCTACCATGCTGTTTGTAAATGCTAAGTTTAGCTGAGCTATCCTTCTTTAGGAGGTTTTGACATTTCAGCCTTATATCAGCATTTATGATTTAAATTGTCACCTCTTTGGTCTTCACAGATATCAATTGGAGACTTCAAAGTCAAAGCCTACAATCAGGACTAGACATGACAAGTTCCCTTATGATGGTGGTAAATGATCTGAAACAACACAACTGTCTAACCAGAAACACACTAACAATTATACATTAGTAGTTCTCCTATTTATTTCAAGTTTAAACATTTAAATAACAAAACCAAAATACAAAAACAATGTTTGTTCCAATAATTAAGGAGCCCATTAATAAATATACACATTTGGAAGCTTGATAACCAGTTGAAACAAGTCAAAACCTTTCCCCATAGAGGAAGCCTTTTTTGTTTACCATAGAAATATTTTCTGGGGCCTTTATGTTGTCATGTTTTCCCATTCTGAAGTGAAGTTCATCAATTACTCAGGACATGTGTCACGAGTGGTGAGTTAGGGTACTGCACTGTCTGGTTTCGGGTGCACCACTTCCTGGTTCGGGTTGAAGTCGGGCTATAAAGGGATTGTTAGGAAGTCACCTAGTTGCTGTTCATTGTTTCTACGTCACATTGGTTAGAGGTGAGTGTTATCTGGGGACAAACGTATTGTGCAAATGTTTTATTATAAGACGCTATACGCGCACTAACATGTTGTCTCTAATGCAACTGTATCTCAACAATTGGGAACTATTGTAGAAACACGCAATTACGTTACTAGTGAAACGTAATTAAGACGACGTAAAAAGCTAAAATTCACATCCGGCAAGAGGAATTGTACCAGCGCCATAAGGCTCCGCAGCCGAGTGCACTAACCACTGCCCCCCCCTGCGCTCTTCTTATGGGTTGTCATATTGTATCAATTTACAGTGGCAAAACGCAGCGCGCGCTCTAGGTTTTCGTACTGTTTTAACCACAGCTGATATGTCCAAAAGGTCTACATAAATGTTAGGGTTAGGTTCCTGTGAACTATTGTAAGAACCGCTTACATTGCATAACGACTTGAACGTAATGTAGTGACCCTGGTGGTGCCGCTACTCGCCCCTTCAAATGGGATATCCCTATTTGGAGCAGCTGGTAGTGCGCTTGGCTGCGGAGACGTAGGGCGGTAATTCGATTCCCCCTGCCGGCGTTCACCAGTAACGTAATCGCGTGTTCATACAATAGTTCCCAGGGAATGCAATTCTTGAGATATAGGGTTGCTTTAATACAAGATAAAAATACTCAATACTACTTTACAGGCTGTTGTTTGACATAAAAAGGCAATGTTCAGTTGAAAAATGTTCTCAAACTTATTACAATAGAAATGTACAATACCTTAATCTAGATGTGAGAACGTTTGTACTACCTAGCAAATTTCATAGCATATCAATGCCTTTTTTCAGCATCTCTGAAGATTGGGATTTTAGTTATTCATTTGGTTTGTTGATTAATGTAAACACTCTTCAGCTCCACCTACAAAGAAAGAGCACACACGCCATGCAGATGTGAAAGATTAATCTGGCAGGAATTCAATTCATTTTGTTTCTAACAGGTGCATCAGTCATGTGCATTTACGCCATAAATTTTTGTCTTAAAACTTCAGAAGATCCACTTTGTTTCACAACCCACTGGTGATGGCTTCTGCAGAAAACTTCATATAATGTAAACATGTCATAAACATTTAAAGATGAGACAATTTAAAAAGATAGTTAATTGTGTTCACTGATTTTATGTAGAACTGTACTTGTCATTGAAAGCTCTTAGTTCTTGGTACAACCCACGAGCAGAGAACTCCTTTTGAATATTTTTCTAAGCTTGCAAATGAAAGAGTGGCTGTTTCATTTCATTAACCATCAACGGCATTGAGGCTTGTAAGCTGTAAAGAAAGTTATAATACATGCAAGACCAAGGGCAGTTTTTTTTTACAACATTTCTGGTAGTTGCCCAATGGTTTTGGGTGTCCAGTGATAGGAAAGTTTAGACAGACAAATAGAGAGAGAGAACAAGTCCCCTGTGGGACTACTGCAGCGCTTGAAACTAGAACATCTCAGAGTGAACCGATGCTGTGTGCCTGTGTATCACTGCATAGTAACACCTAACTGCCTTGCTAGCTATTTGTTGTTTCTGTATGAGCTGAGCATTGCAGCCGCCGATTTCAGCTTTCCTTTAGAAATAATAATTATTCTGTTCATTTTCTCAACAGAAGATAGCCTGCTTGACTATAGTCTTCAGAGATACAACAAACCACTTCCATCTATAAAAAGCATAATGGAGGGGAGGCTAATCACTGGGCCTAACATGAAAAGATTTGATTGATGACGTTTTCTGGGTCAGGTGAAGGAACATTAATAATATTGAGATACATACAAGCATGTGCAGAGTTTGTTTAAATGCAATGTGTGTACTTCTATAAGTACAAATATGATATATCCAAAAACATTCCAGTACAGCCTCAATCTGAATGTCTCTCTTTCTCGTTATCAACATGAGCAATCATATCCTAATAATTCGGTAATAACACAGAACTACAACCACACGAACGAGGCATATTTCAACCTAATTAGGCAGCAGCAAATACAATTAGCGCCCAAACAAACCGGGCAGACACATACAGGCTCTTTGAGGAGTTCGTTTACGACACGTTCTATGGACAGGAGACCTGCCAATTGGAACGCTTCGACAGCGACTAGTTTTTCAGAGCGAAGAAAAAAAGAATGACATGCAGTATGCTGTATGTGTTTTCCTTTTAATTAAAAGATCCACTCATGGTTCTGTAAGTTCAAGTGGAGTGCAGTAATGCGTTCGTATGAGAGCATTAATCAGAAACTTCAAAATGTTTCCCTGTACGGAACCTCTCCTCATTAGTAACATGAAGAGCCCTGCCCTGTATGACAATAACTGCAATTTACGAACACAAGAGCAAGACATTTCAACCCAAAAAAAACAGCAGCATATACAATAAAAACCCAATCAGCGTGGAAACAAGAGAGCTGTACTGAGAAAAATACTCTAATTTTGCGTTGCTACTGAGCTATTGTGTGGTAGATGAAGTTGACGATGCAACCAACCACCCAAACACTTGAGGATGTGTTCATTGCCCTGGAGGGCCATTTTATTTGCACTAAGAGAAGGGTGAGGGTGAAATCAATCCCTGGCCATCGTCTTCCTCCTCCATCTTGTAGAATTTTCTTCTTTTGTTGTTTTGGCCTCTGCCGCCGGTCTCTGGGAGTATAAATGCCTCTTCTGATTCATTGATTATTGCCCTCACCTGTTTTTCCAATCACTATCCTTATTTAAGTTCCTCATTTCCCAGTGTATCTTCTCTGTCTTTGTTTGGTCAGAATCTGAATCAGATTAATTGCCAAGTTTGTTTACCCATACTTCTGACCCATAGCTGCAGCATTTAGGACAAACATTTTTGAACGTACATAAACAGTGCAAAACAAGCAAAAAACACACAACACGAACAGTGCAGACTAGTGCAAGAGGCATGTTCCTTTGACTCATCGTAGTGAGGAAGAAGCTGTTCTTTTGACGGAATATTTTGGTCTTCGTAGTCCGTCTGCCAGAGGCGAGAGTTCTGAATAGTCTGTTACCCAGATGGGAGGGATCTGCCTCAATCTTTGCTGCCCACCTCAGTGACCGGGCTTTGAACAGGTCCTTAAGAGACGGCAGCTAACATCCTATTATCCGATCTGTGAATCCGATGTTGCGTTGCAGTCTGTCTGTCCATGACAGTGACTGCAGCATACCAGACTGTGATGGAGGAGGTCAAGATGGTCACGATGGTGGCTGTGTAAGCATTGGTGTATGCGTTGGTGTATGCCAACGTTACATTTGCTTATGTCTTGTCTTGTGTTTTAACCCATATAGCAAGTCTTACACTGCCCCACTGTCCGGTCGTCGGTTTCGGAGCAGCATGTCCTGTTGGCTCACAGAGTATATGCGATAGATCCGGAGGAGCTCCGGGATTGATGGCAGTCGTCGTTGGATTTGCCCCCCTTGCCAGTCCTGGTTGTTTGAGTCTACCGGCTGCAGCCCCGCCTTTGAGGGGGGTACTAACACGTCTTAGCACAGATGGTGGTTGTGTCCGTGAAATCAAACACCCTCGCTCTTTCATTTGGCGCACAGACATCTGTTACATTTGTTTATTGCCCATACTTTTTTCCCCGATCACTATCCTTAGTTAATTCCCAGTGTACCTTGTCTGTCTTTGTTTGGTGTAATACAACATTATGTGTGTTTATGCCTTGTCTTGTTTCATATTTTTCCGTTATAGTTGAATTTTTGTTTAATAAATGTCCTTTGTTTGCCCTACGCTTGTGTCTGACTCCACATTCGTGACAGTTTAAGATTATTTAAGTCTTGCCCTCCATAAATATTGGCACCCTTGGTAAAAATGAGCAAACTGGGTTGTGAAAAAAAATTATATGTCCTCTTGGTCCGGAGTTATATAGCCATACTTTAAAACGTTATTGTCAAAAGGTGTGAGTATCACATCCTTAAAGGGCAACTTCACCAAAAAAAACATTTTTTCTCACTTATCGTGGTCACTTATGTAGTAGAAATGTGAAAGCATTTTTGAAATTGGTGCCATCTAGGCAGAGAAAAAGATTAAAATGTGTTTTAGGCTCATCTGGATGAAATACACCAAATCCCAGAATGCACTTGTTTCGCTGCTCTACGAGTCCACTCCCAAGCCATGCCTACTGGCTCGAGAGGGCAGGCAGAAGGATAGGCTAGCTACTAGCTAATTGACTGGAAAACAGAAGACACCGGTTAACATGAGTCTCCGTGACGAGTTTCTTGATAAAGTAATTTAAATACTAGCCTTGCGTTGTACCGGGATGTACATCCAACACAAGGAAAGGACATAGTTAGTTTCCATCGTTTTCCCGTTGAACATTTAGAGCGGTGCAAACAGTGGCTGCGGGCTATCAACCACCCCAAGTTCCGAGAATATTTGTAATTAATAAAAGTATACCCTGCAAACATGCCCCTGCGGGGCCCATGCGGGCTTTTTGCGGGCACAGTGGGCTAGGGGTGGGCCAGCCCGTTCGGGCCCAGCGCAGATATTGTACCTTTGGGCCCATGCAGGTTTTGTTTAGGCAGCCCACCACTTTCATTATGTTTTGGCTGCTTTTTAAAATTAAATGTGAAATTAAATAAGGCCTACATGGTCAAAATGTAAAGTTATTGATGGTACAGAGATATTAAGTAGTTATCATGATATCTATCACTCTGGCAGAGTTAGTTGAGTTTAAATTAAATTTAAACTTCTCACTTCTTTCCCAGACAGCAAGCCAACATTGAATAAATTAGATAGATTTATAGATCAGATAATGAATCATCATTATGGTTGATGTTGAAATTTCAATGCAAAATAAATGTTGAATCATCATTACCATATCGATGAAACCCGACGTTATTAATGTTGAAGGCAACAACATTGGAACAACATTGATCTATAGTTGACCGGGAAATATGATTGAAAGTCCATCGATTTTTGGTTGACCAGGAGATCATCAGGTGGTAGACCAACGTACTGCACCCGACAGGAAATTATTCAAGTAAAACTAAATATGTTATTCATTTTATAAATAAACTGTGTGGGAACAGTAAGTTTTACTATGTATTTTCACATAATATTCCAAGCTTTCATAGTCATTGCACATGAACTTAGAAGTACCAAGTACATTTAAATAGTGTTGGGTGTTTTGAATCCGCGCATGCGCCCTGTGACGTACAAACAGTACGCATGCGCTTCGTTTTCCGCCAAAACACGAAAAGACGACGAAGGTGATCATGTTTAATGGAGGCAGGAGCAGCTAAATCGTCAAGGTAAGTCACAAAGGGTTTTTCTTGCATATGTAACGGAGTTAAAATATAATAGGATCCCACTTGCCATTATCACACATCAGGTATCACTGTATCTTATTTTACTATGGTCACTAAACGCAACGTATATGTGG
This sequence comes from Dallia pectoralis, assembly GCA_029465975.1. Lineage (NCBI taxonomy): Eukaryota > Metazoa > Chordata > Actinopteri > Esociformes > Umbridae > Dallia > Dallia pectoralis. The sequence goes on from CM055736.1 coordinate 6,398,749, forward strand.
ACTTGGCTCGTGGACCCCGGGCAAACAGCAGTTAGACCTTGCAGTGTCCACTTGGTAAGTGCCCAAGTTATGAGCTCCACCATCGTTTTTATATAAAAACATTAAAACTAGTGTTTTTTTTGTTTATGAAACGTATTAGCTTCCGAGCAGTCGAGCAAGTTCTTTTAAAGTAAAGTTGATGGTGGTTTTCTTTATTTATTTAACGTGGCCAGTTCAACATGTATCAGCTAGCTAACCTCTTTTTATTTTTCACTTGCTGACTGTATGATTAACTCTTCACTAGATGATGTGAATACATTGCGGGTTTGCCAAAATGAGTTTTCTTTGCTGTTTCTTAATGTGGCTTTATAGTTTTATTCTGTATATGAAAATACTTTTGTGTCATTTTTCAACTAAAATAACCACCACTTGTTGAAATGTCGCATTTACCATCCTTTAGTGGTTATATAGAGCAACTTGAATCTAGACCAGCTATGCGCCACTGCTTTTTTGACGCGGTAAAATTGCCGGATATTCTTACTTTAAGATTAAACATGTAGAAATGGTTCCGATTCTGTATGAAAGATGTGTAATTTTTAGATTAGAGCGTTATTTCTTAATATTTTGACAGCATATTATTAAAAATACATTGGTTTGACAGTGGTACAGTTAATTTTGGTTACATGATTCAGTAGTTTTAATGTATTATTTTGTCTTTGTGTTTTTGTCCTGAAGCCCAAAGCAACATTGCATTTGACAAAGTGCCCTCAAGCAGCAACTACAGCAAGCTATGTCACAAGCAAAGCCATCTGGCTATTCAGGTAAAAAAAAAACATGTGTAGTGCTTTGCACTTCATAGGTTGTAAAAGGTTTACCATCATAACAGAATATACATACTATTCCAAATAAAAATGAAGCAGAATATATATTTTGAATTGTGAAGTTGTGTGTTCCGCCACAAATGTTGAAAGGACACTGATAATACTTGATAATTATAATGCTTCTCCCTTATCCCTGGTGTCAAAGTAACTTTGAGTATGATGCATTAATAGATTTTAAATGTTTAGGATCAATGGGAAATGAAATATTGATATTTTTTACACTAGTCTATCAATAAAAATGTACGCTGTGCTATGCACCTGAACATGGATTCAACATATATTTTACAGGATATCAGCAGAGAGGAAGCTCAAGAGGACCAAGCTGAAGCTTGGAAGTTGATGTACAATTTTTTATTCAAATATTTAAAATGCAAAATGAGGGATTACATTATCAACATTTACCGTGCATGATTTACTACCTCTGACCAATGAACAGTGTTTATTTTTGATCCTAAATCCATGCTATTGTGTGTGTTAACTACATTACAGCCATGTGCCACTCTGTGGACGTCAATACTGCAGAACTCCCCAGCACCTCCTGCTTGATCATTCAAGGTAATCTTATTTTGATCTAGTATCGACATTTCTAACTCATTATTTTGTTTTCATTCTAGAAATCTACATGACCACAATGCATAATAATTATAATAAGAATTACATTTGTATAGCCCTTTGTATCTTAATCAGATCGCAAAGTTCTCTTAACACATAATGTTATATCTGTTCATTTCAGGTGTCATGATGAAGCCCTCTGGATGGCTTATATCCATCGAGGGACATGTCGTGATGGGCCCACATCCTTTCTTTTTACACGGAGTAGAGCAGCTATTACGTCTTCAACATTGAGTATTCTGCCGCTGGATTGTCGACGCTGGAGTTCATTAAAAGGTATTTTATAAAGATTACATTTAATCTTGGAATTCACATTATAGCACAGGCTTCCAACTCAATGATTGTCTTGAGGTCTAAAATGCTGACAAACGAGGTACTGAGGCTAGCCTGGTGAGACCTTCCTGATCTCGCGAACTCATTCAATTTCGGTGTTGTTTCATGCTTATTTGCTTTTCAGAGGCTGTAAGAAAATATTCCTTTCAGCCAAGTCCTCCTGATTCTGAAATTGAGAGTGAAATAAAGGTGTGAATGCGGAATTCAAGAGACAGAGCGGGTGGACGAAAGAAATGCTACCACCGTCTGCTGATTAGTCAAGAGACCTCGGGGGAAGAGTGACCTTTGCTGAAAATGTTTAATGTGGTAATTATTCATTGGCAAAGCTCAAAGTAATAATTTCGTATTTTTTATTTTTATGTTTATTTAAATTAATTTTATATTTGTATAGAGAAGTTTTAGTTTAGTTTACTTCAAAATGAAAATTTCCTGACAATTAACTCACCCCAATGCCATCCAAGATGTTCATGTCTTTCTTTCTTCAGTGGAAAATAAATTAAGTTTGAGGAAAACATTTCAGGATTTTTCTCCACACAAAAAAAATTATATACTTTAACCACAATTGTTCGTTTTGTGCTGGTCTGAGATGCGCCATGTATTACGTCATCAAGTTGGAAAGGTCACGAAAAAAATTATAATATATTAAAAGAAAGGTATCGGACGATTTTGAAGATGGTAGAGAAAATTTCCGTATTTTCCGGGCTATAAGTCGCACTTTTTTTATAGTTTGGCTGGTCCTGCGACTTATAGTCAGGTGCGACTTATATATTAACATTAACTTAAATACAACTGAAAACGGATGCAAACTTGAGCGTTTATTATTTCCAGCTTCTGTAGAAAAACACCATAAAAAACTCCGCACAATTGCATTGTGAAAACGGTTTGCCAAGTGCAACCAGCGGTAGAAAATATAAAACAATCTCTCAAACGTTCATCACTTTACAACTCTCTTTTTGTTCGCTCCTCTCTCAACTCTCTCTCAACTCTGACCTATGCCGATGACTCTACTTCCGGCGCAGCGTGTAACTTTATCGAACCAAATTAAAGTTATTTCTCTGTAAATAAAATAAAACATTATCACAGTGTTTCACTTATTACATTTTCTACATTATTATAACTGCATATAGTGAAGTAACTCAATGATAATACAGTTGCGCACATTCACTCTGTCGCCATGGAGACGCATCAACAAACTTCCGCGTCAGCTACAGTAATAAAGTATGCAGCTGAAAACGTTAATCGAGCAGCAGAAAGAAAGTTTGGAGTGAGTGAGAAACTTGTGAGGGACTGGCGAAAAGCAGAGGTAACTTTAACCGCGATGAAGAAAAGAAAGAAAGCTAATCGCGGGCTGAAAGGGGAACTCGCGTGTTGGACTCGCTGGCTTGTTATGTTAATTTAACCTATTCAGCCGAATGTTCTATATGCTAGTTGAAGCACTGTTTTATGTGTCACCCATTCAGCCTGTTGTTCTGTGATTAAATGTTCCAGAATAAATGTCTTTTTTTGGTCTTGGATTTTGTGAAATACATTAAATAAATGCGACTTGTAGTCCGGTGCGACTTATATATGTTTTTCCCTCGTCATGACGCATATTTAGACTGATGCGACTTATATTCCGGAGCGACTTATAGTCCGGAAAATACGGTAGATGGAATTTTTCTCCCTTCCTTTTTGAACCGGAATACACTGACAAATAATTGACGCGTGACCTTTCCAACGTGATGACGCAATATGTGGCCCATTGCAGACCAGCACAAAACGAACAATTGTGGTAAAAGTATATAAAAACAATGTAAATGGCCGATCGTTTCGCCAGATAAGACCCCATTCCTCAGCTGGGATCGTACAGAGCCCTTTGAAACACTTCAGAGCCCATTGAAACGGCATTGATTTGAACTTCAACATATTGGTTGTGTGAAGCCAATTGTGTGGAGAAAAATCCTGAAATGTTTTGCTCAAAAGACTTCATTTATTTTCCACTAAAGAAAGAAAGACATGCACATCATGGATGGCATTGGGGTGAGTGAATTATCAGGAAATGTTCATTTTGAGGTGAACTAATCCTTTAACCTGTATTAACCTGAATTGAATGTTTTATATTTTGTAATTAATAAATACATTAATTTGAAATCCCTTTGACTACTGTACATTTTTGACAATAAAGACATTAGTTAAGTGGTAACTGCATCCATTTCAGATGTATAGAATAATTGTTTTTCCCAAAGATAGTTATAGTAGCTAAAAAGTATTTATAGTGAAACAGATTTATTGTTGTAGATTAATAGTGTGGGCTTAGTGAGGGCTTAGTGTGGGCCCTGTGTGGGCTTAGTGTGGGCCCTGTGTGGGCCCAGTGCGGGCTTAGTGTGGGCCCTGTGCGGGCTTAGTGTGGGCCCTGTGCGGGCTTAGTGTGGGCCCTGTGCGGGCTTAGTGTGGGCCCTGTGTGGGCTTAGTGAGGGCTAAGTGAGGGCTGCCCGTGCAGGGCCAGCGCTAAGGGGCCAACGTTTTGCCAATGAGCAAATTCTCATGGGGCCTGCGCTGGCAGCCCGCTGGGGGCCCTTAGGCTAGCCCGTAAAGGGCCAGTGCAGGCTTGTTTGCAGGGTATACATTTCTTCATATTTCCCTGTACTCAAATCAAAGTAATACATTATAAACTTTTATTGTTTTTAAACATAATATAAACAATTTCACAGTCATAGCTCTTCCAGAGCTTCAGCAGTTTCTTGATAGCCACAGTCCGTCACTAGCTGGAAATCTCTGTCTGATGTCCTGAACAACACAGGCTGGCAAAACAACACGATATAGCCTTTCCTCAGTCTCTCTCCTTGCAGGACCCATTCCACGAAATGACGGTAGGCTGTTAGGCGATATTGTCTGAAAACAATAAGCACAACGTTTGCAATGCAAGCTATTTGCACCTACAATAGGCTAGCTAGCATATATGTAAATATAACCGATAGCTCAGCTAACTGACGTGAACAACAAATAAATACTCACTTATACTGAAGCGTCCGTTTGTCCCTGCGGGCTTTGGCTGGCGTTTCCAATTGACCTTCGGAATCCTGAAATAAGTTTCAAAAACTTGTGTGGATCAAAGCTGGGGTGCTCTATTACGCATGCTGGCGGTCCCGTTTCTAATGCAGATTCTGTTATTTCTTCAAGAAGAAAATAGCATCGCTGAAATTCGCAACAGCAGCGGGACTCTATCTGTGTCCATAGGCGCACAGCGAGAGCACTGGCACCACCAGTCCGCCCCAGCTCGACTCTGTACGGGCTCTTCCTCATGACCGCCAGGCAAGCTTCGCTCCTCTGCAGCAGCAGCCTCTTGTTCCTCCGTCAACCGCAACTGTGTTTCGCTGTATTGCGGCTCGTACAGGCAGCCACAAACATCGGATTTGCGCAACAGATCTTCAAAATCCCTTTCTTCCATTTCGTCTTCACAATTACATTATGCCATTGTGTTGTCTAAAACTCGCATTTCTCCCTACAAGCAACATCGGGTTAGCTTAGCTACAAGATGGCTGACACAGTTTTGAGAATCTGTGACGAGGCCCCACCCCATATGGGCGGGTTGAAAAAATGCGGAAGTAGCGTCTACTTCTGTCTGTAGTTTACAGCCTCTTTTAAAAAATCCTCCAATGACGTAAAAATCGTCATTTTACGTCATTGGAGGATTTTTTCCTGACCTAAAATCAAGATATCGGTCTTATCAGATGGAGTTGAGGGGTGTGAGTAAGGTCATTGGAAAATACTACCATTTGTCTACTGATACAAAGCTAAATGCAAAATCGGTGAAGTGGCTCTTTAACAAAAATCATATCCTTGCATTGTCTAACAAGGTGTTTATCTGTGCCTGAATTCCGTTCTCTTAAAAACCAACAAACTATTGGAATTCCTTTATATTCTGCTTCCCTAATTCACACCCAAAGATCAGACATTCTGTCTTCAGGGACTCTTAGAGCTTACGGTCAAATCCATACATAAACAGGTTCGTTTAAAGTGATTAATCTCCATTAACATCCAGTCTGGTATTATTCCAATTATTCCACATAACCTTCTAATTGTGGTCTGTGGTGGGTTTGTTTAAGGGTACAAGTATCGCTGCTTGACCTCGACTGGAAGATAATGATAGTGGGGAGAAATGATTGCGGAGTGCTAGTTACAGACCGCTATTGAATATCAAGCCATTTGTGTTGGAGTGGTGAATAGAGTGTAAAAAGCTTAAGAGAACGAGAGAGATGGATACTGAGAACGACGGAGGGGAGCTGCCAGCAGTTTGTGTAAAGGAGTTAAACTGTGGCTATGCTGCTACACAGCTTGTGGTCTGGGTTTGTTTCCTACACTAATCACTGAGCGGGCACACACACACACACACACGCACACAAGCATGCCTCCCACTACATTCTTACTCCCAACACTGTGTGTAGAGAGCAGATCGATCATCGTGTGTTCACCCCCAGCAATTCCATCAGCCAAGGTGATTTTGGTAGACTACGATACCATACCAGTACCATAGAGTACGCTAAAAGCTCAAGCATATTGACACACATTCCAAAACTAGCTCATTCGATTTAAATAGGAAAGGACTTGTGAATCGGGGTTGAATCCGGGACATGTTAAATTGGAGTTAAATATGGCTGGTTGGCGTCGCAATTAATCAAATATGTGGTGATCTCAGAGGATGGGTTTGAGAACAATGGAGTAAGGAAAAAGTACTGACTTTCATTAGTAGATGGACCAAAATACATATGGACCAAATAAGCAAAACGCCCCTCCCCTACCACCTCACCACATTACACCTACCGTGTGTACCAGTCTAACTGTTGTCTAGACATCCATCATTCCAGCTGCTGCAAACCAAATCTAATCCAGCGTTTGTTCTCCTAAAACCTTAGTGAGGGCCTGGGAATTTACGCTTCAGCGGTTTGTAAGGTTTGCTGCGATCGATTGATCTCAAATGGTAAAAACTATGTGATTAATCATCATGGCCATTACTGCGGTACCTCAAAGGAATCACAAGGTAACCATAACAAAAGGTACGAAGAGACTGAGTGCATAGGAGTGTCTGCAAACGCGCAGTCTGAGGGTGCACTCAGTTCGGTTTGATCAGTTGTCACAAAGCCTTTAAAGAGATGTTAACGGAGGAGGTCCAAATATTTTGACCTTGATGTTTCTTATTTTGAAGCCAATAATATTCATCCCTTTGGGAGACACTTGTGGAAGGACAGATGATGAGTGGTTGAATGACGAAGGCTAAACCATATATTTCTTTGAAGAGTGACACACCATTCAAGCCACCTAAAGTGGTATGTTTACCTCTCAAGAAACCGGTCAGCTCTACCCATTTCTTAGTTTAACCAAAGCAAGTGTGGCTATGTTTATTTGTCTCTCATGCCCATTTAAGTTATAAAATATGATCTTATCTATAAAATCCCATCCTATCTTTGATTGGGCTGACCCATAGGATGATAATGCCAGTCTGGTATTGATCACAACAGACATCTATTGAGCTATACCTTTAAAGAAACAAAGCAGGTTAGATTATGTTCAAGCATCCTAAACCGCAGCCTTTGATTCCGTATAAAGCCCACTACCTTTGAACAATGGTCAAAAGTGCTGTACTATATAGGGGATAGGATGCCATTTGGAAGTCAGACTCCATCTTATAGGATGTAATGCAGTGTCTTTATCGAGCTGGTGCTCCGTAGACAGCTGATTAAGTATCCTATTTGGAAGGCCACTGACAGAACACGTTCCTGCAGGTGTTTATCCTCCTATGAGGGGGTTCCACTGGGAGAGATGGACCCAATTAAAAACCTCTGGGGCTGTAATACTATTATGTGAAATCCAGCGTCTTTCGTTTGCCCCATTAAGTTATCCATTATGGCTACGGATGAGGTTTTAACTTTTAAAAGCTTCGCTGGCCTTGAAGAGAACATTACAACAGATTCGTTTTTGAAACGAGCTAATGCTAGAAATCAGTTAGTAAATCAGGTGGTTCACTGTTCGGATTTCCTTAAGCAATTTCCTCATACATACGTAACACTCCCAGCTCCACGGAATAAAGCAACTGATTTTACACAATTCTAAGCCATTGATATAATCCATTCAGATTCCAGTTTTTATTACATATTCTTCTTTCATAGGAATCTCATCAAGCCCTGTGTTGGAGCAGAAATGGTTTTGGATTGAAGCCAGATTGATGAATAGTCGAACAGGATGTTGAATGGGGTGAATCAAATTCTACAGAGGATATTCTGAGGAGGTAAAATCAATCTGCAATATTTAGACTTCCTAGGGAGGGATGTGCAGCTGTGAGACATGCACACACACATACTACAAATACACACACACACTTAAAGATGCACTCTGGAATTTTTGCAATTAAGTATTTTGTGTTTTTTGATGACAGGGCACAATTTACCAAATAGTTTCAGACAGAAAAAGCCACCTTTCTGAGGTAGGGATAGGGTGAGAAGCTCAGTCATCCGAGAGGAACTCGGAGTAGAGCCACTGCTCCTTTGCATAGAAAGGAGCCAGTTGAGGTGGTTCGGGCATCTTGTACGAATGCCACCTGGGCGCCTCCCTAGAGAGGTGTTCCAGGCACGTCCAGCTGGGAGGAGACCTCGGGGAAGACCCAGGACTAGGTGGAGAGATTATATCTCCACACTGGCCTGGGAACGCCTCAGAATTCCCCAGTCAGAGCTGGCTAATGTTGCCCGGGAAAGGGAAGTTTGGGGTCCCCTGCTAGAGCTGCTACCCCCGCGACCCGACCCCGGATAAGCGGTTGAAGATGAGATGAGAAAAAGCCACATGTTATGGAATGCATTTATTTTAACAAATATGCACAGATTTGCATATACAAAGTCTGGGCATTAGGGTTATTTTCCTCTTGGGTTACTCACTGCCATCACATAATGTCCATACAATACTACCAACTACCAACAATCTCACTAGCGCTATAAACAGCAAACCCCATTGGCAATGGCAAAGATACGCAGTAGCGATCCCCTCTGCGACAGGAAACGCATAACCAAACAGATGGGGCAAGGGGTGGTGGGTGGATTAACACATCAGCGCACATCAGAACTAAATGAGTAACCTGATAATTAAATAGTCAGTATGATAAAGGATAACGCGATAGGAGCGATCTGACATCAGCTGATGCGTCGCTGACCAATTTCCATTTGGGTTTCGTGACTGAACTGGCTTCGCTACTTAATACACTATTTCTGGGGAGCATTTTTGTGTCGACAGCGTGTCACTTCTACAACCAGTGTGCAAAAATTGTGCACTGCATCTTTAAACAGACGTCCGTGAACACACACGCTTTAGTTGAATTATCAAAGTGAGGACCCGAAATAACGTTTTAGAGTTATTCATGAAAAGCAATGGACTTGCCCTAAGCCTCGAACTCGGACTCAAACACTAAACCTAACTGTAACCATAAGAACAGAAACGTTGCGCTTATACTTAACTCCCAAACTTTTCCCTTCCCTTTATCCTTAAATTGACCCTAATTCTAAAACTAATTCCAACCTAATCATAAATGTATCCCAAAGTTTGATACTGATTTTTTGCCTTGTATTACACTGTTATTCTATAGGTCAGAATAGAAACAAGTATAAACAAACTTCAATGATTGTAACCTTTAACCCCTACTGTGAGACTGTTCATATGAAAAACAACATCTTTGATAATCTTAATGTTGTCAATGGACTCATACTGTTTAATTGGCTTCTATTGCCATGCCATGTGGTAGTTCAATAAATGTTTGCTTGCAGAGCAGTGGCTTTTGTCCAAACAATGCCATGTGCTCAGAATTAACTGTGTGTGAAATCAAAGCCATTTGAGCATGATTGTAGGATTAAACACAACCTGGCCAAGCTGTGTACTATATTATATCGTAACTCGCTAATGAGCCTTATTATATGAATCAGGTCAATGGAAGCCGTTAAAGTAAAATATGCACTTAGAATGTGACTATTAGACTATGTCTTGTGCGAACTGCAAATTCTGGATCAACATCTGTTAAACGTGGTGCTCAACTTTGACTCTGGATAGACACTGTGTGGTTGAACACTCCCAAAAATGGATTTTAATGTATCTTAAAGAAGAAACAGAAAAATATCCTACCAGCATGAACATTGCGAACAACGAGGGAGAGGAAAAACTGTATGTGTGAGACGGAGGGAGACACAACTAAAGGGAGGGTCAGCGAGAGAGAGCTAGGGAGAGGGAGAGGTAAAGTGTGAGACAGAAAAAACAAGTTGAACTAAAATAAGTTCTCAATTTCATAAAACCATATGCCTCAGGCCTAGGTTTGAAATATGAAAGGTTGTGCCACTTTTTAACTAGGGAGCTTATGAATTTTAGGTGAGTGATCGGTAGCAGTACATCATCAAAGTTGTAAGGGGTTTTATCTAACTAGTCAGTGAATAAATAGCATGTGTCAATGAGGTTATGAGGATTTTCAAAAGGCCATTGTTCAAACATTAAGCATTTTGTGTACACAGAAATTCAAATAATAATATAAAACTAAGTGGTTTTAGTGGCTTTTCATCTAGATTAATTCACAGTACACCCCTCAAGGGCCTGGTAGCCACTCCATGGGCGACTCGTAGCCTAGTATGCACTAAGACGCCTATACTCCTCCTCAGGCTTCTCCGGCATACACCATGCCCACTGCTCTGGGGTGTGACGGTTAGCTGTAGTAAAACTCCCAGAGAATTTCACCCCCCATCAGGCTCTGCTGGCTCACTCTCTTCTTTAGACTTGGCATTCTGTCACGGATCTCTCAGTGTAGTGCAGGGATATAAGCCAAATGCAGAGCGTAGTATCTGGTTTGTGGTATTATCAAACAAACATAGCAACAAATTGAAATCTAAACTGAATGGAAAATCAAATGCTCTTAACAAAGTGACTAAATAATGGTAAACACATATGCAGAACACAACACTCACCTAATTTGAAAATACGTAACAAAAAATAATGCCAAGCACACCACAGTGGAAACCAACAACTTAAATAGCCCCTCTGATAACACAACTAGTGTGGGTGATCTAAACAACCAAATCGACAGTGAAAAGGTGGCCAAGTAGTGATGTAGTACTTGAGTGCGATTTCGGACTCGAGACCGATTTCTGCTTTCTCGGACTCGTCTCGGACTTGTTCCTTGAAAGACTCGGTCTTGACTCGGTCTCGACCCTTCAAAGACTCGGACTTGACTCGGACTCTGCATAGGCGGTCTCGTCCCCATCACTATTTAAGAACTGTGTTTTTTATGTTCATGTTTTTTTTGGGGGGGGACTACAACTATACATAGAACATAGTTGTTAACAGCAGTGTGACGTAGTGTGATATATACTCTGTGTGTGTGTGTATTTGGGTGTGTGTGTTTGTGGGAGGGGAGGGGGGTGTAAAAGAATCAGTATCGTCATTAACTGCATTACACAGTGCAATTGTGTTTATGTAATGTATTTAAAATTGGGAAAAATTGGAAAATTGTTATAAAGTAGCTAAGCCTACTAATTTAGACATGCCACTAGAAAATTTTTATTTGCTCTGCATGTCCTCACTATGATTAAAAAAATCTGGGTGGGCTTAACATGTTGATGACAGAGCAGCACTGTCGAAGCATTTTAGAAAAATAGGCAGAAGATGATGCATGTGGTTGGGATTTTTTAATGATAGTAAAAGCATAGTCCATATTAAGACGTGAAGACAGCTCCTCTAAACAATTCCCAATCTAGCTTAGTCTGTAGGCCTAACTGTTGATTATTAACTGGGGTGATATTAAATCATGAATATCAAAACTGACTCGGACTTGCTTCCTCAAAGACTCGGTCTTGACTCGGACTCGACTGTATTTGAAAAACAACAGACTCGCTCTCGACTCGGACTCGACCCTTCAAAGACATCACTATGGCCAACTAAGCCAAACCCGGAGTGAGGATCTAGTGTCCTACTAGTGACATTTTTACTGAAAACAATGCAGTTGGACAGAAAAAATGTAGGCGCCATGTCATTGAGCCATATGTCTTTAACTGTCATTTTGTTCATTGAGAAGTTTTGGAAACAATGTAGAACAAACCTTTTTTCTATATCCTTTTTCGCTACGTTATTTCTGTGGAATCCAGCAATGGCACTGGTCCTATGAATGTATTTCTTTTTCAACGCTTTTTTATTATTACATTGTCTTACCCATTAGCTTTGAAACCTGGTGGTGGGAATAGTGGCAATGACATCAGAGTGTGGCGAAGATGGTTGGAAATGGGAGGAGAGTACAACTGCAGGGTGAGGACAAAGTGAAGGTCATGTTATGCAGAATCTACAGGGACCAAATACTACGCACAAAGAGCCAAATCCCTGTTGAAAGCGCACATTTGTCATTAACATATCCACAACGGCTGATTTCACCTGTCCTCAGAACTTCATGTTGTAATGTGCACTCAAATGAGTTTCTGGCGACATTCAAAGTGTTCGCAAGGAACTCGGAGTAGAGCCACTGCTCCTTTGCCTATAAAGGAGCCAAATGAGGTGGTTTGGGCATCTGGTAAGGATGCCCCTTGGTCGCCTCTCTAGGGAGTGGTTCCTATCATGTCCAGCTGGGAGGAGGACTCGGGAAAACAATAGACTAGGTGGAGAGATTATATCTGGTGTTTTAACAAACTGTAAATAACATAAATACCTGAGATATACCATGATAGAGTACCAATGTAACATTGTATTTCCATCACCCCAATGTCAGGATAAAAGCGATGGTGGCTGGTGCATTCTGGGAGATACAGCCATCTACCTCAGCAGTAAAGAAATGGTGTAGTGTGGAACACGCAGTGTTTCACTCAGACTGAACTAAGGAATGTGTTGTTTCATACTGTGCTGCTCTATCTATAAATACATTCACTCAACCTCCTTGAGAAGGAAATAGTACTCTCGATGCAGATGCTGCCTTGGCTCGACTGCGACCCAAATCTCACCATATTCCCTATTTAGCACACTCGTTTATGACCAGGGCACATAAGGTTCTGCTCTAAAGTAGTGCACCGTGTGGGAAATTGGGTGCTATTTAGAAAAAAAGACGTGTGGGTGCCAAGATGAAACTGGAGCAAATAGGGTCTAAATTTGCAGAGGAGCGCAGCTATAGAAAACCCATACATTTTATGCCATAGTGTGATGTAACAATAGAACTGTGGATTCAAGTTATTTTGAACTATTGTTTATGGCCTGATTCACAACAACGTTGTCAATTCATTATATAATGGCTACTTTCTCTACTGTTACGTTTTTACTTTTTGCATATGGTTTAGGGGTTTTATGGCAAGAGATAGCTTGGTTTTACAACTGTCATGTCCACAAAAGACAAGTAGTCAGCAAAAGTAAATGTTTCATTGCTGATATTGTATAAAATATAAGCTTTCACCATCATGGCATTTTAAACCACAGCACAATTTACTATTTTAAGGACAATGTAAAACAAATATGAAAAAATACCATATTGCAAATTCCCTCATAGTCAAAACTGTCACAGTCACAGTCAAAACTGATTCCTCTCAGAATGCTGCAATCTTGTCCAAACGTTGCTCTAGGTGGTAATGCTCTGAACATACAGCATCATAAAGGTAGAGTCTCTAGTTCACAAAGACCTAACTGTTCCTGCCAGTCTGCTTGCCATGTGTCTGTGGGGACTGGTGAAGTCTTCTCAACCAACAAATAAACATTCCAGCATAAACTCATCCATTCTTATTCTTATTTCACATTTATGCATTTATTGCATTGTAAAGCAAACTCACTTTTTTGTGAGCATTGGAAAATAGCTGAGGCTTTGGGCGAAAGTATGCTGAGTGTTGAATTTAACTTTATCTGGAACACGGCGAGGTGAGGTTTACAAAATAAGGTGGTGTACTGGACTCTCTGCGACCATGGCCTACTTTAAGACCTCATCATTTATCAGTGTATTGGTGCTGGGTTGGAACAAAAGCATGCACACGTTGTCGTTCCAGAGTTGGTGACCTCTACACCAGAATACCCTGGCACAGAGACATGATCTTGAAGCAGTCCAGAAAGAGTGACATTGCTGGTACATAGTTTGGCAGACTGATATGGTATTTTCGACATGCTGGCACCTAAATCCCAATATAAAATGCCTTGGCACTAGAAACACGAGTTGTGTTGCTCCAACAGCTGTTGACCATCTGAAAATCTATGAACTTGTTATTGTGTAGCACGGGAATTAAATTATGCTGTGTGTGTCCATATGTAAAGTCACTACATTTAACACGTGCGTATGTGAATGCCTGTGAGAGCAGTGTGGTGGCTACATGCATGTATAATATGCCCCATACCCAGAAAGAGGAGAGGATTGAAGAAGAAACAACATGGGCATAATACATTTGGCTTCTATACTATTGCATTTACCAATACCTCATGGAAAAAGTCCAAAATAGTTAACTTATCAGAATTGGAGACATGCAGGTAGATGGAACTTATCTGAATTGTAGACATGCAAGTAGATGGAACTTATCAGAATTGGAGACATACAGGTAGATGGAACTTATCTGAATTGGAGACATGCAGGTAGATGGAACTTATCAGAATTGGAGACATGCAGGTAGATGGAACGTATCTAAATTGGAGACATGCAGGTAGATGGAACTTAACTGAATTGGAGACATGCAGGTAGATGGAACTTATCAGAATTGGAGACATGCAGGTAGATGGAACTTATCTGAATTGTAGACATGCAGGTAGATGGAACTTATCAGAATTGGAGACATGCAGGTAGATGGAACTTATCAGAATTGGAGACATGCAGGTAGATGGAACTTATCTGAATTGGAGACATGCAGGTAGATGGAACTTATCAGAATTGGAGACATGCAGGTAGATGGAACTTATCAGAATTGGAGACATGCAGGTAGATGGAACTTATCAGAATTGGAGACATGCAGGTAGATGGAACTTATCAGAATTGGAGACATGCAGGTAGATGGAACGTATCTAAATTGGAGACATGCAGGTAGATGGAACTTAACTGAATTGGAGACATGCAGGTAGATGGAACTTATCAGAATTGGAGACATGCAGGTAGATGGAACTTATCTGAATTGGAGACATACAGGTAGATGGAACTTATCTGAATTGGAGACATGCAGGTAGATGGAACTTATTTGAATTGGAGACATGCAGGTAGATGGAACTTAACCATTAGATGTTGGCCCGATGCTGATGCAGGAGAGAATGCGTACGTTTGCGTGAACTACAATTATTTTGTTACACTGACCAATCAAATCAGCGATTTTCCCAAAGATCCAAAATAGGTGTAAACCAAGCTTGAATAGCCTATCATTGGCAATATCGGCAACATGTTACCCATTAAGATAAACCACCAGGTTGTGGAATGCACTTCCCTTAACTGTTAGGAATGCTACAACATTAACAAGTTTTAAGAAACTGTTAAAAACCCATCTTTTCTAAGAAGGCGTTTGTGTCTTAATTGGTGTATGCTACTGTATTTTAACTGTTTCTTCTGTTTTTGTTTTCTAATTTTTTCTTCCTTTTTTGTATTATACCTGCGCTTTGGGTACAAGAAAAGCACAGTATAAATAAAATCTATTATTATTATTAAATTACAAAGTCTACAAAGTCAGTTCCATCCTCTAATGTTTAAAAATACAATAAAAAATTCAATTTAAACCCTACTTAATAGTGGACACGAGGACAAAACGAGGACAAAACCAAGGACCACAAAAGCGTTTAACTGTTAGTTGGCACAGAGACAAACACAACTTATTTGCAAACTCAGCTCAGTTTTATATATAGATCTGTACCCTGGTTGTCTCTACACCACCATGTCCTTCAATTAAAATATGGACCACATGGCCAGATAGGACAAAGGACATATCCCAACATATTATTCTAAATGGCTCTGCATGTGCAGTGCCACTAAAGACCTCCACTATTAAAAAAAAACCTTTAAACTCTGCGTACTTGAACTCTGAGACTTATCAGCGGATACCCGGAAAGGGAATCAGTTAAGATGTGCCTGTGAACTACCGTCAGGTATTCAATTGGATTCAGGAGATGGTCGTTGTAAAACATTGATTCGATTCATGTATTTTTAGGGTTGTTGTCATGTTGAAGGTACTATCCACGGCCAGGTTTTGTGCTTAAATATCCTGGTTCTTAGTGGAATTTATTATGCCATAGACATTAACAAGCCCAAAAGCATAAATGATTCAGCACTATATTTTACTGTGGGTATTAGGTGGTTTTCCTATGCCTCCCTCATCATCTTCCTCATCTTGCAAGGGGGCAATATACACATGCGTCCTTGGTTTTACCCATGGTGATGGGTTAGTCTTCCTAAATCTCAGCCTTTTTAGGGAGTTTTATCCTAGCCACTGTGCATCATGCTGTTTGGAGTTCCAGACTGGGTTTAGTAAAAGCGCTTTGTGAAAACTGCTGATGTAAAAAGGGCTTAGTAAAATAAATGGATTACAAAGTGATTATTTTACATCCATGTAACAAATTTCTACGCAGGGAAACAGGAACAGGGGAAATGCATCAACACATATTCTGAAGACTGACACCAACTAAAAAACCCAGGATTTTCAAAATAAATGCCACTTTTGGTTTTATATTACATTTTATTATTTATATATTTGTATTTCATAATTACTCTAATCAATATGTTTTGAGTTTGTCATAGTAGGCAGATAGATCTCATGTCTTCACTCCGTGTTTCCTATCCTATATTTCTATACCTCCATCAAGTTGTGACTATGTTCTGTTTTCTGGGTTATAATGTCACTTGTAGCGCAATTTAATCTCAAAATTAATTATGTTTTCTGCTCTGTGTTTAAAAAAAACTAAAAATAACATTGAATGTCTTCCTGCTCTGCATCTGGTTTATCCTCAACACGACTACACCGTCAAGTTTGTGACATAGTTTGTACAATTATAGTGTTGAAATAACACTATATTGCCACCTTTATGTTTGAGTCAAAAATATGACTCTTTGTTGTGTCGTTTATTGTTTGCATTCACATTTCCTTAATGTTACAAAGGAAACCAATAGATGAGGGTAACATTTCCACCAAGTGAACTACAAATAAATAGTGGACACTTTTTCTAAATAGAAAACTATCCTATCTGTGGTACGTAATAATTCAGATTTTTTTTAGAGGTTTATTTTAGACACAACATGATACTGAACTTTACAGAATTTCAAAGTTGCTGCACAAGCACTAAAAATATGTGACACAGTAGTAAATGTATAGAATTATAGCTCAGCGATCTAAAGGTCTTCACCAGCCCAGATTTTTTTTATTATGCAGGTGCAGCTTAGCAAGCTATTATTGATTATGTAAGAAGTTTAAAATGTTTTTATGCTGCTATACTATGGTGCCGGGGACGTAGATAATCAGGGTGTCTAACCTCTCCTTGTGTCTTGTCTCTACTTACATCTGTCTGGCCATGTCCTGGGTTTACCCGTTCATGGCCATAGTTTCACTAACCCCCCTGTCTCCTTTATGAACTGTACTGGTATACTGTTGTGCCGAAAACTAGTGTCCATCATACCCATCAACCCTCCCGGTCGTCCTGGACTATTTCGATTTTTAAGATGCTCGCAGATTGCCTGCTTGCACTGTATAATATATATACTGTCATAAACTCGCCTAGCACCGCCAGAGGAGGACTGGTGATCCCTCAGAGCCTTGTTCCTCTCTAGGTTTCTTCCTAAATCTGACCTTCAGGGAGTTTTTCCTAGCCGCCGTGTATCAACTTGTTCAACTTGTTTTCTTGTTCAACTTGTTGATGTTGCTCTGTCGGATTCAGGCTGAGTGATTGTAAAAGCACTTTGTGTCAACTTTGTTGTAAAAAGGGCTGTATAAATACATTTCATTGATTGATTGTAATTATTATGTCACTTAAGATGTGTCAAATCTCTAGCAAATTCAATTGGGTGGTCAGAAAAATATTGGTACTATTTATTAATCCGGTACTTCATAAGCCACAATACAATTCTATGAATACAAGATAAAACGTTTCTGCGCTGGTGAATTCCAATTAGTGTTTTCTTGCATTGCAGGCCAGCTGGTTAGGTTAATGCCAAACAGTACAATAGTAAAGGCTGATTTATTTTGGCTCTCATGACCCCTACGCTGGGCCGTGTCCCTGAATTGAGAGTAGTAAACAGGGTTGCAAGGTTCAGCAACTACTACTCGCAACTAGCCAAAAAATGTCAGAGCCCTAGTCCTTTTTTATGTGCAACAAAATAATTAAACAGATTTTTCCAATATGTTTATTCGCAATTAAAATGCAAGTCAAACCGAATGTTAGCTTGTTCTCTGCATTTCTCCATTGTCCATTTCTAATTATTCACGTATTTTTTTTGTTAGAGAAGGCATATTCAACCATGACATTGCTGGATGGCATAATGTTAAAAAAACTGAAATGTATTCTCCCCACAGCATTTTTGTTTTTGTTGTTGGACAATTGTGGATCACTCTTGAGTGTGGATCACTCTCCACTACAGCATCTGCTGTGAACAGGATTTGTTACGTCATATTCTGACTTTTGGGAATTCTTCCTGGATTGGCTAGAAAAGTTACTTGACTCAACTCTTCTTCCTATGACTGTAGAAACCAGGCACACAAAGTTGGCTGGGTCAGTGTACATCTGGTTACGTATCTGTGCAGCAATTTGTCTCACTTCGGCTACATCTGAAATCTGTGAATGGCTACAGTAAAGACTTCTGTAGAACTTTGTATGCAAGTTTGCAAACAGGGTGAGGCATGAATTATAAACACACAGAGTAAAGGCTTTTCCACCATTTTGCTTATGCACACTACCTGGGCTGCCCAAACTTGTGACTTATTGTCTGACTGTAGAAAACACTTTCCAAAACAATGTCTGGCTACGCATGGCTATTGGAATATCTAAGTGTATTTTTGTCTCATACTCTGACAATACACAGTTGACACACTCACTGACTCACTGAATCACTGCCGTCTGGTGTAAGGAAGTTGCAATATCATCAGTGGGGCTTCACCAACATTGGCATGCTAGAACCATAGATTCAACATTTTGTGAAAGAACATTTATTGCATTGCAGACAATTAGTTCCAGGAAATGTCACACACATTTAATGAAGAGGACATTTTGTGAGGACATAATTGTTTCTGCCAGACATATTGCAGTCATCTGTGGCTAGTTGTCAATGAAAAATTTATTGTCCTCGAGAAACTTGAACAAGGCTTTGGCAATGGTCAATAAAATGCCAGCTGGAATGTTGATTACTCCTCCAAAAGGCTTATGACTTGCTGCAGTATCTCACTACCACGAAGAGCTGCTTCTTGGTCATCACATCCACTTGTTAAACAACAAGTAACACTAATTCCCTTTATAGATGACCTTTATTAGTTCTGTATGCACTGCAGGCCTTCTTACTTCATTTATGCACTCTGTGCATTCGGTTCTCTGGATATTGGATCCTGTCTTAGCAATCTTTTCAAGAGTAAATCCCAGGTGATATAATGCATTGCTAAAGTGGCATGCCACTTGTAAACCCGATGTATTGGATGTGTTATGTATTCTTGGAAATGTAGAGTCCCCCGTGTCAAATAATGTCCTTGCATAAAAACAATGAAGCAGCCTTTCTTTTGTGTTTATTTGTTAGTGCATCTGATTAGCAATATCTACAGTTGGATTTCTGTCATCTGCTGGGTTGCTCCTAATTCATTCTATTAAACACTTCTCTTTTAGTTTTTTTGTCATTATTTTATTGTATATTTTCCCCTTTTTTCCGAGGATTCTGACAGTAAAATGTATCAAGACTGAACTGGCCACTCATGAACACGGTTCGTCTGTACTTGCTTGCAAAAAAAACACAACAAACCACCCTCTTAATTTTGTGTTTTTTTATGACAATTCAACATTGGAACATTGGAATTCAAGAGCATTAACTATTTGCTTTAAAAAGTCTCTAAAGAATATTACACAGCATATTACATAACTATATAGCAAAACTATTGTAATCAAATTATAACTTTATTAAAATGAGAAAATGCTAAAAAGTACATCCTGATTCTGTTTTGCTATCAGACACCATGTCACAAATCAGGTAAAGTGCAGGAATGAGCCAGGCAGAGCAGAGGAACACGTTCGTGGTATTTTATTCACTCGATAAATGAAACACGACAACAACGAACGGCTGCACAGAACATAAACTGGAGTTGAAAGAAAACTGCGCATAGACGGCGACTTAATAAACATAAAAAACAGCTAAGACTGAGACAACCACTCACCTACATAAATCAGTGACTTAATGAGAAGCAAAGTGCCAACCCAAACTAGAGAGGTAAATAGCCCCGGTGATTGCTAACAAGCCCCAGCCGTGCTAACAACAAAACAATCACCAGAAACGGGAAGTGCACCCCACTAAGAATTCCCTTGTGGAAGAAAAACTCACCACACGTGACACACCATTACTTCTGTCAGCTTTAAAAGCTTTCCATACAGTTACAAGTTTTTGCTTTTGTTGATGATTTTTGGGTAGCTACATCCCACATAGCAAAAATCATTTGGCCCAGATCTGGCCCAGACCATTCGTAAGTTCTGGGCCAGATCCGCGCAACGGACCTGGGCCGGTGTCTTTTGGCACAACGGGCCAATACCGCCACGGATCCGCTATCAGATACTGTCAGATCCGGCCCACATCTGGGCCAAGTGTGTACCAGTTTTGGGCCGAATCTGGGCCGGCACTTTTTTCTACACTAAATACCGGCACGGATTCGTGGTCACCTGATAAACTAGTGTTAGTGCTAAGTCAGCAGCCACTACTTCCCTGTAAATTACATTACATTTAAAATAAATGTTTACTGAATAAATGCTCATGCTGTATTCAAAGCTTTTATACCTTGATCCATCTTCAATTTATTTAGCATTTAAATACAAATGAATACACAAAACTGGGCAAAAATAGTTTTCATAGTTTTAATAAATTGCACACACATCAATGTTGTCTTCACACAAAATCAATAGTTGTTGGTGTTTTTATAATCACCAAACAGTGTGGTCACTTCACAGAATGAAAAACAGAATGAAAAAAAAACCCAAACACATCAGCCATGGAGCTGCAAACGGCCTTCAGATGTGCTGTATAATTCCAATGAGGCATCTGCAAACATAACCCCAAGAAGAAAGCTGTTAGTTTTGTTGAGATTTACTGAAGCAGCATTCACACAGGCGATTGATTGACTATAAATTGACCTATATAGGCTAGTCATAATGACTGTATTTGGGCTATTTTAAACAATATAGCACAAAATAATATTATGACATTGTAGCCGGATCTACTTCTCCCCGACTATAACGAGACACGAAGGTCCTGTGATAGGAACCATATTAAAATAGTACCAATATTAACCGTTATTACAGGTGTAAGGTATTTGTAAAGATACCGAATACTGAATCAAATTCATTCTTGTTGAATAGCCTTCTTTCAAAAACGTAACATTTTTTAAACATTTCCAAACCTTGGACAGTTATAAAATCTCTTCAAAAATGAGGGTCTGCGTGAGACGTTACTTTAGCCAAGTTGGGTTGACATAAGTAACGCAATGCTAGCCTATCACTGACATAACCAAGCAGCTCGTTTTAAAAATATAAATTAATAATAGATTATAATAATAATTAGAGCAGTTAAATTCGTCATTTACATATGAATTATTTAATACTATGTGGCTTACCTTGTGAATAGGGTACCAAAGTGCCAACTGTCGCTTCAGCCTCCTCTTCTAAGAATGAAAACCGCGCTCATTTCACATAGGCTCGTGCCTGCTTTGCGAATGATCCGTATTAGATCCGTGAACCAGAGGTGACTGTAACGAGGATTTGCCGGGTTAGAGACGGATCCGGCTAGCAGTCACCAGCTGTCTGGAAACCGGAGGTGACTAACGCGGATTTGCCGCTTTAGACACGGATCCGGCTCCGAGTCACCTGCAGTCTGGGTCCCGGAGGTGACTGTAACGCGGATTTGCCGGTTTAGAAACGGATCTGGCACAGAGTCACCTGCTGTCTGGGATCTCATCTCGTAGGTGAGTCCACATGTCCACATGTGAGTCCACTGGCGTGGTCCGACAAGCACTATAAATCAGGACATGTTGGCATATATTTAAAATTAGTAATTGTTGACTATGGCAAAGTAGACCAGTAGTTTATTATTAATTCCAGTGTGTGATTGCCGAAAGGGTAACTAAATGCTTTGGTGGATTTTTCTATCCAGAGTGGCAAATAAACCCAGGACGATTTTCACACGTCAGGTACACTGGCACAATGTTTCATCCAATGGATGGATGCAGACAATCTTTTATTTAAAACCTGATGCAGATAGCTAAGTCTTTAAAGCCAGGTCAAGCCATCATAGAAGGGGACCAAAAAGTCATACCACACCTGGATGGGAAGAATGCTTTCTTGGCAGGTTGAGAACCAATCTAACATCTTTGTTAAATGACCACTCAACTGACCAATGGACAGGAGACAAGAAGACATCTTGAGTAACCCCTTTGACAAAAACTCACACTTTAACCCCGAGGATGCACAAAATACATCACCTGACACATCCCACAAGCTTGCATGAAAGTAAGCTCATGTAAGCTTGCAAGGTTTATGGCTGTGCCAGACTACCTCTTACCTCATGCTTAGGCACAAAACACTTACCATAATTCATAATCTAACTTGTATCTGTCTTTTGATTAATTCAAAATCAATTGTTATTATACCTTTTCATATTTTTATACAAGCGCAACTGTAAATGTTCCTGTCATGCTGACCTGGACCCCACAGCAAATTGTCATCTATAGTGTCCAATGAGATGGACAATTGAAAAAAGCAAAAGAAACTGAGGTGAAAACAAAATATAATATACATTTATGTGTAAAATGTATTGTTTGTTAGTAAATCAAATTGCCTTTAAGATTTATTGAAATTCAGCTTTTATCGAAGGCATTTTGTTGGACGTAATTGATCACCAATGCTATTTTACGAACTCTGGAATTAAAAGCTACCACTTCAGACAGTTTAAGCTGGATAGCAGTATTGTAAGGTAGAGGAGAGAAATGCTGGTAGGAATTAAAGTCTACAATATATACATAAATAATACAATTTTAATAAAATAATACAACAACTAATTAAGCTTAATTGACAAGAAAAGTGTAGTCCTGAGCTTCTGTCAAAGGTAGTCAGTAGAGATTTTCAGTGGTGCTCTGGAATTGGAATTTACATAATTCATCTCCTGACCTGTTCATGTGGAACACCACACTTGACCCGACATTCACTAAAGCGGCACACATAAAATTGTATCAATAAATTCCATTTAATCCACATAGACATTTTTTAAATTCAGAGAGGAGATCAATTAAATCAATGTTGACACACCTGTTTTCAAGTGACAATGTGGGTGTACAAACCCAGTGTAGTCACCATTTTTGGGGGCAAGGACTCACTGCTTCTGGTCAAACCGCCATGATGACCCACAACTCATTCCATACGGCACTGCTGAAATGGAAATCCTGGGCATGAAGAAAAATGATGTTTGTTTGGTGTGAATGACAATGTCCGCAAAATGTGATCAGAGTTCTTAACACCCCTTACTAGGTCTCACAAGCACCAAACCCAGGCTCCAATGTCAATTTTATATGGCAGATTTTAGGTGGCCAAAATACGTTAAAAAAGGTTTATCCTGAATACACTGTTTATTTTAGATGTTGTATTTTTGGTTCCAACAGTTGTAACAGTTTTAAAAAATGATGTTTGCAATAGAAATGCATTTGTTGTACTCTTGATTGTGTTTAAAGGATACTGGGTAGTTCCAAAGTGTCACGTCTTGTTACGTCCAACACCCTCTCTCCCTCATTTAGCACCACAACACTTTCATCTGTTAATTGCCCTCCCCTGTTTCCCCAATCACTATCCTTATTTAAGTCCCTCCTTTCCCAGTGTTTGTTGTCAGTCTTTGGCAGATGCCTCCAGTAATGTTTATTATCATTTTTATTTTTTGTTGTGGTTCCATTTTGTTTAATAAATGTATTTCATTCACCCTGCACTTGTGTTCGACTTCCCGTTCGTAACACAAAGTCTAGCAATTTCTCTAAAAATGGAAATAGATGGACGAGGATAAAACGAGGCGGGGCTAAAGATGAGAATAAGTCACCCAAAATAACAAGCTTAGCACCCCCAAGAACAGTTTAGGAAAGTCCAAAATAGGCATCAGTAAGCAAACAGCTGGTGGTTGACTAAATGTCAATGACGTAGACAACATGCATCGAGTCAACGTCTGTTGATAAAGCACGTGTCAGTCGAGTTAAAACCAAGTACACAGCAAACATGGTGATCAGTACCCCCTGGTCTCAACCTAGCTACGGTAAACATTTCTGGTGCCGCTAGTGGCTGACCAAGTCTGCTCAAGGAAACAATCATCTTTAGTTGGTTATATAATCTACTTTCTATTGTTTCGTTTCTTTCTATTATTCTATTGATCTACAAACAGAGAAAAGTAAATCGTGAAATAGACGGAGGGAAGGACAAAGAAAAGGTGGTTGGGAGAAAGGAAGAAGGGAAGTGATTAGGAGCAAGATGGCTGTCTAGGCTCACTGAGGTATAATACACTTGAGACACCAGGCTCAAACATCAAAACTCACCAGGAAGAACAATCTAACTGGCTGGCTGAAAGCAGATTAATTAATCAATAAGAGAACGAAAACTGTAGCATTGAAAACCCCACAGAAAGTGCTGTGCTTCCTATCCTTTTCCCTTCTTGATAGGACACAGAATCCCCCAGAACTGCAAATGGCAGAGGGTCTCTACTTTGTATGAGTGAACGGGCCCGTGCACAGTGCCGCCTTCTCCATGCTCTACTGCTGATCCAGACTCTTTGTTGCCCCAGAGTGCCTCGATGTGCCTCCTGTGTGTTCAGACAGCTGGTGAAAGTTGTCAGACTGCTTGACTTGCTCTACTGGACCACAGCCCCAGCGCTGTGCAACCAACATGGCATTATATTCCCATAAAAGTGCACTTCTGCTTAGAGCAATGGTCAAAAGAAGTGCACTATACGGGGAATAGGGTGTCATTCAAGACACACACATTCTGCGGTCTCGGGTGGAGATAGGGCATTCCAACTAGAAGCTTCCCTTTCATCTATGCTCTTTCCCGCAGAGCTCAAAGACTAACAGGTGCTCCCTGCCCTGGGCAGACTGCTGACGTACCTGGCCCTGGGACGGCACTGAATTGGTCTCATGGTGAGAATAAGGCAGAGGACTCAGAGGGGAGTCCTGTGGTTAGTTATTACATGGGTAAATTAGAAAGGTACACCCTGGCAATAGCAGTGGGATTTAAAGGGATAGTACACACTTATAAAATTCCACATTTGTTGCAAACCTCCAAGATAACATTGTTAAGATTGCTATTGGCATTTTTTCACAACCATTGTCCACAGCATCTGAAAGGCATAACAGTAGAATAACAATGTTCTTCATTCGCTAAATGCAGTTAGACATATCTGGAATGTTCCTTTGTGACAAACGTAGGTCCATATTGACAATGATTCATGATGTATGGTCATTTCTTATGTTGGTACCATGAAATAAACCCAATTTGTTCCAGAAAATAAGTGCAAAGAAATTATGGTGGAGTTATAGTTTTATGCAAACCAATGTCAACCTGTTGCTGCTGGCAGTCCATCTTCCTCTGCTGATAGTTTGTCTGGTCCCATACCTGGAGAAAACCAGTGATCCATTTGTTTTGATAGTCCTTGTTGACGATATTCCAATTGTTGCAGCTATACAAAACATGCAATTTGATAGTCGCATCAGCAACATTTTAAATTACCTCTGGAGTGATTATGGTAAGTTCAGAACTCTGTTACATTCATCATTTGAAACACGTACAACCCACACAGCAACGTAAGCCAGTCGTTGAGGTGAGCAAAACCTGTCTTCTGTGTCACAGGGCCTTATAAAACCAATGTCAGACATGCTGCAAACAGTTAAGCTTCCTTGGGCCATGTGTCATGCACCCAAAGAATCTTAGGGGATGTGATTAAAGTGAATATTGTTTGAGGTTGTCTGGACCTTAAGCATGATATTATTGGATGATATTGCATTTTTCAACATATTAAAATATGTTTTTCCAGCAAAGGTGAGCCATAATAATTTGACATTTTTCTGCATTCATTATCTAAGCGTATCTATTTAACTGTTAAATACATGTTTTCATTGACATTGATTCTAGAAGAAATGCCCTTTCAGCTAGTTCAACGAACAGTCGAACACACTTGTATAAAATATTACAAAACAACAAGATTAAATACAGACAGCTCAAAAGGTCTGCACCAATGATCAAGACACATTTTATACATCCTCTTGGCCATTCCATGCTCATCTGCGTCTTCCCCTGCAGGTAGGCTAGCAGGCATGTATTACCAGTAGAATAGCATAGATTGAGAAGCTAGCTCAAACATGATTGATAGCCTGAAATGGTTTATTTGAAACTTAAAAAATGAAATGTCTATCTACAGTAGGTAGGTAGTTTACAAGGAAAACAGCATGACATATTTATTGCATTAATTCATCAAGTAGGACTGAATGGGTCAAAAACAAAGATGGTCATTTACTATAAAGGCTACTACTTAACTGATTGATCTTCAATAAAACAGAATTGAAATAATGGAGTTGTAGTTCCATCTCGGTTATATGCCTTCGTCTTATAACGAATTGTAATAAAACATAATAAAATCAATGGGCCAGAAATGTAATGTTCAGTGATTTCACATCACTTAAGGTATTTTGGCCCTGATTGTTAAACGAGTGCTGTCGAGCTAAAATGGATAGCTGCAAATGATGTAGTACATCAATTACGTCTTTGTATGTGCCCATTTCACAATACTAACTGGCACTTTTTAACTCTATTACACACAGAATGTTTAAATAATCTGTAATGGTCTTGGTTGAGCTTTATAATATATGACAAATGCATTTGGACAGTTTGGACGTGATGTGTGAAATGTTAATAGCTGAGGGATTTGTGCTGGAAATGGGGAGCTTTAAAAATCTGGGAAGCATCATGCGTCGCACATTTTATCATTGCCAACAATCAGAACATTAAAAAAGTTACAAATGATATCCAAGCTAATTTCCAAGCTGTGTTGATTGCATTTCAGAGTGCTTCGGGGATTCTTTGGTAAAACGCCCAAGCACATAACAGAGGACACCACACACAACTTGCTTTAAGCTACTGCCCCCTGAAAGGAGATGATAGGCAAACTTTGCAGCAGGTGCCAGGCTAATGATGTATTCATTTTATTAGCCACCAGATGGCCATAGGACAGACTCGGGGTCATACAGACTCGGGGTCATACAGTTGTACATTGGGCCGCAGAGACTGTGGGAAATAAATGTGTCACTTCTAAACTGATGATCTGTTTTTTCCATATTGTGTATTATACTGTATAGTCATTGTGGTCTGTGTATTAGTATGCTGAATGATGTCCACTTGAAATGTTGTTTCTGTGTATTAGTATGCTGAATAATGAATAAGGGCTAGCTAGTGCCAACATTTCTGATAGCATGGCTAGAGAGACAATGTAGAGACGTTCCCGTCGAGCTTGCCAGCATGCTTGTGTAGATGGAACAGAGACAATGGGTATGAACTCTACATTATTACCAAGATTTAAAAAACACCGATATGGGCTGGATGGCTTGTATTTGAACAGTAACAACACTGTTTTTGACTATTGAGCTAAAGCCTTACATTATGTCTGCTGACTTGGCATCTGACCACTGTACTCCTAAGTTTTGTGTCATGCAGGGTAAGGTTTTGTTGCACACAGGGAGTTGAGTGGGGTGGACTTCCTGTGTTCTAGTGATTGTTTTGTATTGTAGCGGTTAGCAAATGGCTATTTTAGTGTTTGTTTTGATTTTAAATAAACACGGACAAACGTGATATTTGGCTCTGCATTTGGCTACCTCTGCACTATACCCTGCAAGTTTTGTGACACCTAGATGGTAGTAGGAAAGACAACACCCACACTACTCTGACTGCTCTAATGCAGTTCTCTGATTGCTTGCAAATGTGTCTTTTGATTGGTCAATGCTGTTTTTGGACAGCACTAAGAAGATAAAGGATATAGGCCAGTCCAAATAAACATACAAGCTTGGTTTCTTCCTTTGACCATTTAAATTCACCACTTGCTTTTCTCCTTACTCCCCTTTCTTTTAACCCTGTCAAAGATTCCCTTGGGAGAGAAGCACATCTTAAGTATTCATCATCTTTCTACGGAAACAGAGACTGGACTGAGGAGGATAGTGAAATGAAAATGAAGAGAGAGAGGGAGAGACAGACAGAGAGGAGACAGAAACAGAGAGAGAGAGAGAGACACATACAGAGATACAAAGACAGAGACAGAGAGAGAGAGAGAGAGATAAAAAGTAATTTAATTACTTCAGGCAAAAACGAACATAAAGAACAGATGGTAATGTATACTGAATCTAGATTATGCCCTGAAATTGGTCAGCGGTACAAATCATCGAGTACAGACTGCCCAGTAGATATAAAACTGTATCGTACTTCTTCCAGTTTATTAATCTGGTACAATTTATAAGGATGACATTGACCAAAGATGATTCTTTCCGACAAAATGGTCAAAGAGAACACTCTCCACAACACCAATTAATGTATTCAACTTCTGAGCAACTTATTATCTTTAAACTATGTGTAGGGCCTCGCTTCTTATTTTTAAACCTTTATTTAACCAGGTAGGCCGTTTTGAGAACAATTTCTCATTTGCAACGGCAACCTGGGGAGCAGCTGGGATTGGAACCCAGGACGTCGTACACACAAAGCATGTGTCTACCTGCATAGCCTGCTGTAGTCTACCTGCATATTTACCAGCTGAAACGAATGTTTAGCAGCTACTCAAGAAGAGTGTCCACGGTCTGGCCACACTAGTAAGAAATGCGATCTAGCTAAAGAGACGGCAAAAGTGCTCTGAAAAGAGAGAGTTAACAACAAAGCTGCATGTGCCTCAGGCCAAACCAACGACTTCTGAGGGGAAGTGTGAGTAAGTTGTTTGTTAGGTACCCAAATGCACATTTTTGTCACTGGAAATCGATTTAGCGGCAAATTACAGTGGCACACATACTCACATTAGTATCTGGTGGAAGATAATGCAAAAGTCATTCTTAGTTACCAAAAAGACTTCCATGAGAGGTTAGGGAGATGTGTTATTACAAGGACAAATGGGCAGATTTTGCTTGAGTGCTTGTTGGCCAATTTGAGCCAGCAACATTCTTCAGTATGTCTTCCATCGTCTCTTTGGTAGTCAATACTCATCCGATTACATTCTTCAACTCATTTATAGCATTTGATTATATTTGACAGGCGTTTGGATTACATTAACATTTCCACGATCAAACATAAGTAATGTGTAGTCATGTCTTCAGCAGTACGATCTAATATGTAGTCAATGTCTTCAGCTGTAATATCTAATATGTGGTCATGTCTTCAGCAGTAATATCTAATATCTGGTCATGTCTTCAGCTATAATATCTAATATGTGGTCATGTCTTCAGCGGTAATATCTAATATGTGGTCATGTCTTCAGCTGTAATATCTAATATGTGGTCATGTCTTCAGCTATAATATCTAATATGTCCTCAGCTGTAATATCTAATATGTGGTCATGTCTTCAGCAGTAATATCTAATATGTGGTCATGTCTTCAGCTGTAATATCTAATATGTGGTCATGTCTTCAGCTGTAATATATAATATGTGGTCATGTCTTCAGCGGTAATATCTAATATGTGGTCATGTCTTCAGCTGTAATATCTAATATGTGATCATGTCTTCAGCAGTAATATATAATATGTGGTCATGTCTTCAGCGGTAATATCTAATATGTGGTCATTTTTTCAGCAGTAATATCTTATGCGTGGTCATGTCTTCAGCAGTAATATCTAATATGTGGTCATGTCTTCAGCAGTAATATCTAATATGTGGTCATGTCTTCAGCTGTAATATCTAATATGTGGTCATGTTTTCAGCAGTAATATCTAATATGTGGTCATGTCTTCAGCAGTAATATCTAATATGTGTCATGTCTTCAGCAGTAATATCTAATATGTGGTCATGTCTTCAGCTGTAATATCTAATATGTGGTCATGTTTTCAGCAGTAATATCTAATATGTGGTAATGTTTTCAGCAGTAATATCTAATATGTGGTCATGTCTTCAGCAGTAATATCTAATATGTGGTCATGTCTTCAGCAGTAATATCTAATATGTGGTCATGTCTTCAGCAGTAATATATAATATGTGGTCATGTCTTCAGCAGCAATATCTAATACGTGGTCATGTCTTCAGCAGTAATATCTAATATGTGGTCATGTCTTCAGCGGTAATATCTACTATATGGTCATGTCTTCAGCGGTAATATCTAATATGTGGTCATGTCTTCAGCAGCAATATCTAATATGTGGTCATGTCTTCAGCGGTAATATCTAATATCTGGTCATGTCTTCAGCGGTAATATCTAATATGTGGTAATGTCTTCAGCGGTAATATCTAATATCTGGTTATGTCTTCAACAGTAGCATCTAATATGTGGTCATGTCTTCAGCAGTAATATCTAATATGTGGTCATGTCTTCAGCACTAATATCTAATATGTGGTCATGTCTACAGTAATATCTAATATGTGGTCATGTCTTCAGCAGTAATATCTAATATGTGGTCATGTCTTCAGCGGTAATATCTAATATCTGGTCATGTCTTCAACAGTAATATCTAATATGTGGTCATGTCTTCAGCGGTAATATCTAATACGTGGTCATGTCTTCAGCTATAATATCTAATATGTGGTCATGTCTTCAGCTATAATATCTAATATGTCCTCAGCTGTAATATCTAATATGTGGTCATGTCTTCAGCAGTAATATCTACTATGTGGTCATGTCTTCAGCTGTAATATCTAATATGTGGTCATGTCTTCAGCTATAACATCTAATATGTGGTCATGTCTTCAGCTATAATATCTAATATGTGGTCATGTCTTCAGCTATAATATCTAATATGTGGTCTGGTCATGTTTTCAGCAGTAATATTTTATATGTGGACATGTCTTCAGCTATAATATCTAATATGTGGTCATGTCTTCAGCGATAATATCTAATATGTGGTCATGTTTTCAGCAGTAATATCTTATATGTGGTCATGTCTTCAGCTATAATATCTAATATGTGGTCATGTCTTCAGCGGTAATATCTAATATGTGGTCATGTCTTCAGCTGTAATATCTAATATGTGGTCATGTCTTCAGCTATAATATCTAATATGTGGTCATGTTTTCAGCAGTAATATCTTATATGTGGACATGTCTTCAGCTATAATATCTAATATGTGGTCATGTCTTCAGCGGTAATATCTAATATGTGGTCATGTTTTCAGCAGTAATATATTATATGTGGTCATGTCTTCAGCTATAATATCTAATATGTGGTCATGTCTTCAGCGGTAATATCTAATATGTGGTCATGACTTCAGCGGTAATATCTAATATGTGGTCATGTTTTCAGCAGTAATATCTTATATGTGGTCATGTCTTCAGCTATAATATCTAATATGTGGTCATGTCTTCAGCGGTAATATCTAATATGTGGTCATGTCTTCAGCTATAATATCTAATATGTGGTCTGGTCATGTTTTCAGCAGTAATATTTTATATGTGGACATGTCTTCAGCTATAATATCTAATATGTGGTCATGTCTTCAGCGGTAATATCTAATATGTGGTCATGTTTTCAGCAGTAATATCTTATATGTGGTCATGTCTTCAGCTATAATATCTAATATGTGGTCATGTCTTCAGCGGTAATATCTAATATGTGGTCATGTCTTCAGCTGTAATATCTAATATGTGGTCATGTCTTCAGCTATAATATCTAATATGTGGTCATGTTTTCAGCAGTAATATCTTATATGTGGACATGTCTTCAGCTATAATATCTAATATGTGGTCATGTCTTCAGCGGTAATATCTAATATGTGTTCATGTTTTCAGCAGTAATATCTTATATGTGGTCATGTCTTCAGCGGTAATATCTAATATGTGGTCATGTCTTCAGCAGTAATATCTTATATGTGGTCATGTCTTCAGCTATAATATCTAATATGTGGTCATGTCTTCAGCTATAATATCTAATATGTCCTCAGCTGTAATATCTAATATGTGGTCATGTCTTCAGCAGTAATATCTAATATGTGGTCATGTCTTCAGCTGTAATATCTAATATGTGGTCATGTCTTCAGCTGTAATATATAATATGTGGTCATGTCTTCAGCGGTAATATCTAATATGTGGTCATGTCTTCAGCTGTAATATCTAATATGTGGTCATGTCTTCAGCAGTAATATCTAATATGTGGTCATGTCTTCAGCTGTAATATCTAATATGTGGTCATGTCTTCAGCTGTAATATATAATATGTGGTCATGTCTTCAGCGGTAATATCTAATATGTGGTCATGTCTTCAGCTGTAATATCTAATATGTGATCATGTCTTCAGCAGTAATATATAATATGTGGTCATGTCTTCAGCGGTAATATCTAATATGTGGTCATGTTTTCAGCAGTAATATCTTATACGTGGTCATGTCTTCAGCAGTAATATCTAATATGTGGTCATGTCTTCAGCAGTAATATCTAATATGTGGTCATGTCTTCAGCTGTAATATCTAATATGTGGTCATGTTTTCAGCAGTAATATGTAATATGTGGTCATGTCTTCAGCAGTAATATCTAATATGTGGTCATGTCTTCAGCAGTAATATCTAATATGTGGTCATGTCTTCAGCGGTAATATATAATATGTGGTCATGTCTTCAGCAGCAATATCTAATACGTGGTCATGTCTTCAGCAGTAATATCTAATATGTGGTCATGTCCTCAGCGGTAATATCTACTATATGGTCATGTCTTCAGCGGTAATATCTAATATGTGGTCATGTCTTCAGCAGCAATATCTAATATGTGGTCATGTCTTCAGCAGTAATATCTAATATCTGGTCATGTCTTCAGCGGTAATATCTAATATGTGGTAATGTCTTCAGCGGTAATATCTAATATGTGGTCATGTCTTCAGCAGTAATATCTAATATGTGGTCATATCTACAGTAATATCTAATATGTGGTCATGTCTTCAGCAGTAATATCTAATATGTGGTCATGTCTTAAGCGGTAATATCTAATATCTGGTCATGTCTTCAACAGTAATATCTAATATGTGGTCATGTCTTCAGCGGTAATATCTAATACGTGGTCATGTCTTCAGCTATAATATCTAATATGTGGTCATGTCTTCAGCTATAATATCTAATATGTCCTCAGCTGTAATATCTAATATGTGGTCATGTCTTCAGCAGTAATATCTAATATGTGGTCATGTCTTCAGCTGTAATATCTAATATGTGGTCATGTCTTCAGCTATAACATCTAATATGTGGTCATGTCTTCAGCTATAATATCTAATATGTGGTCATGTTTTCAGCAGTAATATGTTATATGTGGACATGTCTTCAGCTATAATATCTAATATGTGGTCATGTCTTCAGCTGTAATATATAATATGTGGTCATGTCTTCAGCGGTAATATCTAATATGTGGTCATGTCTTCAGCTGTAATATCTAATATGTGATCATGTCTTCAGCAGTAATATATAATATGTGGTCATGTCTTCAGCGGTAATATCTAATATGTGGTCATGTTTTCAGCAGTAATATCTTATACGTGGTCATGTCTTCAGCAGTAATATCTAATATGTGGTCATGTCTTCAGCAGTAATATCTAATATGTGGTCATGTCTTCAGCTGTAATATCTAATATGTGGTCATGTTTTCAGCAGTAATATCTAATATGTGGTCATGTCTTCAGCAGTAATATCTAATATGTGGTCATGTCTTCAGCTGTAATATCTAATATGTGGTCATGTTTTCAGCAGTAATATCTAATATGTGGTCATGTCTTCAGCAGTAATATCTAATATGTGTCATGTCTTCAGCAGTATTATCTAATATGTGGTCATGTCTTCAGCTGTAATATCTAATATGTGGTCATGTTTTCAGCAGTAATATCTAATATGTGGTCATGTTTTCAGCAGTAATATCTAATATGTGGTCATGTCTTCAGCAGTAATATCTAATATGTGGTCATGTCTTCAGCAGTAATATCTAATATGTGGTCATGTCTTCAGCGGTAATATATAATATGTGGTCATGTCTTCAGCAGCAATATCTAATACGTGGTCATGTCTTCAGCAGTAATATCTAATATGTGGTCATGTCTTCAGCGGTAATATCTACTATATGGTCATGTCTTCAGCGGTAATATCTAATATGTGGTCATGTCTTCAGCAGCAATATCTAATATGTGGTCATGTCTTCAGCAGCAATATCTAATATCTGGTCATGTCTTCAGCGGTAATATCTAATATGTGGTAATGTCTTCAGCGGTAATATCTAATATCTGGTCATGTCTTCAACAGTAATATCTAATATGTGGTCATGTCTTCAGCGGTAATATCTAATACGTGGTCATGTCTTCAGCTATAATATCTAATATGTGGTCATGTCTTCAGCTATAATATCTAATATGTCCTCAGCTGTAATATCTAATATGTGGTCATGTCTTCAGCAGTAATATCTAATATGTGGTCATGTCTTCAGCTGTAATATCTAATATGTGGTCATGTCTTCAGCTATAACATCTAATATGTGGTCATGTCTTCAGCTATAATATCTAATATGTGGTCATGTCTTCAGCTATAATATCTAATATGTGGTCATGTTTTCAGCAGTAATATGTTATATGTGGACATGTCTTCAGCTATAATATCTAATATGTGGTCATGTCTTCAGCGGTAATATCTAATATGTGGTCATGTCTTCAGCAGTAATATCAGAATATTTGTGGAACTTCCTGTTCCATTTCGTTTGTGTCGGTGGTATGCAAACAAGTGGGTGTCTTCTAAATACCTTGAAAACAGAATAACCTGCTGTGTCTGAATGACAGTCCGCCTCCCCCCAATCCTCCCCACGTTCACACCTTCCTCTCTCCGGACATCACTTGTCAGTCTTATCAACATTACACATGGACCCTCACATTTTCGCCTTACACTCAGAGAGGTGTAGAGACAGGGAAGGAAACCAGAGTGACAGAGCAAGAGAGTGAAAGATTCCTCGGAGACGGCCTGACGAGAGACACCTTGCGAAGCCCTGACACAAATCATGTGAGATGAAAGGAGAATTGATGGAAAGGAAATTACAAAAAAATCAAATGTTCAAAGAGCTGAACAGATTAAATCAATGTTAAAGAACAAATGAAAACCTCTCTGCATTTATTATTGGATCAAGAAAATGTAATGTTATTTTCTGGCGTTTCCTGAGTATTCAGTTACAGCCGTAGCTGGTAAAGTGAACAGGAGTTAAGAGAAGGTGACAGACTCACAGCCATAAGCTGTAAATTCCATTCCACATCACTCAAATATTGCATTGCTGGACCAAAGTGCAAAAATACATAGGCAAAGACAATGTGCATGTGTACTCTCGTTTACATCCATGTGGCTGAATGTGTGTGTGTGTGTGTGTGTGTGTGTGTGTGTGTGTGTGTGTGTGTGTGTGTGTGTGTGTGTGTGTGTGTGTCTGTTTAGGAATGAAGAGATTGAAATGTTTCACATCAGACATCCCATCAGACACACTTTCCAAATGCTTCCAGTTCCACACTGATGGAATAAGCACCTAGCATTTGACCCGGAGGATCTCCAAAGCTCATTGCTAAACTCTAATGCCCGTTAATGTTAACCTCTTTTGTTTGCCAATAACAGTCCGTTTCTCACAATTCACAAGCTTGGTAGAACCTACACACTTAATATCTTCCTTATTATTAACCAAAGCTGTCTAAGATGAAGAAAATATATTTCAACTGGCTCCATAGCAGAAAAACAAACTCACACTGTCTTCCTAATCACCATCCTATTTAAGTTCCTCCTCTCCCATTGTGTGTCGTTGGTCTTTGTGTGGTTTTTACCAACGTTACGTTTGCTTATTTCTTGTCTTGTTTAGTGTTTTTTCAGGTATAGTTACATTTTTATTCAAAAAATGTCCTTCGTTCGCCCTGTGCTTGTGTCCGTCTACCAGTTTGTGACTAATTCATAGGCTGTCGCCTAAACAGAAGAGACAGGGATGTATTGTATAAATGACACAAGCCAACGAAGGTTTGAAACTATGGGTATACCCAGTTAGTATAGTGACGTTCCCTTTCAGCATATTTATTTAAATATATGTATGCATATGTATATATCTATGTATGTATGCATGCATGTGTACAATTTATTAATTACATTTTTTTATGTTGTTATTATCGACTTGTGAAGATCAGGGGCCCAAAAAAATGATTTCATGATTTGTTTTTTTTTCTAATAAAATGCAGACAATTCCTAGGGTGGTGAATAACAATGATAACACAATCTCGTCTTTAAGCTTGCCCTGTATACATAATCCATGTTTTATACAAAAATAAATAAAAAAGAAGGAACGACAAGATTTTTACAAGCATGCACATAAAGTATGAATTATTTACAGTTAAGGTACGTTGATATACGTTTTCCTAGTTTTGCTATTTATAACGTGTTTATAGTCAAGTTAAAACGTTCCAGGTGCAGAAAGCAAGGCTGTAGCAGAGTTTTTATATGTACAACAGAATGGTGCAGTGTGAATCAGTTATAGTGAATCAGTTATAGACTAGAAGGCCGGTCTGCCAACACACGAGAGGAAGCAACTCCGAATGGAGTCATGACAATGTTATGTAATGTGCATGAGGTCAATGTGTGTTGCTATGATTCTTATTCTTGATTTTTCAGTTTGAATAAATGTTGTAGAGGATTTTTTTCCCATGCCGCAGATTAGACTCGACAGACACGGTTTTACAGTTTTAAAGTAAAACCTGCTTCCTCTTGCGGGAGAACGTTTCTGTAACGTGTGGTGATTGTTGGGTACTGCACCGTCTGGTTTCGGGTGTTCCACTTCCTGGTTCTTAGTTCACAGCTGGGTGTAATGTTGTCATTAGTTCGGGCTATAAAGGTTTTCTAGGAAGTCACCTCGGTGCTTATCATTGTTTGCTCTACGTCACGTTGGTTTAGAGGTGAGTGTGAGGTTACACGGTTATACTGTTTTAGTTGTGATTGAGAGGGTTTGTTTAAAGTCGCTATATGCGCACCTTTCTTTTATACAGTATTGTGTTTTCGCCGTTATGGTTTGTTTTGTGTTTGGATTGCGCTATAAACCTTATTTGAACGGTTCCCACGACTCTGCAATGGCTTTCACCGCACTACGCCGCTCCATTCGTGACAGTTTCACAATGACATGGCTCAATTACTGATTGACACATTCAATCTTCTTTTGATTTGAGTTAAGTGAAGAAAGGCATTATAGCGTTTCTAGTAGAGTCGGTATTATGTCTGTTAAAAAAGACAAGCATCTTAGCTCTCCTAAAATCCTTAATCGTGGACTACTGGTCTGCATGATGAATGAGGATAACATGGGCAAACCTGGTGAATGTTACAGAGGGTTAAGTTGAACATGTCGAGAGCCCCACCCGCAAGTGCTTACCTATGCAGCTTCTGAGTGAGGTAAAGGTGTTCTTGATGAACGCATGAAGCTGCAGAAGCTTGTCACTGTCTGGATGTTAGCAGAGTATGACAGAGAGTTGTCTAGGGTCACACCAAGGATCTCTGCACTCTGGGAGGAAGGCACTGGGCATGTCCTTAAGACGACAGGCCTTCCTGTGAAATCAGAGCAGCATGCTGGCCTATAGTCTGTAATATCAGAGTGGTCTGATGTTGGTTTCTTTAAGTTGGGAGCTACTCACAGCCATTCATCAGTAAACACTTGATAATGAGATGAATAAATGGGAGGAGTTTTTAGAAGGTCTGGTGAATGGAGGAAATAAAGCCAATTACGCATGAAAGTGGGTGTTCAAGTTTAGAGTGGACTGGACATAACTAGCTGCTGGATATCATTGGTTAGAGCCGGGGTAAAAGCGATATTTGAGTCGGCAAGTTTGGTGGGACCAAGGTTGAGTGAAGGAGATAAAGATTTTTTTGTGGATGACAAAATCATTTGCAGAAAGTGAATATGGCAGAGGAGGAAGGTGAAAGGTTAGAGAGTGACGAGGTGGAAGAGTTCCCTGGGATTGGAGAAGTAAGTCTGGAATTTTAAGTGCTTGAAGTTGGCTTTAGCAAACAGAAGGTAGGACTTGGAAAGAACAGACAGTAGAGTGGGAGAGGTTGAACTTTGAAGACAGAAAACATAGAAGAGAGAAAGAGTTAAGAGATGATAGGAATGAAGACGAGAGAGCAGTTGGGGAGAGTGAAAAAGTGTTGTGGATTTGTTGGACATTGGAGAGAGGTGACCATGTCAGGGCAGAGAATAGAGAGAACCAGATAAAGAATCGGTCAGACAACTGGAGCGATGTACTGTTAAGATGAGTAGACAGACACATAAAGTTAATAAAGTTTATAAAGAGAGTGCATTGCATGAGTTGACAAGAATTAGGTGAGATCGAAAGAGTCAAACAACAACAACTACACAACTTCACAGATAAACGGGCAAAATAAGAACAAACGGAACTCGTTGATTGTTTTTAACTTGCAACACAAACCAACAAAGTATCAAAAAATGGACAGTAGATCTGCCAAGGTCCGGTCTGTGTTATGGTCAGATAAAACAAAACTATGAATTGCTTAAATAGTAAATAGTAAATTTGTTTGACAAAAATATAGCCATATAGCAGGAACTCATTAGGCATGCTTTTTTTTGGGAAGAAACCTAGAGGAACCAGGAAATCTGAGGGGTGGCCAGTCCTCTTCAGCGGTGCTAGGTAATAGCTTTATAATTATTAAATGCATTTGGTTTATGTCCAGATTTTTGTAAACCAGTCCAGGTCAGATGCATGACCACTTAACCCCTAAAAAACAGGAGTAACTGTCACGGCTAGTGGATGAAGGATGATGCATTCTTGGAGCTTCTAGCGCAGATGTTGTTTTTATATTAAATATGGTCTGGTGAGCTTTGTTATTAGCTGGTTAAGTTGAGGTCATTGCAAGTAGAATTTGGTTAAGTTAACCATTTAGATTAAAAATAGCAGGAAGTGGACAACAGACCCCGATTACTACTGAATAAATCCACCAGCCAATTATTAATGCTGGTGATTGAAATTGTTAACGAATGGAGATAGCCATACCATAGTAACAGAAATCAAATATCTACTATACTGTCTCTTCCCTCTAAACTCTAAATACATTGTAACCATCATTGATTGATTGATATTATGAAAATGTTTACAAATTTGAGCTTTACGAATTAGGTGACGAAGCATAGCTTTAAAATTACTTGCTAGTACAATGTTTGAATATGCAGATTAAAAGCATTATACCTGAATGTATAACATGTGGCTTCATAATCAAATAGTTTTAAATTAATTAATAATGTTGATGAAAGGGTTTGGGAAACCAACACCATAACCCAGAGCTCTTGACAATAACAGTCAGATTTTATTTCTTATTTGGATGCATTTTGTCACTGCTGATAAGCTCAGGCCTTATCCAGAAGTGTCCACATGTCACGACACCAAGGTGTGGAGTGCAGAGGAAGCCAAACACAGAGCCTGGATTGCGTTTGTGGAGTTTCATTCTCAATAAAGCAAACACTCAACACCGAACGGAAAATGCATTAAGTGTGAATGAAATAAAATTGTGCATAGACTGCACCTTACTAAAAAGACAAACACAACAATGAACCAACACTCACCTACAAGGACCGTGACTTTGCAATATATAGTTAAATATTGAAAAAATTAAATAGACAAACTGAATTTGTCATGGACACATGGAACTTCAATACAACGCATTGAAATAAAGTTGGTTTGATATTGCGTTCAGTTATTAAAGTACATTTGTTAAATTTAAATCTAATACGTACATATTCAGTTAGAAAATTGTCAAAAATCCATTCAACATTTTCTAAGCACTCAGATTCAGTCAAGAAATGTAGATCATGGTACTTTGCCAGCCAGAGAAAAAGTAGACAAATGAGCATTTATTCAACTCCATACCAACCAGCCAACAGGCAGAGTACAACCTGACATCTGGCAGACAGGACTGTAATTTCTGTTCCTTTTATTCATTTTTCTCTGTTTTCATCATTCTTTGAGGGGGTGGTTATCGTGCAGTACATAGGAGGTAGTGGCTCGATAGGCAGATTTTCAGCCAACAACATTCAAGGCGATGACAACAATGTTGTAATAGAAAATAATTGATTGGCTTAAGTAGCCTTGGAAACATTTTGAGAAATCTACCTTAGTGTAACAATTGTCACCAACGCTGCACCTGCTCATATCTGCAGCTACATATATTGATAGTATCTTATTCTGAAAATCAGCTGTACATTTTGTACAGAATCCCTTTCAATAACATATTAGTTCGAACTACTCATGGCTTCACTTGTTTTCGGGCTAAACTGAGCCGCGCTCAAAGTGAAGTATTCGATTTTACAAGATAACTAACACATTATTACCCCGGAGACAATGGCCCCAAAGCCTGCAGACGATGCATCGTGCTGCATCGCTGAAGCCCTATATTACATTCAAGACAGTCCATTTTATTAGTCTGTGTGTGTGTCTGTGTCTATGTCAGTGTCAGTGTCAGTGTCAGTGTCAGTGTCAGTGTCAGTGTCAGTGTCTGTGTCTGTGTCTGTGTCTGTGTCTGTGTCTGTGTCTGTGTCTGTGTCTGTGTCAGTGTCAGTGTCAGTGTCAGTGTCAGTGTCAGTGTCAGTGTCAGTGTCTGTGTCTGTGTCTGTGTCTGTGTCTGTGTCTGTGTCTGTGTCTGTGTCAGTGTCTGTGTCAGTGTCAGTGTCAGTGTCAGTGAGTGCGAGTGCGTGTGCGTGTGCGTGTGTGTGAAGGCGTGTGGGCGAGTGTAGTTCAGATTACCGCAAGCTCTATTGAAACTCTATGATTACAGTCTCTGTAGGCCTAGCAGCAAACAGATAATAAAGGGAAAAGGTGGCCGATCTGGTCTGTCACATACATAACAGGTGCAAAGCTCGAATTCTAATAATGCGTCTCAGAATCTGAGTGGGAGCAATCATGCCTGCGTATTCACAGAATGAACACTCTGTCAAAAAGCGAATCGCTAAGTTAAAAAGGCCCGTCGGGATGCTTTTGTGGAAAGAAGAGTAATTATGTTTTGATTGCTAGAGTTGTTTGATGAAAAAGCAGATGGTGGAAAGACGCATTACGTTTCCCACTGTGGTATATCGACGTGTCTCGTCTCGGGAGCAACACTGCTAAAACTCCTACATCCAGTATGCTGTAAGAAAGTGTCTAGGCTGATCTCTTTACCAGTTGTAAATCATAACCGGCACTATCGTCATTTACAGCCATAACAAAGATGCTAATTACTCAATTCTTAATAGAGAACAAACAAGAGAGAGGGGATGAAGGGAGGGTGTAAAGAGATACAAGCAATTTTAATTGACTGTGTGCTAAAGAAAACATTTATGAATTAATGATGCCTGATCAAGCTTTCCCTTCTCATCTTATGACATGACAACAGTCTGAAAAT
Organism: Dallia pectoralis; assembly: GCA_029465975.1. Lineage (NCBI taxonomy): Eukaryota > Metazoa > Chordata > Actinopteri > Esociformes > Umbridae > Dallia > Dallia pectoralis. Next base: position 6,440,276 of record CM055736.1, read on the forward strand.
GCAACTTCCTTGCTACATTCACATATACTGTACACACAGAGGCACACACAAACACAAATACAGTAAAGGAAGAAAATATTTGATACCCTGAAGATTTTTCTGTACGTTTGCCCACTGAGAAAAACATGATCACTCTATAATATTAATGATAGGTTCAATTGAACAGTGAGAGACAGAATAACAACAAAGAAATCCAGAATAACGCATTTCAAATAAGATATAAATTGATTTGCATTTTACTTTAATAAGTATTTGTTCCCCTGTCAATCTGCAAGATTTCTGGCTCCCAGGTGTCTTTTATACAGGTACCGTAATCTCCGGACTATAAGCCGCAACTTTTTTCTCACGCTTTGAACCTTGCGGCTTAAACAACGACGCGGTTAATTGTTTTTTTTTAAAGAACATTTTGTGACGTTGTTAATTATCATTTGTTGATAGCGCTGTTATCGTTAAGGTAATTGAGTTGGTTCCTCTATTCTAAGTATTACGGTACTACGTTTACGTTAGGTATTACGTTCAGTGTAAAGGAGGAAACAGGAAGAAAGATGACATGCTAGCTTGTTGGTTTCTTAAAGTCGTGTTATGCGCTTCATACAGAAAGCAATGAATGTAAGTGCTCTGTTTATATATTTTCGTTACGTTAAAGTCATATTATGCCTATTTCTAGTTTTGCACAAAAACCGAATTGTCAATCAATCAAATGTATTTATACAGACCTTTTTACAACAAAGTTGTCACAATGTGCTTTTACAATCACCCAGCCTGAATCCGACAGAGCACACATCGACAAGTTGAACAAGAACAACAAGTTGAACAAGTTGATACACGGCGGCTAGGAAAAACTCCCTGAAGGTCAAATTTAGGAAGAAACCTAGAGAGGAACCAGGCTCTGGGGGGTTACTGAGGGGTAACTTCTGGCTGTGCTGGGTGAGTTTATGACAGTTAATATAATACAGTGCAGGCAGGCAATGTGCGAGCATCTTAAAAATCTTTAAAAGTCCAGGACGACCGGGAGGGTTGATGGGTATGATAAATTGGAGGACGAATCTCTGGTAGCATCAGCTGTTCCGTCAGCCACACAATCAGGGGCCCCAGGATGGATCCAGCACATGTTGCCAAGGCTGATTGGTCCCACAGCATGGCCAGCAGGCACGGTCCCCGTTAACGGAAGTGGACACAAATGACTAACTACTCTGGCTATGCTATCGGCAGATCCCACTAGGCTAGCAGGCTGGCTCACAGCCTGCTGCCTGACCTGCACCCTATCTCATGTTAACGCTATAGCTATGTTCCTAGACAAAAGAAGCGCACCTCTCCAGCTAGGGTGGAGCCAGTCGCTCTTCAGCAGCTCAGGCTTGACCCTGTTCAAGGCAGTGTCCCAAAAACATGGCCAATTATCCACATAAACTCCGTCTTCAGCCAGCGATTAAGCTGTGAGAGTCAGAGACAATTACTCAATGCCGACACATCTTTTTAGCTAAATTACACGCTAACCCTAGGTTCTGCTTCGTAACCTCTGACTGCCTGATCCTACGCCAACGTGAATAACAATATCTCTATACTCTCGAAACGCCTGCCAGTTTTAGACTTCGCTAGCACCAATCCAGATTTTCGGCTACGTCGGTGGCCCTGCTCCCCGGTAAACAATGAATGATCGCTGGCTGATTCTCTAGTTTAATGCCGCGAGAAATGGAATCGCCAATAACTAGCGTTTTTCCGGGCTGCCAGCAGAAATTGCAAGCCGATCGTTCCCATCAAAGCACGGCTCGGGCAGTGGTTCCGACTCTAAGGGAGAAAATCGGTTAAAAATACAAATTTTCGCCAGTCAGTAGCAATTTTGTCCAGTAGCCAAGGAAGACTTGAAGCAGTTGCCCGGCTGCGCCGAGGGACTAGCTCTATGCTGTGTTCCTAGTGGCACAGGCGCAATAGCTTTCCTGTCTACTCTACCATGAGCCTTCCCTGACACATGCTCCTGTAACCGAGACTCTAACTTCGCAATCTTCTCTTGAAGGTGGTAGTTCTCTTTCAGGCTAAAAGTACAGTGACTACAGTGAAAAGGCGTAATAACACAAATTAGGACTTAACTTTCTAGTGCGTAGATGAGTAGCACGACTATCCAGATGGAAACCCAGGAAGGTTCCGGTGAATAATCGGATAAGGAAAGTTTGTCGGTAAACTGTAACACAAAATCTGAGAAATTAAGCAAGTAGTTTCATAAATACGAACAAGAAAAACTAAGGCTAGGTAGGCAAGAGCTGCCCCATGTGGTGCGTTGACTAGGAGCAAACAGGAACTGTCGGCTGGAGAGGATGTGATCATCGTACTGGGAAGAGATGTGTGGCAAATTCAGAGCACAGACGACTTTGTGCAGACAAAGGCATATAAGGAGGTTACTGCCAGACAAATTCATCGGATTAAGAGAGCAGCTGCTAAAATTGCAGTTGTGCATAAACCTACTATCCGGCCACCCTAACCAATGCTCAGAAGCAGAAACAGTTGCATTTTTAAACACTGCGCTGATGACCGCAGTGCAACCCTGGCTGCTCCAGATGGATGGAGTAGTGGATGGTTGGTGGAAGGAAGTGACGAAGTCTGTATATAGAGTCAAAGTATATAGAGTTTCTGACGACCACTTTCTTTCAAAGTATAAAAAGAACTGTGCCTTCCGTAGAAAAATCACCGCCTCCTCTGCTTGACCGGATCTACCTCGCTCTCCTTCACCCAGGCCAGATAGTCTATCAGAACCTCCCAGTCCTCCCGTAGAGCCCTCTCCACGGCCATTTTGGGTGGCGTACCGGCAGTCATCAGGAACTGCGGAGAGGCAGCCATCTTGGGCTGTGGAGCGACAGCCATCTTGGGCTGTGGAGCGACAGCCATCTTGGCCTGCGGGACGACAGCCATGCTGAGCTGCGGGGCGGCAGCCATCTCATGCTGCGGGGCGGCAGCCATCTCATGCTGCGGGGCGGCAGCCATCTCATGCTGCGGGGCGGCAGCCATCTCATGCTGCGGGGCGGCAGCCATCTCATGCTGCGGGGCGGCAGCCATCTCATGCTGCGGGGTAGTAACCATCTTGTGCTGTGGAACGGTAGCCAGAACTGCTGAAGGTACCGTACGAATCAGCTGGAGGGTATAGGGGTCCCAACTGTACTCCCCCTCCAGGTACTCCTCCTGCTCTGATTCCTCCTCCTCAGCATCCTCCCAGTCCTCCTCTTCTGACTCCTCCGATGTGGTAAGGAGTGACTCTCTCCACTCCTGCAGTGCCTTGTAATCGGCCGGTAACCAGAGAGAAGGGGGAGCAAAGGCTTGTGGAGGGAGAGGCGAACCGCGTCTTATCGCGCACCGGCGAAAGCACAATGGCACCTGGGCAGGCTGTTCGTAGCCAAAAGAACAGCCCTCTTTTCTCTGCTGTGTCGGTGAGTAGGGTTGGGTCATTCTGTAACGATCTGCCTTGGGCAGATGACAGGTAGCCGACACAGGCGCAGAGAACTTTCTATAAAGGGTTTTATTCATTGTCACAGGCAGACAGGCTCTGAAACATAGAACTTAAACACAAAACCAAAACAAGAATCAGACTCATCCCTTTAACAGGAAAACAGCAAAAACTAAGGACATGGAACATAACTCTGACAACCAACCAACCAACCAACCAACCACAGAAAAACCCACCAGTATATAATACAGACATAGAACACGGACATAGAAACAGAACCCAACGTACCTTAAACAATGACCCAACGCTGACAAACTGACACAGACCAAACTATATACAGACACTAAGAAACTAACACTGAACAGGTGTGACGAAAACACAGGTGAAACCAATGTCCATGATTGCTCCCTCTGAAGGTGGGGGCGGTGTCAGCACCACCATAGAGCGGAGGGACAGGACTCTGTCCCTTACAATTTGCATAACAGAATTACACATTTCTATTACAAATTACCCTCATTGACATCTTATCAGTGTTCAGCCATTTTTACTATATACGTATATAATTGCATGAGTACACTCTTTTATAAAAGGCCACTTAAAACTCATGACACTATACAGCATACACAGAACAACGATAAAGCATTCAAAGATTTCCTGAGACTCAACTCTTCCAAATTGTACTCTTTTGTAGTCATCTATGCATATCAAGTCTATGGCAAATCAGTTGTAAGCAAGCCTATTTACACTTTCAGTGTGTTTTAGCCTGAACATCTATTTATACCTCCACATATTTAACCAAGTCAACACATCGGCACCATAACAGAATTACACATGAAATGCGCAACTTGAACATGCACAAGCTTCTCACCATTATATAGACCTAACTCCCTTACCAACATGCATAAATGGAGTCCTGAACTTGCGTATTTCTAAACTACGCATATCAACGATTTCGGACACACAATCAATATAACAATTGCGTCTCTATACGCTCAAACATATTATTAATCCTCTTAAAGTATTTTAGCTGATAATCACGCTTAATACCTGAAAAGGGGAGAAGAATAATTCACACAAAAACTCGCACAGTTTCTCCACCGGTATCTTTATGCAGAATGGAGAAAACCCGCGAGCTCTCCCCCTATGGTTGGCGCAGACCAGAACAGTCGATCGTCCAATTTATCGTGCCCATAAACTGATCACAGATTAACTAAGTGTGACTATAAAGTAACATATCTATATTTTATAGCCTTTCCATGTATTGTCAATAGTGTACATATCCATATATAATTATATATACTTATGTGACAGGTAGCACGGCCACGTTATTTCGAAGGATGGAGTGTCCACAGACCCAGATAAGATCAGTGCGGTGGCAAATTGGGCCCCACCCAAACACACATCTGAATTACGTTCCTTTTTGGGTTTCGCAAGTTATTATCGAAGGTTTGTCAATGGCTTTGCTACTCTTGCCGCTCCTCTGCACCGTCTAGTAGCCGAAATGGTGGGGTCCAAAAAGAAAAATCCATCCAGCCACCCATTCAGCGTGGTCTGGACAGACGAATGCAAGCAAAGTTTTCATGATCTGAGAGCAAGGTTGGTGGCTGCGCCAGTGCTTAATTATGCTGACTTCTCCCTGCCCTTCATCTTGGAAGTTGATGCCAGCTACAGTGGTCTTGGAGCAGTGCTCTCACAGGAACAGAGTGGTAAGGTGAGACCAGTGGCCTACGCTAGCAGAGGATTGAAGCCAACTGAACGAAACATGACAAATTACAGTTCTATGAAATTGGAGTTCTTGGCTCTCAAGTGGGCCATGACTGAGAAATTCAGGGAATATCTCCTGGGTCAGAAGTGTGTGGTGTACACGGATAATAACACTTTGAGTTACCTATCCACAGCTAAATTGGGCGCCCTTGAGCAACGGTGGGCGGCCCAACTTTCTGACTTTGATTTCACCATTAAGTATAGACCCGGCTGAGTCAATGGTAATGCAGATGGATTATCCCGGCAGTATCAACCGGATACGTCTGCTGAGGGATGTGGTGCCTTGATGCCGGGCAGTGCCATCCCCCAGATGCTAGTACAACTCAGTACACAACCAACCATGGAGGTAACACAGTCGACAGTGTCTGCTTTCCCTACCCACTCTGTTGTTGATTTGGCTGCGTTGCAGGAAGCTGACCCTACCATCAGCCACTTTCTGTTTTTCTGGAACCGGAAACGAGGCCCAGACCAGCAGGAGAGGCACACCCTCTCTAAACCAGTTTTGGAAATGCTTCACCAATGGGAGAGGATGACAAAGGAGGAGGGGGTTCTGTATCGCTGTGTGTCTAGATCCGATGGAGGGGAAGAAGGACAACAGCTAGTACTACCCGCAAAACTAAAAGAGGAAGTATTGCATCAGTTACATCAGGGCCAAGGACACCAAGGTGTGGAACGAACAACTGACCTAGTGAGACAAAGATGCTACTGGCCAGGTATGATTAATGAAATTAAAGAGTACTGCCAGAACTGTGAATGATGTACCTTAGCAAAAGCGGTCCAACCGAAAGTTTTTACCTCTATGGGCCATTTATTGGCCTCCCGGCCAAATCAGATATTGGCCATTGACTTCACCCTGATTGAACCTGCTAGAGATGGTAGAGAACAGGTTCTGGTTATGACTGATGTGTTTTCTAAGTATACACAGGCCATCCCCACTCGAGACTAGCGAGCACCTACAGTGGCCCGACTGTTACTCCAGGAGTGGTTCTACAGGTTTGGAGTGCCGGCCAGGATTCATTCCGACCAGGGGAGAAGTTTTGAAGCGGTACTCATCCAGCAGCTGTGTGAGTTGTACGGGGTCCAGATAAGCAGGACCACACCTTACAGGCCACAGGGAAACGGCCAGTGCGAACGTTTCAACCGCACGTTGCACAATCTGCTGCGTACGCTGCCAGCGGAGAAGAAGAGAGAATGGACGTTGTATCTCCCACAACTTACCTTTGCCTACAACACCACCATACACCAATCAACTGGTGAGTCGCCTTATCTTCTGATGTTTGGTCAGGATCCACAGTTGCCGGTGGACTTCTTGCTAGGGAGAGTAAAAGACCCTGCTGCAGGTACGGTGGACCACTGGCTTGGCGAACACCGGAGGCGACTGCGAACAGCCTACGCCGGGGCAAGACATCGGATGCAGGGGGCTGCACAACGGAGAGAGGAGAGACATGTCCGAAATGTCGACGAGGGGCTGACTGTTGACCAGCTAGTGTATCTGAGGGACCACAGTGTGAGGGGACGAAACAAGATCCAGGATCACTGGAATCCAACAGAATTTTGAAGGCGCCTATAAATGGTGGGTCTGTATATACTGTGGCTCCCGTTGATAACCCCAACCAAACTAAGCAGGTGCCTCGAACAATGATCAGACCTGTTCCCCGGAACGCTTATCATGTCCCAACTCCCCGAGACGAGCAAAGAAGCATGGTGGAAGATACCGATGAGGATGAAGAGGTTTGGATTGTAAGGGAAACGCCACAAGCCTCAGATGACTCCAGCCCAGTGGAAGCCGAGCCTCCTTGCAGGGTTACTAGTACGGAGGCAGTGCAGTTTGGAGTGACCCCTGATCCACCGGTGCTATCAACAGACCACTCAGCACGGGAAGGGACATGCCAGTCAAACCCCCCCCCAAGACCTAGTGTTTTGACGGACAACCCGGGTAACAGCGGGCAAACACTCTAATGTCCATCGCATGCCAGAGACAACCGTGAGTGGGCAGGGTGCTACAGTTAAATAGGTATCCTTAGGCCCTGGAGGTGAGTCTTACCCTCGGGACGAGGATAAAAATGGTGGGGGTAGATTGTGACAGGTAGCACTAAGGGCTAGACTGTCGTCATCAGTGTGCGCCTTATTTAAACGGACAGGCGACACTCACTTGGTCTTGGCTGTTTCCTGTTCCCTTACAGTTCGCTAAGAGGAGATTGGTAGGTAGGTCGCGCACTTGGGGGCTTGTTATTATTGCGGAAATATCAGCTTACAAACGGTGTGCTTGTAGGTTTTGCCGGCTGGAGTCCCGTTAAACTTCGGTGGGGAGGGTGTAACACCTCAGCCTTTCCAGGTATGAATCGATTGCAGGACTATTGCAGGCAAACCGTACTCATTTAACTGGTGCTAACGTGTGTGTGTTAACTTTCAGGTGGCGCACAACTGCTGTTTTTGCTATCCCGTGTAACGATTAAGTAACATGAAACAACTAGGCAACATTGTCACATTGTAAACTTTATGCGTTCTTGTTGTTTTCGTGTACTTGCCCCTTTTGATTTCATTGATTTCGAGCGGGGGGTGCTCGCTGTGTGGAGGAATAAAATTATAAAAGACCTGCAACGCCCTCCTAGTCCACTAGATGTTCTAAGTGAGCCAGGAGGCGTTACACAGTGTAAACAGTCTATTGCAATACGACAAAAAACACCAAGAATGCTCTACTTTAAAGTTAAACTGTCATTGCGTTGTAATGTGAATATACAGTGCAGACTAAATATTGAGAAATACTTGCTTGTCTTTTGCTGAATCATAATGACAGACTTTGCCTCCTATTGTGGACAAATACAGAAAATGTTATACCTCACAGTGCCATAATTAATTAACATAACTAACATCCTTCCAGTTAGTGCAAACTGAAAAATAACACATTGTAGCTTAATGTTACAATGTTAACACACTACAGTTCACTAGCTTATGATTGACAATGTATTATTTGTTATTTACTTAGTGACTGGTTTGGACAACTACGTAATGTGCACTGCGTCTACAACTAATGACAGCTTATAACCTAGCAGGTTATTGTAAGGTTTTTATTTTCCACCTCAAAGATTTCAGTTTGTTTTTACAATTGAATTGTTCACGTTATAGGCCACATTAAAGGTGGAAAAAGTTCAGAAAGGATTTATCTTTCTCTCATTTTTTCACATCACAAAAATCTGGCATTTTAACATGGGTGTGTAGACTTCTTATATCCACTGTATGTTGTGTACACTGTCTGTATCTCCTCAGAGTTACATGTTTCTACAAAACCTCCAGGCTCCTGCAGGCACTTCCTGGCAAAAATTGTCCCAATATGTAATTTGAAGGTTCCGTGAGTGTCTCATTGCTTTGGATTTAGGAGGGAGGGCAATGGTTCTAGAAGTGAACAGTTTAAATAATAATCTTTGATGTTGAGTTGATGAAATAATAGGTTCAATTTGTAATGTACCTAGCCCTACTTGATGATTGGATGCTGTGTTCATCTTTTAAACCCACATCATGTTAAGTTAATTGGGAGGTTTCACCGTTAGCCAGTCAACTGTGAGGTTTTACAGTTAGCCAGTCAGTAAGATTAATTGTTAGAAGAAAGAGAAAAATATGATAATAAAAAATGCCAGCATTACTTACTCATCATTGACAACATTAATCCCATACTTATTCAGTCATGGACTTAAAATCTGTGAAACATCCTTGACCTTGTTTTCTGTTCATCAAACCTATATTTCAAACCCTAGCCTTTACATCAGCCATGATGTAATGACGTGCAACAAAATGTAAGAATTATTCACCATGAGTCATGAAATACATAAATATAATTTTACAAAGGAACCCACGTTGATGCATCATCTGTTGCATCAGAAACTGTTGTCATCCAGGCCGGGTAAAAAAAAATGCCCAACAATAGCCTCAGGGTCAACGTATACCTGAAGAAAGAAAATATTCAGAAACACTACAAAATAGAAACTCCTACCCCACATTTCAACATTGACCACAATTCTTGTCCCTCGGTTGGTAGAGCATGGTTCTTGCAATGCCAGAGGTTGCGGGTTTTACACTGATGGGAGACCAGGTTGGAAATATGTGCACTCCCGTAGGTCACTCTGGACAAGGGTGTCAGCTAAATTGTTAAAAATAAAATGTAAAATGGGAAGGCTGAAAAAAAATCAACACCAATCACCTCACATGGAACATTTACCTTTCCTGGTACTAGCAGCTCAGCTCCTCAACCATGCTGTAGCAACAATACCACAGACAAGACCTCTCAACTGACACCTACTCTACCCATGCAACAGAAGACCAGTCACTTAGCCCAGCTATAACGATCACAAAAATCAAAGAAAAGCACTTTGAGGAAACAGCATTGACACAAGTAGCCAATTATTACAAACACTTCCCCTCCAACCTTTGGACCCCATCTCTCACACATGACCATTTGTCAGAACTTTTTAAAACCACCAGAATAAGTTGCATCCCTGGAGAGTACCGGGCTGGCCTATAAAGACAGATAAACCACCAACATAAATTTCCGAGAGCATTTTATAGAATTGTTAAAAAGAAATGAAAAAGGTTATTGCTGGATTATTTGACGTCAAAAAATAATTGACAAAATGGGGCATAACAGATTGCGGACAGATTAACACAGTCTCCTGCTACCGCACCCCATCAGAAATATAAATCACAAGCCTCCTTCAGAAGCAATAAATTAAAGTCAAGGTCTTCACAGCCATCTCTCCTCCAATCGCTCAGGTTGAAATCTTTCAAACGGCAGTCCTCATATTAGACAATCTCTACCCTCCAGCATTTTTGTAAAATGTATCACAATTTAAATAATGTATATTACTGCACCAGGACTAGGTGCTCACAAACTCACTAAATGCATTGAAGAGAGAGAAATGGCCAAACAAGTACAACTGAACCTAAAACTATCCATGTGTCCAATAATGCAAATATACAACCGAATAAAGCCATGACCCTTAAATCTAACAATTTTTCTATTATTTATTGAATTTTTTAGTTTTTTAATTGTTTGCTTATCTGTGAAATCCAAATGCAATATGGAGCATAGAGGTGGGACTTTCAGTTTGATTGAGGTGTTCACATGCGATCACATTTGAACACACAGAATCATACCACTCAAGGAAACACTGAAACTTGTTTGTGTGGAATTTGATTGACAGCTCTCGTCTGATGAGCACAGAAAGCAAAAAGCGATTTCAGCATCTTGCCGGTGCTGTATGCCTAGAAGAAGCCTGCTTGATACATTTAAGCCCATCAAAAAATTGTGATGGAAGTAATGAGGTATTAAAAATGTTACAACCTATTATAATGGGATGTGGAGAACGCGACTTGTGTCGTATGCGTCTTCTTTTGGCTGTGCGACTTAAGCCCAACATACTCTGTTAAACAGCTTGTGTCTGTATTTTATCCGCCACTAAAAAACATTGTTACGGTGAATTCAGTATTATTTTAAATGTGTTCAGACGGCTGTAAACCACAACTTGTCAAGGCTTACTCCTAGTATTGAGCTAATGCGCGATGCTGGCAGTCTGGTACAGCCAAGAGTCACGCACATATCCTGTCCTCCACCTGATCATGCGGTTGCCGCAATGAAAATAACTTTAAACAGGCCACTTGCTAACAATATATATTCGCTGGTTAACTTGTTTTTAAAGTGCCACAATTTTGGATACATAGCGGACAAGGAAACACATAAACCCGTTTCACGAGTTCGCACTTACATGCCAATTAAGGGATATAGGTTTAATGCGTATTTGGCGTGCTGTCCGGAGGGAGGGTTCCGGGCTCGGAATCCGGCCCGGGGCTCCGGGCTCGGAATTTGGCCCGAACCCAGAGTACCCCCCCCCGCATGTAAGTGGTTAGGACTAGAATTTGAGCGGAGAAGGGGTGGTGGGGGGATGCTGCGAGCTGTCAGCGGAGCGAGGTAAGACTGCTGAGTCTATATGTACCCTCTAGCTGTTAATTGCTGAGGGCTTCCACCTGTAATTAATTAGCTGGAAGTCCTCCTCCCGAACCTTGTTAGTAAACCTCATTTTGTGTGCTACTTTATTGACAGCTCTCATTTGTTAGTTTGCGTTCAAGTGTCCAATCACAGTGTTCCAAGCATAAAACACACCGTCCAATGAGAACAGCTCTATAAAATAAGCCAAGTCCTGCCCATTTGCATTTGAACGCTCAGCAACTTCCAACACCATTCAAATGAAATGTCTATTGCATTTGAACTGCGTACAACATCACACCATTCAAATGAAATGTCTATTGCATTTGGAAGATTAATAAATGTACGCATCGCAAATGCAATAAGAATTTAATTATATATTTAAGTATTTCATTATATATTTAAGTATTTGATTATATATTTAAGTATTTAATTATATATTTATTCATTTATTTATATATTTATTTATGTATTTCATAATATGGCACTCATAGTCCTCCATAAGTTCCTGGGGGAAAATTTTAAAACACAAATACGCACAACCCATATTGGCAATATTGAGAAAGATACACTGAAGAGGAGTAAATACTTGTATTTTATGAAAGGAAACACTGAGCGTTACCCGAAACTGCCTGGAAAAGTAATCACACCACAAAAGGCCATTCTGTTAAAAAAATGTTTACAAAATGTGCACTCTTGCCCAATGTTCCAGAATGGAAAAACCTTAAAGAAATACACAAAAGCAACACCAATCACATCTCATCTGATATCTACCTGCTGATAAACAGTCACAATAGTGCCACTCATAACCAATTCTCGACACCAGTCACTCAAAAAATGCAAGCAATAATAGAGGACATTTACTCCAACAGAACTACGCAAAATGTATCACTCAATGAAATTGCAGAATGAGCACAATGCACCACAGATCAGCCAGCGATGAGCCAAATGTCAAAACCCAAGTGATAAAACAAATCAATCCCTAAATATCAATTAATATTTACCCGCAACCCTAACACCAGTCTGTGTTTCTATCACTTTCATCAAGTCCATGTCCATCCTTCCCACTTGTATATTTGTTGGAATCCACAAATGTTAACTGCTTATCCACTAATTAGTGTACTTTTAACAACTTGTTTGCAAAGGGTTTTCTAAAAATCAATTAACCTTTTAAAATGTTACATTTGGATTACTTAAAAACTTGCCATTAGAACACAAGAGTGACGGTTAATGGCTGATAATGTTCCTCTGTGTAAACCTTGCCCTGATGCATAGACCTGTGTAAATCGAACTAGGAATCCCATTGAAAATCATTGTTTTCCCGGTCGATGTGATGTCATTTTAATGAACAAAAATGCTAGGGACGCCGTTCATCCATAGACGCCAAACGAGTAAAAAAAATCAAAAAACGGCTGTGTTGCAAGGGGGGCACCAGCTAAAATCTTGCCTAGGTCACCATTGGACATTAACCTTCTCAGTCAATTAAAACAAACCCAATTCTCACAATAAAAATCTATAATTTTGTTAAATTGACAAATGGACACCAATGCACACAAACAAAAATCTTATTGTATACTATTCCACAGATGAGGGGCTTGAAAATAGAAGGACGAACTACCTAACTCAGTAGTTACAAAAGGTGTCATTAAAACTATCCAACTCTGAGATCTAGTATTAAGTGTTGGGTTACATAATTAATGTCAACATATGTTGGGTAGATATGAGGATATTAACGTCTGCACTCGATAGCTTCCAGGAACCTAAAAACACTTCTATAGCACTTAACCTGTATTCCGCCCCTGAGTGTCCCTGTCAGACTGGTCATGCACCAGACAAAACTATGGAATAATGCATTTAATAATTAATCAACTATTAAAAGTTCACCTAACAGCCAGAAGAGGACTAGCCAGCCCTCAGAGCATGGTTCCTCTCTAGGTCATTTCCTAAAATTGACCCATCCGGGTTTTCTTCTTAGTCGTTGTGTATGAACTCAATGTGGTTGATTGATAGAGCATATATGCCAAAATATAGGTTGGTTCCATACTTGTTCTCATAACAAAACTACTCTTAGTGGGTTGCAAATTCACTATGTTCTGTTACTTACCATCCAAGAAGAATAAAGAAATGCAAGATGCCTGCAAGGATCCTCACAAAGTTCTACAGATGTACCATTTAGAGAACTCAGGCTGTATCCTTACCTTTTGGTCTTTACAGGGTTACAGCTTGATGCATACTATCTGGACTGTAAGAAAATGTCTGCACCCCGCAACAGAACGTTAAAGGATTTTTATTGACCCCATCTATCTGGGTCATGGGATGTTTGCTCTGCTACCATCAAGCAGACAGACATGATAAAGAAACATCGATATCAGAACGAAAACACATAAAAAGCTTATACCCATGAAGATTTGTTTCACACAGTTGTCCAGAAGGTGCTCAGGAATGGCTTTGCAAGCTAATGAATATTGCATACAAACATGCATAGAACGACAAGCGAGATCTAAAAAAGAAATGTAGTCATATTTGGTTTAATTTCATGAAGCCCCCACAAAATACCAAACACGCTACAAGACTTTTACAACAATAATATAAGCATTTAATGCGTAAATGTCACAAATGGGGAGACGAGCACAAGTGCAGAGCGAACAAAGGACATTTATTAAATAAAAATGTGACTATAACAGAAAAACACGAAACAAGACAAGACATAAGCAAACGTAACGTTTGCATGAACCAAACAAGGACCGACAACTCACACTGGGAAAAGAGGAACTAGAAGGGGGATTTAGGAAAACAGGTGAGGGCATTGAAACAATAAAACAAGTGTCCGTGCACCACATGTGGGAGAGAGGGCACGGCCATCCTGCAGTGACAAAACGTGACAGTAAACCCTTTTCTACGATCTAAAAGACTACAACTCTCAGTACTTCCTGCTGTGGCCCAGTCCCACCCAAACACACAAATATTGATTTCAATGCTCTTTTGGTTGTTAAACTTGTATTTTTACTGTTTGTATTGTACATAATAGCTATATTTAATTGGTCTTTAAACAGTTAAGATGGAAACTTTGAAATATTTAATGGTTCAATTAGTCTAAATGTTGACCTCTAAATTCTATGGTTTTGCACTCTTATTAAACTATTACACTATGATTCCATTACATTATTCAAATGAATTCTAGTTAATAATAATGTCTCTTCCAAACTTTAGATTAATACATCGTTAAGCTTTCAGTGTACCTAACAGGATAAAAATATGTCATGGTCTTGTGACAACAATTGTCTACATTCATTAAGATTTTCGACCTGATTATATACCTGACCAATATGGGGTATGATAGTCTAATCTGAAGCCTGAGTCTGAATTGTCAATTGCATGCTGACAAAACAAGTACAGTGTAACTATGTCAGAAGTGCAGACACTAACACAACTAAACTGTCTGGTTGCATTGTGGAGATGCATGTACATTTACAGCATTGAATTGCAGATAAAATCAAAAATAATTGGGATTTTTTTAACTCATATTTCTCATTTGAAGGACATGCGTAAAACATGTTAGACACTTACTGTAGACAACTAATGCCCCCAGCCGACTGTCTGTGCCATTCCTTCTAATCTTCCTCTAGGTATCCAGAATAAGGTCATTTTCATCCACTGTGGATACAGAAAATCTTTTGCATGTCCTCCTGTCAACTCCAAATGATCCAAAATACAGCTACAAGGGTAATATAAATAAAATATAATATAAAGGGTAAACATATCCAACCATTTTTAAGCTTTCAACTGCTGCCTGTTCAATATATGAAAGTTCACATTATTCTGCTCACATTTAGGTCCCTGAACATGTGATGTGTCTTGCAAATGTGCCAACTTAATTAAAACTGTTTCCCAGCACCAATAAAAGACAGACTCAAACAGACTGGTCATACCAGTCAAAACCATTAATGAGTGTCTTATTGTGGTTATGCCAATTCCCTATATGCATATATGGTACTTACTAAAGCAAACATTGATATATTGTTATTATTCTTTTAAATCAAGGTTGTATCAAAAGACATATTGTTATGTTTACATATTTAAAAACATGCTGCAGTGGTAAATGTGCACTGGTACTCACAACAATTAAATATAACATAAATGTAATGATATTACTAATGAATTAAATGGTGTAAGATTGATATACTCTGATAACATGGTCTAAGGAGTGAGAACCACACTCATGAACCTTGGTCTTTAACTTTGTTTTTAAGTACAAACAGCAACTTAACAAGTGTTGCATAAAGGTATATGCACCAAACAAACCTATAACAATGTACGATTTAAACAAGGACATCGACAAACACTGATTGAGCAGTCAGGAGAGTCTACAGAATATACACACATAATGACTAATTGGGACCTGGTGTGAAGACAGGGCCTGACATAGGGTGTATGTGGAATGGGACGGTGGTGTCAGTAGGCAGGTGAAGACCCAGGGCTCGCACCGCTGGACGCTCCGGCTGTTGCCGATGGAAATCCCAGAGAAGGGAGGGATCAAGAATATCAATCACTGGCACCCAGCACCGCTCCTCTGGGCCATACCACACCCAGTTAACGAGGAATTGGAGACCCCCCCCTCCAGCGATGTGAGTCCAGTATTGTGTGGACTCCGTACGATGTCTACGGGAGGAGGAGGAGTCTCCTGCACCTCTCTACCTCATAGAGTGGACCGGCCATCACCGGTTGGAGGAGAGTCAAATGGACACAGGAAGACACAGGAAGTTGGAATATGTATGTTACCTCTATGTTCACTCTCCTTAGGACTTTAAAGGGACCCACAAACAGCAGGACTAGCTTCTAGCAGGGCTGGAGGAGAAGTTGGTTTCCTGGTCGAGAGCCCGACCAATCACCTGGTGTAAGCACAGGTGCCTCTCTGTGGTGACAGTCTGCCTGCTCCTTTTGGCGACGTCCAACACGCTGAAATCCTGACATGAGCTTCGTTCCAACTCACTTTAGCGCGCCGGAACCGCCCCCACAGCAGGGGCTTCGGTCTGGCTCGGATGCCAAGGAGCCAGGACCGACCTATAGCCTAATACGCACTGAAAAGGCGTGAGGCAAGTGGAGGAGTGCCGAAGTGAGTTCTATGTAACTCCCCTGGCTGGTCTTTGCAATACGACTGTAGGACCCTACCAACGTCCTGGTTTACTCTCTTCATCTGCCCGTTGGATTCAGGATGGAACCCAGAGGTCCGACTGACCGTGACCCCCTGACGCTCCATAACGCCTTCCATACTCTAGACGTAAACTGAAGGCAGCGGTCCTCTGGGATTCCATAGTGCTGGAAAACATGGGTGAAAAGCGCCCCAGCGATGGGAATAACAGGTCGAGGAACAAGACAGCAGGATTTGGAGAACCTATCCACAATGAAACTGATTGAGCAGTAGTAGATTTTATGCATGTGAATAGCAGCAATTTGACATGGGAAGACATTTTTGGTATTTAGTTTTTTTACCATGACTAAGTAGAAAAATATAGACACTCAATGAAAACATTTGAGTGCACAATGCCGAAAAATACTTAATAGTACCCACAGAGAGAGATGACTGAGCAATCAAAGTATATTCATCTCCACAAAACGAGGCAAAGCGACGCAAGGGAGAGTTAAGCGACAGCACCAGCTCTGGGCTTTGAGATGGCTGCTGATTTTAAAAGAAACTCCTTGTTTTGGACTCATTAGCTTTAAAAATGCTCCCCCACCAGAGACAAGAGAAGTTTAAATATCAAAGAAAACATGACATTAAAAAAGGTAGAATGAGACGGCAAAGCCAAATTCCTTCAATGCCTTTTCATTAAAAACAACATTATGAAGAAGCCAAGAGAGCAGACACTGCTGCCTTAGACTCACTGAGGGGGAATCTTCTCTCTTCCTGTCTCTGTCCATATCTTGCTAGCATTCAAAATGCCAATCAATATGACAAATGGATGAGGTTAGAGCGTCAGGCCTACTGCGTAGTCTTCAGTGTGACATCATGACCTATCGGTCCAGCCAACAAAGAGAAGAAATGGAGACAGAAGCTCAGAGTACTTCTGCTGTGACCAAAAAAAAGTTGACAGCTTCACAGAGTAATTGGAAAGTAGATAAAGGACATGCTGTCTGTGTCCCTAAGGGCACACATTACAGCCTGGTGGCGTGCACTGGAAGTTATGAACCAAGCCAGGACAACAAAAGGTCTGGCCTTGGAAGAATTGGCAACTACGGTGTATGGATTTGACAGTATTACTATCATATATACAACCATTAATGACCAGAAAACACCAGCAGTTACTGTTTCAAATATTCTTTCCTACAAAATTGTTCCAAGTGACACTATTTTAATCCCCCATTCAAGTCCAACTAGAATAGTTAATATTATTCCTATCTCGCTTGGTACGTGAAGCGAGAAGACAAGTCATGTCGTGCTTTTGTCCAAATTAAGTCTTCTAACTATTAGAGGCAGGTTTCTCGACAGTGCCTCCTTAAAACATTTTGTTTACCCCTTGAACAATTCCCTAAAGCATATCTTTGGGCCTTCACTAACATTGTCTTTACATTATTGCCTATACAGTAGATGTCTGGGACATCAAAGAAAATATTACTGCCACAGATTCTCAATGGGAGTAAAATCAAAACTTTGACCTGGCCACTAGGACATTAACCTTTCTGCTCTTGAGCCACATCAATGTTGCTTTGGCGCAGTCCTTGGGATCATTGTCCTGCATAAACATGTATTCCAAGCTAAATTTTTTTAAGCAGGCTGAAGTATGATCTCTTGCATTATTCTTGTCTTCATTCAATTTACTAAGGGTGCCTAGTATGCTGGTGAGAATCATCCCCACCACATAATGCTGCCACCACCATACTTTAAAGTTTGGGCAGTTTGTCATGAGGCCTGGTTCGTGTAGGTTTCCTACACAGTGCTTTGAGTTTTGTCCGGAAAGCTTTATCTTTCTTGACTCATTTAGGTCAGTGTAATGCTGAGCTCTTGATAGTCTCTTTTCAGTGCCTGGGTGAAGGCACTTCCAGATTATTATTAATACTGTAACTGTTCTTATTGGAATATCTGTCACAATAAAGTGCTGAAACTAAGGGTGAAGTGCTAAATGAGCCAGCCGCAGAGCATGACAATCCTCGTTTGTGATATTTGTTGATCTTCAAACAAACAACATATAAAACGTATACATAGTTTGAAATGAAATTGCGCATACGCGACATACTAACAAAACAAAGTAACACCAACCACTCACCCAAATATAGAAATGTGATAATGCAAAGCAAAGTGATACATTACCCAGGGACTTTAATATCATGCTAATCACCCGAACTAATCCCTGGTGTGTGTAGTGAAAACAAAACGACCCAATTACTTCTAAAATGGTATATGCTGTTTACTTTCAGATTCACAGCCTTTTTTACAAAAAATGTGACAGTGACTTTAATGAGACTGAGGTATTTGTACTACTGTGTCTTCATCTGACAATTTCTTGTTTCAACTCAATGTATCATTAGTGTTTTGATTAAATAAATATGCACAGAAAGACATGAAATCAGTGTCACAATTCAATAATTTATTTGGAATTGAAGTTCCAAAGTATCCGTAATATTCGACTATATTGGGTATAGATACAGACGCAGCAGAGACACTGAACATTAAGTCAAATAATATAAATGTATATCATTAATTTCAGAATTTCCTGTAGCCTATAGATACTAGGGATGTAACGATATCAACATCTCACGGTACGATACAATTTCGATATTGACCTCACGGTACGATATTTATTGCGATATTGTGGAAAAGCTCACGGCATTGTTAAATAGCTCACGCTAGTGTTTGTGATGATAATAGCGAAAAAATACTGACATTTATTCTGCTTTTGCCAGTCAACAGGCAATTTATTGTTGTATTTATGGATCATGACAACATAAAACGCTGATCACATAGTGCTTTTAAAGTGCAAGTTGTAGTCAGGAACATCAATATTCTGTATAGTAATATTTGGTTGCATAACTTATTCTTCTCTGCAATGTTCAAGTTAAGAAAAGTAAAAACTTTTCGGGTTGATGGGTTGTCAGATGACTTCGCATGTTGCTTGTGTTTCCCGTGTTGTATTGCAGTTTACTGTGGCAGTGCTTGCACATAGTCCATTGTCTGTCCACCACCTTCTCTCCTTTTACGTTTTTTGACACGGCGAAACCAACATGTTTCCAGACATCAGATTTAAAAGCTGCAGGGGCACAATCTCAAGTCCGGGGTTGTGGTTTTCATCCTTACAAGTATTGCTGTCGGCCATGCTGGCTTGCTGTGAGCTTGTGTGGACAGCGTGCAGCGTGCAATCCTATTGGCTTAACAACGGTTGTTGTGACGACGCAGCGCAAAGGATCATGGTCTATGTAGTTAACAATGATTTGTTCCGCGGGACTGTGTTTATTCCTCTTGCTTTTTGACGGACACCTGTCCTTTTAATATTGTAACCCAACCATGACGATATCGAGACACGTTTACCACCGCGATAGCGCGATATCGTCACATCCCTAATAGATACTGCCTGAATGGGTGATGGAGGAGGTCAGGATGTAATCAATGATAGCTGCATTAAATCATCATGGTCATTGGCAGTTTGTACTCTTTGTCTTTGTTGTGCTTTCTTAGTGGGAGAGGTGATGTTCAGCTCCCACTTGAGGTCCTGAGAGATGCTGTTGCCCAGAAAGCAAAAGGACTCCACTGTGTTGAATGGGGAGCCCCCGAAGACAATGGATCAAAGGTCAGCTGGGCTTCTCCTAAAGTCCACTCTCATCACTGCTGACTTTAAATAAATTAGCTCCAAGTAGTTGAGACTGCACCAGCCAGTCAATCTCCCCCTGTAGGCGAACTTGTACACATCAGAGATTAGTCCAATGAGGGTGGTTTCATCTGCAAAATTCAGGAGTTTGACAGACTGGTGACCTGAGGTGCAGTTGTTGGGGTACAAAAAGAAGAGAGAGGGGACAGGACACAACCTTGAGGGGAGCCAGACAGGACGGCTACTTTGTCTCTCAAATTTGCCACAAAAATCATTCTGGTTGTTGAAAAGTTGCAGATCGTCGGCAGTCTGTGGCGATTTGCATTTGTAATTTGTTATGTTTAACCTCCTCCAGACCAATGCAGACTCTTTACTGAGAGCTGTTGATTTAGTTTCTCACAAAATAGCCCTTGACCAGCTTTCACTGCCTTTGAGAAGCTGTACATAGCCTCTCTGTGTAGGTCTTTGTCGGCCCTTAGCTAAGTTTAGCTGTGAACCTGGATTTGTTGAGGTTGTATCATACCCTGGTTTGAGTCGCAATGCAGCTCTCCTCATAGACGCTAATATATGAAGTCACAGCATCAGTATATTCATCAAGGTTGTCTGTCCCAATAAGTACAATCCAGACAATCACGTAGACTCTCTTTGGCTTTACTGCTCCACTTTTTTTAACTAGTTACAACAGGCTTAGAGAGTTTTATTTTTTGCCTGTAAAATGGAATTGTGGGATTTTAACAAAAACTTTGGATGTAGGTAGGTTACCATTGTTAAAGTCTCCAAGCATGATAACTAGATGGTTTGGGATAGCTGTTCTGTCGCCAGTATTTGTTCAGCTAGCAGCCTTTGAGCCTCCTTCACGTTACCAAGCAGAGGAATGTAAACCACCAACCATAATATGTTATGAATATTCCCACGGACTGTAGAATGGCTTTCAGTTAATTAAAAAATGCTTTCAGAAAGCAGAGGGCAGACGTAGCTTTGACTAGATTGTCCAGTATTTCTGCGGATTTTTTGTGAATAAAGAAAAGAGTTATTTACCTAATGTCTAGCATTGCTTTTCTTGAAAAAGAATATCCAAGAATAGACACAGTACACTGATTTTGCACAAAAAAATAACAAACAAAGATGCGCAAAGACGCCTTTGACGACACCGACTTGATATAACATTTACGTTAACATTTAACATTTACGTGTACATATAAGATTTACATTTTGATATAAAATTAAGAATTAATATGTATATTTACATTTATACTTAATGTAATGAATGGCCTCTTACAGGCAATCAGAACTCGAACGCAAACGCAGGGATGCAGTATAAGGCTCTTTTATTGTCGTCTCACAGACAGGACATTCACTGGAGCTCTAGAACTGGGAATACTTAACAGAAACAGAAACACAAAACCAAAACGTCAAACCAAGGCGAATACTCGAAACAGGAATACCACAAACTAAAACACAAGAACTCATGGACTAGATAACCGAACTAAACACAAACGGACTAACAAACAGGACACAGTATGAAACACACAAAGACTCTAAAACAGGACTGACAGTGAATGAAACCACAAGGACCACTAAACGGGTTACAGGAAACTAGAAACAAAGACAGGACTCATAAACATAGACACAGACTATGAACCACAACCAGACAAACCCAACAGAGACAACAAATACACAGACTGACAGAAATACGATTGTGACAGGTAGCACTAAGGGCTAGACTGACGTCATCAGTGTCGCCCTATTTTAACGGACGGGCGACACTCACTTGGTCTTGGCTGTTTCCTGTTCCCTTACAGTCCGCTAAGAGGAGATTGGTAGGTAGGTGGCGCACTTGGGGGCTTGTTATTATTGCAGAAATGTCAGCTTACAAACAGTGTGCTTGTGTCACGTTCGGGGAGGACTGTTTGGGGGGGGGTGTGTATTAATGCATTCCATAGGAAATGATTGGGGATTGACGACGGCTGCGGGAGGAGTGCGGATTGGACGAAGGACGGAGAGAAGTGGTGAAGATGGGCAGAAAAGGAGGGGGCGAGGAGGAGGTCGGGACAGAGGAGTGACGGGGAGAGCGTGTGGACCCCACCAAGCTGAGTGGAACTGCGGGTGCCCGACAAGCTGCGATTCTACGCTTGCTAGTTGTCCAAAAAGGGACGGTCGTTTCCAGCTAAGGACTACCTAATTGCTAACAAACTGCGACCGACTTCATTGCACGCATTGATTCGGCTCTTGTCTGACTTCACAGCGTTCCTGGCGGAGCGACAGTGGTTCTCTGACGTCAGCGGGGAAAACGTCATTCGACCGCGACAGGGTTCCCCTCCAAGGAAGGACCCCGGAAGAACGCTCGGGTATCACAACAACCGATTACGACCAGAGCGAGGGGGAAACCGATGGATGGCAGGACTTAGCCGTTGGACTCCGAACGTTACGGTTGGAAACGGGAGTTAATGGGGTGGGGAGGGAGTGTTGTGTAACAGTGTTATGTTGTGGTAATGTGTTTTTATTGATTTCGGTACGCGACCGAAATCGGAGGAGTTTTACATGTTGTCTATGTACGGGAATGAGGGGAAGCTAAGGGATATGGCAATAGCCTGAGTACGGGACCGCAGGGAGCAGGTTGGGTTCATTGGATAGTGCCTTGCAATCTCGTGCTGCTAGTCAAGGGCAATCCGGGATTGGGCAGTGTGTAACATAGTGTGCTCTTTTGTGCCAGTGTGTACAGGCTTGTGTGCTCTTTGGGGTGGGGAGTACTTTTGTGTGCCGTATGTATACTTTTGTGTGCAGTGCGTATACTAATTTGTGTGCAGTGCGTATACTAATTTGTGTGCAGTGAGTATACTAATTTGTGTGCAGTGCGTATACGAATTTGTGTGCAGTGCGTATACTAATTTGTGTGCAGTGCGTATACTAATTTGTGTGCAGTGCGTATTCTATGGTGTGCTGTGCGTGTACTATTGTGTGCAGTGATAACTTATGCATGGGCTAGGGAATCTTATCGGGTGCCTGAGGCGGTGAGACGAGTGCCGTGGCTGCTACCTGAAGCCCAGCCAGCCCTAGGTCTGGGGAAAGGGGTGTAATATTCTGATGTCGCAGCCTGTCATGTCCCCCTAAATTATTTAATAAAGATTATTGTAAAATACTGGTTGTTGGCTGTTGTGTTGGGGATCCAAAGAACTGGTTGTGCCACTCCCACAAGGGCAGTCGTGACATCCATTTTGGCGTTGTCGGCAGGATCCCCAAACACAGCATGCACGATCAGAGGGTAGAGACAGAAGTAGCAGGGACTGGCTCAGGAACAGGCCATGGTATTAGTCCCACCGTCGCTCCCAGTGTAACGGCCACTATGATGATGCCTTGGGTCATGGGGGGCCCATGGGTCCCTACATTTAGTGGTACTTTAGATTGTACACCTAAGTTCGGTGAATGGCGGGCTAAAATTGAAACGTATTTACGGGCCCAGGGGTTACCAGCTGACCAGAGGGTCGACTTCGTGTTGTTGGCCTTGGAGGGGGATGCAAAACGTGAGGTAATGTTGCTCCCCCCAGAACAAAGGAACACTGACATTAAGATTTTTGAGTTTTTAGCCTCACTATATGCTGGTAATCAGTCCCTAGACTTGGTTAGGGCCCAGTTTTTTGAGTGCAGACAGAAGGTTGAGGAGGGGGTGGGGGCTTTCATCTTACGTTTCCGTGAGCTCCACCACCGTTGGCAGGCAAGGATGCCCGGTGGAGTAGAACCAGATCATGACCGGCTCCAGAGAGCACAGTTCATCCGGGCCCTTCAGCCAGGCTCGGTGCAACAGGAGCTGCAGCGGGAGATACGCCGGAGGCCAGCGATCACCTTCAGAGAGGTATGCACCGAGGCTAAAGCCTTGGCCTATGAAATTATAGGGGAGATGCGTGGGCAGGCCATACTCTTGCAGGGCCTATCCCAGCTGCCACCCATCCGACGGTCAACGAGACAGATGGCCACCCCGGATATCACCCCTGCTGTCGATGCCCTGCTATGGCAGAGGACCCCACCGTTAGCCATGAAACTGACCCGCGAGTATACCGCACCTATGCCGCACAACCCCCATTGCCTTCTAGAGTTGGACCCCTGCCTCCAGCTGTCGCTCCGACTCATCAAGACCTGCAGGATCTGAGGGAAGCCCTACGGACGGAGTTGAAACAGGAGATTCGTGAACAGCTATCGGGAGTCGGTAAATCACTCATTGAAGAGGTAAAAACCCACCTTGCTTCACTGACGTTAGGGGCCGGACTGACCACACATCCAAACCATCCTCAACTGATGGGACCTACCTGGCCACAGAGCAGCCCCCAACAAGGCCGGGACGGGCCAGGGAACGTTGATCAGTATAGGTGGGATTCTACAGGCCGACCCATCTGTTTGGAGTGCGGTAAGGCTGGACATACACGTCGTTTTGCCCTCAGCGTCGACCGACTCAGGATTTTTAGTTGCCTCAGTGGCTACGAGGCAGACCACTGAGGGGACGCAAACCGTAGTGTTGGATAAGCCCTCGTTTATTGGCTGCTGCCCAGAGATTGAGGTGACTATACGGGGAAAAAGGGTTCCTTGTGTGGTGGACAGTGGCTCCCAAGTGACTTTGTTTAGCCACACTCTGTTTCAGAGATATTTTCCGGATGTTCTGGTGGGGGACGCGCAGGACATCACTTGGCTGAAGTTGACTGCGGCAAACGGGCTGAGCATCCCATATATCGGGTATGCAATCCTTGACATGGAACTGGGGGGTCTGCAAATCCCAGGGAAGGGAGTGGTCATAGTTAGAGATCAATGCCTGGGGTCCAGTTATGGGGTTTTGGGGATGAATGTAATTAAAGACTGTTGGAAAAGTGTGTTTCAGGGCCAGCATTTAGGCGAGACTGCCTTTAAATCTAAACTTCCAGCCGCCGCAAGAGGAGCCTGGGATAAAGCGTTCACGGTATGCCGGCGGATCGAGGCCTCCGAGGGGATACCGCCAGGAGAGTTTAGCGGCACTGCAAGGCTTGCGCGGCAGTCTATCGTTCGGCTCCCCCCAGAGACTGAGATGGTAGTGTGGGCCCAGGTCCCACGGGCGTCTGGCATCCCCGACTGCCATGTGATAGTGGAGGATCTCGGTGACTCTGCCCAGGGATACAGGGTGGCTCGTACCCTGTGTCATTTAAAAGGAGGTAAAGTTCCAGTGCGACTATGTAACCCACATCCATTTGCAATTGATCTTCCCCAGCGAGCTGCACTGGCAACCGTGTCCCAGGTTGACCCAGCGGCTACACAAACTGGCGTGCATGTGAGCCTGCAGACCATCGGTCCGTGCGAGGTGGAAGTGGATGTCCGCCGGGTGAGTGAGGGCACCGGCAATGACCATCCAGCTTTAACCTTGAAGGGGGAAGGGCTAACACAGGAGGAACAACGGAAGCTGTCCGAACTGCTCCAAGAGTGGAGGGCGGTTTTCGCTATGGATGAGGACGACGTGGGATATACCAGCGCCGTGCGTCATCAGATTCTGACCGGCGATGCCCCACCCACCCGGGAACGGTACCGGCCCATTCCCCGAGCCTATATCCAGAGATTCGGGCTCTCCTCCAGGGTATGTTGGAACGGGGAGTTGTAGAAGAGAGTTCGAGCCCATGGGCTGCCCCTGTAGTTTTAGTAAAAAAGAAGGATAACTCGTGGCGTTTCTGTGTAGACTATAGGAAATTAAATGCTGTAACCCATAAGGATGCTTTCCCTCTACCCCGGATTGAGGAGTCTCTCACCAATCTCAAGGGGGCAGCATGGTATTCCACCCTTGACCTGGCAAGTGGTTACTGGCAGGTGGAGGTCGACCCCAAAGACCAGGAGAAGACTGCGTTCACGACCCCAGTTGGACTATTTCAGTTTAACCGTATGCCATTTGGCCTTTGCAATGCGCCCGCGACGTTCCAGCGGCTCATGCAGCGGTGCCTAGGGGGGTTAGTGAATGACTTTTTGTTAATCTACTTGGACGATATTATTGTGTTCTCTCCCTGTTTTGACAGCCACCTGGACCATCTACGACAGGTCTTTGGAAAGCTGCACCAGCAGGGTTTGAAGTTACAGCCGCTGAAATGCTGTCTGTTTCGTAAAGAGGTACTATATTTGGGCCATCGAGTGAGCCAGCAAGGTGTGGCGACTGATCCGAGCAAGACCCAGGTAGTGGAAGGGTGGCCGGTTCCCAAAACGGTAACTCATCTTCGTTCCTTTTTGGGATTCGCAGGGTACTACAGGCGTTTTATTCCGGGATTCGCAAAGATTGCTGCCCCATTAAACCAGCAGCTTCAGGGCAAGGCAGGGGCGAAAGAAACCCCTGTACAGTGGTCCCTGGCCTGTCAATCGGCCTTTGAGAAATTGAAGGAGGCCCTACAAAATGCACCAATTCTGGCTTATGCTAATTTTGACCAGCCTTTCCTAGTGTACACGGACGCTAGCTTGGAGGGTCTAGGAGCCGTGCTGTCACAGGTACAGGACGGTAAAGAGCGGGTAATTGCCTACGCCAGCAGGAGCCTTAGTACGACCGAAAGGAATGACCAGAATTATAGCTCCTTTAAGTTGGAGCTTCTGGCCTTAAACTGGGCAATTACCGAAAAGTTTAAAGATTACCTGTGGGGGGCGTCCTTTACGGTTTTCACAGACAATAATCCGTTGGTGCACTTGGATACAGCTAAACTAGGAGCAGTTGAGCAGCGGTGGGTAGCCCAATTGGCAAACTTTACCTTTACTGTGAAGTATCGACCGGGTGCAGCAAACCGCAACGCCGATGTCCTCTCCAGGTTGCCGGGGGAAGTGAGGGTGACCTCGGTGGAAGTCGAAGGAGGGAGCCAAGTAGGGTCTGACCAGGACTCCAGAGAGCCCCTCCAGAGGGAGGAGCCCACGTTATGGGCAATACGACAGGAGGAAGACCCAGAGGTGGGTAACTTGGTTAAAATGAAAGTGGAGAACTTGTCATTGACCCAGGCACGCAGTAGGTTGCCGTCTGCAATGCACCGATGGCTGCACGAGTGGGAGCGGTTGGAGGTCCAGTCGGGCATCCTTGGCCGGCGAATCCTGGAGCATGACACCGGACTCCAAGCGTTCCAGTGTGTGGTCCCTTCAGCGTACAGGATGGGGGTCTGGAAGGAGTACCACCAGACAGCGGGACATGCCAACAAGACCAGAGTGTTGGGACTCGTGCGGCGCCGGTTCTTCTGGCCTGGGATGGGGCGAGACGTGGAGAACTGGACGGATCAATGCTCGGAATGCGCAGTTCGGAAACGGGGCCCTGGAGTGCGGGCACCGATGCAGCCAATAGTGACGAGTTACCCATGGGAAATAGTAGCTTTGGACTATCTATCCTTAGGACGGGCCACTGACGAGTATCCGTATATCCTTGTAATGACTGATCTGTTTTCTAGGTATGCAGTGGCCGTGCCCACCAAGGACCAGTCAGCCCAGACAACAGTCCGGGCCCTATGGCGGTCCCTGATCCAACCCTTTGGCTGCCCAGAACGATTGCTCACGGACCGAGGGGGCATTTGAGTCGCAGGTAATGGCACAGCTATGCGAGATGTACGGTTGTACTAAGAGCCGGACCACGCCCTATCACCCACAAGGAAACGGTGCTTGTGAGCGGTTCAACCAGACCTTGTTAGCTCTCTTGGGGTCCCTTAGGTGGAGGCCCAGGCACAATGGGAGGCTGCGCTCCCGGCCTTGGTGCAGGCCTATAATAACACTGTTCACGGTAGTACGGGTTTTACTCCATACTTTGTGTTGTTTGGAAGACACGCAAGATTACCTGTGGATTTGTGTCTGGATGTGGTTCCCCCACAGGAGCGGCGGACCTTGGAGGGCTGGGTCCAGGCACATCATCGGACGTTGACAGAAGCATATGCCAAGGTAGGTGCCCAGTCTAGACGGCGACAGGGCTGGGACCAAGCCAGGTACAATAAGAAGGCTCGAGCAGTGCCGCTGTTGGCTGGAGAAAGGGTCCTGCTACGGAACTTTAGGCGCCGGGCGGGAGGTAAACTTGCCCCCCATTGGGTCCCATCACCTTTTGTAGTGGTGGCCCAGGTACAGCCTGGTCACCCAGTTTACAGTATTAGACCGGAGGGTAAGAATGGGCCTACACGGACTATCCATCGGAACAACCTGCGCCACTGCCCGGCTGGATTAGGTACAGAGCAGGTAGAGGTAAGCCCCGATCAGCCAGGTGCCGGACCTATAAGGGGACAAGTTATGTGGCCGGTTGCCCCCGTACTTAGATTTATTCCCCCAGGAGAGCTTGAGCCCGCCATTCCTGAACCGGTAGTGGAACCTGAGGTTGTACATATAGGTGAATGTGATGCTGGTTTGGGGTCAGGGATGGTGGCTGAACCAGAGGGCCAGGTTTATCAGGAAGGGAGAGTGCGGATTACTGACAGGGATGGCCGAGACTTTCCGCCAGTGCGACGCTCACAGCGGGACAACTTTGGGGTAGCCCCTAAGCGCTACAGATTGTGAGGTGGGCGGGACGACCACCATTAAAAGGGGGGGGAGTGTCACGTTCGGGGAGGACTGTTTGGGGGGGGGTGTGTATTAATGCATTCCATAGGAAATGATTGGGGATTGACGACGGCTGCGGGAGGAGTGCGGATTGGACGAAGGACGGAGAGAAGTGGTGAAGATGGGCAGAAAAGGAGGGGGCGAGGAGGAGGTCGGGAGAGAGGAGTGACGGGGAGAGCGTGTGTACCCCGCCAAGCTGAGTGGAACTGCGGGTGCCCGACAAGCTGCGATTCTACGCTTGCTAGTTGTCCAAAAAGGGACGGTCGTTTCCAGCTAAGGACTACCTAATTGCTAACAAACTGCGACCGACTTCATTGCACGCATTGATTCGGCTCTTGTCTGACTTCACAGCGTTCCTGGCGGAGCGACAGTGGTTCTCTGACGTCAGCGGGGAAAACGTCATTCGACCGCGACAGGGTTCCCCTCCAAGGAAGGACCCCGGAAGAACGCTCGGGTATCACAACAACCGATTACGACCAGAGCGAGGGGGAAACCGATGGATGGCAGGACTTAGCCGTTGGACTCCGAACGTTACGGTTGGAAACGGGAGTTAATGGGGTGGGGAGGGAGTGTTGTGTAACAGTGTTATGTTGTGGTAATGTGTTTTTATTGATTTCGGTACGCGACCGAAATCGGAGGAGTTTTACATGTTGTCTATGTACGGGAATGAGGGGAAGCTAAGGGATATGGCAATAGCCTGAGTACGGGACCGCAGGGAGCAGGTTGGGTTCATTGGATAGTGCCTTGCAATCTCGTGCTGCTTGTCAAGGGCAATCCGGGATTGGGCAGTGTGTAACATAGTGTGCTCTTTTGTGCCAGTGTGTACAGGCTTGTGTGCTCTTTGGGGTGGGGAGTACTTTTGTGTGCCGTATGTATACTTTTGTGTGCAGTGCGTATACTAATTTGTGTGCAGTGCGTATACTAATTTGTGCAGTGAGTATACTAATTTGTGTGCAGTGCGTATACGAATTTGTGTGCAGTGCGTATACTAATTTGTGTGCAGTGCGTATACTAATTTGTGTGCAGTGCGTATTCTATGGTGTGCTGTGCGTGTACTATTGTGTGCAGTGATAACTTATGCATGGGCTAGGGAATCTTATCGGGTGCCTGAGGCGGTGAGACGAGTGCCGTGGCTGCTACCTGAAGCCCAGCCAGCCCTAGGTCTGGGGAAAGGGGTGTAATATTCTGATGTCGCAGCCTGTCATGTCCCCCTAAATTATTTAATAAAGATTATTGTAAAATACTGGTTGTTGGCTGTTGTGTTGGGGATCCAAAGAACTGGTTGTGCCACTCCCACAAGGGCAGTCGTGACACTTGTAGGTTTTGCCGGCTGGAGTCCCGTTAAACTTCGTTGGGGAGGGTGTAACACCTCAGCCTTTCCAGGTATGAGTTGATTGCAGGACCATTGCAGGCAAACCTTAATTATTTAGCTGGTGTTAACGTGTGTGTGTGTGTTAACTTTCAGGTGGCGCACAACTGCTGTTTTTGCTATCCCGTGTAACGATTACGTAACATGAAACAACTATGTAACATTGTTACCTTGTAAACTGGATGCGTTCTCGTTGTTTCGTGTACTTGCCCCTTTTTATTTCATTGATTTCGAGCGGGGGTTGCTCGCTGTGTGGAGGAATAGTGGGTCTTTAGAATATACTATGCATGTGGTGTGATATTTATGAATTGCATGAACCGTTTTTAACTCACTTCTTTTTGTCATTGTGTTAGTGCGCTTGTAGTGTGTGTGTGTGTGTGTGTGTGTGTGTGTGTGTGTGCCAGTGTGTGTATGGTTGTAGCGTTGCATGTTCACAGGTTTCACTGGTTGGTTAAAGGTACTGGGGATTCGCTGCCCTCACACAGACGGTCGCCCTACCCTCGCCGTGGCTAGGGAACTGGGCGAGAATACCGTTTTTTTTGTGTAATAATTGTATGATGTCGTCCTACTGTTCCAATAAATTGTAAATTATTTTTGTACGGTAATACTGTCTCTGTCCCTTGATTAAATAAACCTGTGTTGCTCAGTCCTAATCGAGGACCTCCCCTCGTATAACAAAAAGGTGGCGTTGTTACAATATATAGCCCTAGGATACCGCCCCGGTGTCACAAGTACTAAGAACAAAACCTCCATACAGAGACAGACAGACAGACTCAAGACAGACAGACAGACTCAAGACAGACAGACAGACAGACTCAAGACAGACAGACAGACTCAAGACAGACAGACAGACAGACAGACAGACAGACAGACAGACAGACAGACAGACAGACAGACTCAAGACAAACGAACCAACATACCTTAACAATGCCCCGACACTGAAGAACAGACAACACCCGACTTAAATACATGAACTGATTAACAGACAGAAAACAGGTGAGAAGACAAACCACAGGTGACATGCTAGGATTGCAGTGGAAGCGCTTGGATCCTCCAAAGGTGGGGGAGGGGTACTGGCCAAACCTCTGAACCTTACGCTTAACATTTACGTTTAACACTTATACAATATATTATTATAATAGAATTTTGCTTCACTGCAGCACATTATTCTTGGAAAATACATTTCTCTATGTTTTTGAAAAAGTGACTGTTGAAAATTGTACTGCATTTTTTTTAACAATTGGCAATGCTCAATGTGCAAAAACTGAGCGGGATTATTGAATGTGCAACATACAAACGGCACCCCTTAGAAAACAGGAAGGATTTCACCTCATGTATGTAATTACATTTTCGTACACGGGGTCCAAGCTTGCAAAAAAGTTCAGGACCCCTGCCATATAAGATGGATGATAGCTTGGATTACACTAACACTTTTACACTCAACTCCAGATATTGTCTACACCGAGTTAATTTTTTGGAAATGCCTGTGTTTAATACAAATATTCAAATGAGGAGATGATTGGATGGAAGATTAAGCCAAATAGTTTAATCCGTATGTGCTTGCATTCTCCCAGTTTTTCGGTTTGCTAAGAATGGCAGAGTTGGACTTGGACTGTTCTTATAGACTATTTGCACATTTGTTTGGAAATATGTCTGTAAATTAGATTACGCTAATACATACATTAACATTTTAAATGTCTATCTATTTTGCAGACACTCCTATCCAACACGACTTACAAAGACGGTTGCATTTCTTCTTCTACACAGCTATACGTAATATATATATATATATATATATATATATATATATATATATATACACTATGTTTTTTAAATGAACAGGGAAAGATCTAGTCGTCCCTCTAGTTCTCTCTGAGCATCCTGTCTGATTGGGATTGATACGTTAATTCTGGCTTCACACATACACATCAGCCAACCCTCTCTGTGGTACAAGAAGACAGATCCGAAAGAGAGAGAACGCAGGAGATGCTGCTTGTGCACGAGAAAAGGGTAAGAGAGTTGGGGGGGGGCACTGGATGGTCCTTCGAGCTGGAGCCAGAACAAAGAGCTCCAACAGCTGTTTGATAACACACATCTATGAATTACTAGTTCAAGCCTCAAGTATGACCTGAGCCAGACTCGAGTAAATGAATAAAACCGTTCCGTTGTTATGCTGGTTAGGTCACATTATTGTGAATTGTGAAGTGTTTACCTACGATGTCCCTCCTGAGAAAATATTTCCACTATGTAAAAATGTGTGCCTGTATGTGTGTGTAGTTTATTGCATCCAGGGCAAATAAAACACAACAAACACTATGCAGTAGCATGCCATTTGAACATAAAACAAATGAGTTGGTGAACCCGGTCGAATAAATGGGCTAGGTTTCATGACGTAGAGATAATGTTGTTCTGTGACGGCAATCCGTTGCATTATAATGACTACTAACCCCAGATGCAATGCAGGTTTTGAAGGGTCCCAGAGATGTTTCGTCAAATACCCTAGTTACGTCAACTCATATTGACATCACTAGGGTAGGAGTGCTGATCTGGAGTCATTGCTGCCATGTAAAATATTTAAAAAATTATTCAGAAAAAGCGTGATTCCTAAATAAACAGTCATACTCTGACAAAATGGATTCATAAAAACCAGTGGCGGCTGGTGAAAAATATTCTCAGTGGGGCTGTGCCATACTTTTTTGTTTCTGTTACCATCGCAATACAATTTAACACAAACTGCAGGACAGCAGTGCTTAGTGAAATAGTCAGTAATTATTTAATGCCAATATTAAAAAGCTGAGGCATTCTTACACAAAAACATCATTTGCACAAACAGAAGCCTTTCATTTGCATTTGAACTGAATTTGTAAACACTTGACTATTAAGTTTATAGGAAATCTTACACTGTATAAAGGATGTATAATATAGAAATGGATATCAAGTGGCTGAACTCAAACCTTTGACTGGAAGAATAGCATACAGTATTTTATTATCAAACTAAATGTAACTAATTGTTAATGTGCTCCAGAATTGCAACAATTAATTGATACAAAACAACATATATACAGTAATATTCTCATGCACACACAAGGCCAACTCAAAAGCCCCACTCAAGTTATGCATAATTTTGGATAAAATGTGCCTGTTTTTATCCACCTCTTCATTATGTCTCCTCACCGCTATCCTGTAGCGGTGAAACAAACAACTGCTCAACAAACAACTAACATTAAGTTGTCTCATGTTTAAAGACATGGACTATTTTTTTTAAAGTGTCGGAAAATGGAGGAAGGCAATATTCTACTGAGATTGCTATGGTGAACCCCAAATTGTTTTACTCTTTATACATTACCGTTCAAATGTTTAGGGTCACTTCGAAATGTCCTTATTTTCAAAGAAAACATACATCAATTTGTTTGAGTCAACAAGGTCCTCAAGGTTAGAAAGAATGCTTTTAAATTCATCTTAGAATTTTGCAGAAATTACGGCCTTGCAGAGCTTTCGCAATCTAGTTGTCAATTTGTTTAGGTGATCTGAAAATATACTACCCCATGCTTCCTGAAGCACCTCACACAAGTTAGATTGTCTTTATGTTCACTTGTAACATATAATATGGTCAAGCTGCTCCCAAAGCAGCTCAATAGGGTTAAGTGACTATGCTGGCCACTACATATTAAGTTCCAGACACTGCAATATTTCAAAATAGAGTAAGAGAGCCTTCCTTCTTCAATATCTCTTTTACCCTCTACAAATCTTTCACATTACCACCACTAAAGAACTCCCATACTCAGACATCAACCGCTTCTCCTGCATCTTTTAATTTGGTGTGTGCCTCAGAAATGTTCTTCTTTGTGATACGACACTTGAAAATGTGATTCTTCTGAACACTTTCTTCCAATCTTTTTCTCCCAAAACATTTCCAAATGACCCAATACTTTAGAAAAGTTTTGAAGATCGAGACACAGCATCCATGGTGAAATCTATTCCAACAACTGTCTTCGTGATCTGCAGACTCTATTAAACCAAGAGGCCAACAGCCATTTGCTTGACCTGCATCTTATTTCCTGGTAAGGCTACCAGGAATGACACTACCAAGAGTGAGGCTACCAAGAATGAGACTACCAAGAGTGAGGCTACAAAGAGCGAGGCTACCAAGAGTGAGACTACCAAGAGTGAGGCTACCAAGAGTGAGGCTACCAAGAATGAGGCTAGCAAAAGTGAGGCTACCAAGAGTGAGGCTACCAAGAGTGAGGCTACCAAGAGTGACGCTACCAAGAGTGAGGCTAGCAAGAGTAAAGCTACCAAGAATGAGGCTAGCAAAAGGAGGCTACCAA
This sequence comes from Dallia pectoralis, assembly GCA_029465975.1. Lineage (NCBI taxonomy): Eukaryota > Metazoa > Chordata > Actinopteri > Esociformes > Umbridae > Dallia > Dallia pectoralis. Next base: position 6,474,474 of record CM055736.1, read on the forward strand.
GAGTGAGGCTACCAAGAGTGAGGCTACCAAGAGTGAGACTACCAAGTGTGAGGCTACCAAGAATGAGGCTAGCAAAAGTGAGGCTTCCAAGAGTGAGGCTACCAAGAATGAGGCTAGCAAGAGTGAGGCTACCAAGAGAGAGACTACCAAGGGTGAGGCTACCAAGAGTGAGGTTACCAAGAATGAGGCTAGAAAAAGTGAGGCTTCCAAGAGTGAGGCTACCAAGAGTGCTCATGTCTATGTTCCCATATAAAAGATGAGCACCACTCCAGCTGCGTTAAAAACCTTTGATCCTCAGCACATCAGGCTTTGCCCTTTCCATGGACGAGTCCCAAAAAAGAGTGCCAGTTCTCGACTAAGTTTATTTGTTGTGAACTCTATTTTCAGCCAGTGACTGAGATGTGAGTGATGTAGATGTCATTAGTACCCCTAACTAGAAGGGGGCCATAAACTATTATTTAATGGCGACACATCGTTTGAGCTAATTTACACACTGAAGCTATGTTCCGCTTCTGAACCTCTGACTGTTTCCTTCTAACGTCATTGGTGCCAACATGAATACCAATATCTCTGTACTCTATACAGTTTTAGACTTTGCCTTCCCCAACCCCAGATTTGTTAATATGTCGGTGGCCCTGCTTATTGGTAAACATATAATCACAAACTGATTTTCTACTCTAATATTACTGGTAATGAAGTTACCAACGACTAGGGTTTTTTGTTTTCTTAAGCAGACACAGTTTTTAGTATAGTTTCTGCCTGGTGGCACCGACACAGTTTTTACTATTGTTGCTGCCTGGTGTCACCGACACAGTTTTTACTATCGATTCTGCCTGGTGGCACCGACACAGTTTTTACTATCGTTTCGGCTTAGTGGCATCGACACAGTTTTTAATATAGTTTCTGCCTGGTGGCACCGACACAGTTTTTACTATTGTTTCTCCCTAGTGGCACAGAAACAGTTTTGACTAACATTTCTGCCTGGTGGCACCGACACAGTTTTTACTATTGTTTCTGTCTGGTGGCACCGACACAGTTTTTACTATTGTTTCTGTCTGGTGGCACCGACACAGTTTTTACTATTGTTTCTGTCTGGTGGCACCGACACAGTTTTTACTATCGTTTCTGACTGGTGACATCAACACAGTTTTTACAAATCTTTTCTGCCTGGTGGCACTGACTCTTTTTTACTATCGTTCCTCTCCATTGAGTGTTGATCTGAGTACCATCAAGACAATTTCTAAAAAACAAAATACTTTAACTGTTCGAATATTGCCCAGAAACTATTGATTTGTGCGACTCACATCTGGTTAAGGTTGCTGCCAAGTTGGCACATCCATTGTAGGCTATCTGTACATCTAAAGGAGCATCTGAGTCAGACCAGATGAGGGTTTAGGCTCTGCCAAGGTAGCACAACCATTCTATCTGTATCCGTTATTTTTCATACTTAAATGGTTGTCATACTGTGGACGAGAGCCGAGATGCAGCTTGCTTATCCCTAATGTGTGGACAACATTTAGCAGTATCATTGAGCAACATTGAGCGGTATCGGAGCCTGTTATTTGTTTGGTTGCGGAGGAAGCAGAACGGCCATGACCTCCCCCAAAAGTGTCTGAACGTTTCAGAGGCACAACCCGAATAATCTTTACTCTCTTTATTTGATCATCTGGTATGGTTCAGCTCGGCTGGGCTCTCTGATTGTCTGTCTTTGACTGGCTTCTGCTCAGTGCCCCGGAAACCAAGGGAGTATCGCTAAAGAATGTAGACGGCTAGTCTTTACTTAAGTGAAAAGATTGGTTTTCAACTTCTTTTTTGTTAAGTTTGGTTGACAGGTGCAGGAGTTGTGTGAGTGTGACAACATAAGTACATGTGTGTGTCTAAGACAAGCTATTACAGTCCATTCGTTACCAGTTGCGTTGATTAAAACCCTGTTCTAATTTTCACAAAGAAGGACTTAACGTTGAATTTCCCGGTCAGAGAAAAGACAAAATATTTTTTACCTTTTTAGGTATTCGATCATCCTTTCAGTTAAAGGCCAGATGCTCTAACTACAACGCCCACAAAAGGCAAACCATCTCGATTCCAATTCAACGACGACTTGGCAGGAATTTTAATAGAATGGAACCACATCCAGATATAAGTTCAAGCATTTGTGGATGCTGATGCCCTTCCAGCCCCCTTCATTTTCTAAGAGTGCCCCCTCTCTATCACAGTAGTGCCCCCTCTCCATCACAGTAGTGCCCCCTCTCCATCACAGTAGTGGCTACAATCAATGTGTCTCTCATCATTCACCTTAAGGTAGACGCTTATTTCAACCTGCACTCTCAATCAGGGTGTGACTCTAATGGAACCCTATTTTCATTTAAATCCCCTTTTTTTAACAGTGAGTTTAGGTCAAACCTAGTGCACTCTGTGGGACACATACTTTCATATTCATACTGCCAGGCAGAAAACACGTTTGAAACGAAGGTAAGCAAATGTATTCACATACCGTAGCCAGCACTAAAGTACCGACAACTCAACCATTCCAGCACCAAAGACGGAGCCATTTATAAATGCTTTGAATATTATACAACGTTTCAAAATATATAAAGTTCAGATTGTTACTGTAAAGATGATTTAGTTAGACAATGAAAGAGAAAGAACGCCTCTTGTTCCAGGTTTAATTCTTAAATGCAAACAACGCTGCAGACAGTTTGAGCAAACAGCGAGTAAAGAAAGTAAAACGAGAAAGAGAGAGATTTCTTATTAGAATTCCTGACTTGGCCTTGATCTAATACACAGTAGGACAGAGAGAGTGGCTAAAAGAGACAAAGACATGCAGAAAGACCAAAGTACAGGAAGATAAATGGTGATTTGAGGCCCCAAACACACTGCCCATCTGAGCAAAGCAGAGACATTCGGTTTTGTAAGTCTAGGCAACTGACATTCAGACCACAGATATGGTGCTCTGCTCCGTAGCGAGGCAATAGAGACAAGGGTATCCGGCTAAACAGCACACTATAGAGTGCTACAACGCTTGACCAGAGCCACCAGCATGCAGGCAACAGAGTGCAATTTAGGACCCACTCAAAGAACTCATCTAGAAAGCCTGACCTTTCGTTTAGTCAATATTAAGGCATCTGAGAAAGAACAAGATGTGTTTGTTTCTCTTGAGCTTCCCTCATCACTTGCCAGGAGTGGAGAGATATAGTGAAGATAAATTGTTTAAGGGTAAAGCATTTCTATTGCCTCATCATCATAGTAGCAAAGATCGGGAAACACAAATTGTACAAAGCCCACCAAATAATTTCAAATACAATTCTTTTTAGTGTAAAAGTTAGTTCATGCATTGTTGAGAGGTGTTTCTTCAACTTTCCTCAAAATGGCCCACATAAATAAATGGATAAATAAATGTTCTTCATCCAAACACAAAGAACTGCAAGACTATCTGTTCAATTGAGACTATTTACAGTGTTTGAAGTCAGATCCCCAGGATGCAGCAACATGGAAGATCACGGACATAGACTTTTTTCCATTTTTGTAAAAGGAAAAGACAACTTACTTCCCACAACTTTTCTTTGAGGTGTTAAAAGTAATAAAAGGCAGTAGAACGTTTAAAAAAGCTCCCGTTTCTATATAATTAAATGATAGTATAGCCCTCCGAATACAGTTGGGATATAGGGCGGTAGAAAAACATCTGAACGAGCAGAACTAAATAAAAAAAATGCATATCTTCTTGAGCAGAACCTCAGTTTGCATTCCTCTCAGTATTTTCTTGAGAGGTATAGTGTACTTGCGGAAATGTTGACAGGCAAAAGGTGGCATTTAACTAGTATGTGATTTAAAATCCTAAGAATGTCTTCCACTGAGCTTGCTGAGTGGCCACTAGGAAAGCTATTCTGTATAAAGTAAAGTTTTTTTAATTTATCACATGAGCAAAACCTAAAAGTGACTACAAGTAATGTTGAGAACATGTGCTGTTGGTTATCCTGGTTTAATTAAACTGGGACTGAAAATGTTTGTATTTTTGGTCTTTTTAAACTTGGACAGCGACCGCAGGTATTCCTTGTTGTAGGATACAATGGCAAAGAGCCTTGTTATTCCTGATCTTAATAAAGCACGAAAGGGAGTCCAAATTATACTAGTCATTGCCCCAGTGCTCTTGCGCACATCCAGCCATTCATCAGCAAATTGATCTTTCTCACTGACAGTGCTCTGGGATTTACAACAACAAAAAGTGTGAAACGGAGTGTCCTGGAAGTAAAATATAGTGGGCTAATATTTACAATTTGCAAATAGAACCATATACCCACTAAACTACGTTTGATCAAAACACACATGTGTTTGGCCAAACTAGTATGTCACAGGAAAAAGGGACCCAATAATGAAGACAACGGAAAACGAGAGGAAAATATCCAGTGGTTTTCTTAGCCAGTCTGACACAGGAAATAAAATACTGTATCGCTGTAGCTTCCACTCCTTTAAATACATTGCCTAGAGGATATCGTTTTTATTGTATGAAACAGTGAGACCTTAAAAGTAAAAAAAACAAAAATGAATGTGTTTAAATAAGCGAAATGTGTAAATTCAGGCCTCTCATGCTTAAAAAGCTGTTTCAGATCTTAATACCAACAAAATATTAAGCAAGTACTCCATTTTGAATAGCATCTTACAAAATACTTAGCATTTTTTTCTTTATACTTTTGGAGATTTGTTGGTTAGAAATCTTACAAATGGCTTATTTAACATACGGTATTCTGTCAATAAAACACTTGATATAGAAAATAATGTTTTTATAGTCCTGGAAGAAGCATTGACTCCAGAGTACCTAACAAATTCACTTCTCACACAAGACTGAGACAATTAAGTCACCTCCAAACTGTTCAGAATGCAGAGATGTGTTCTTGTGTTTTTTCTGTTTCAAAGGTCAGTCTGGATTGCCGTTGATGTAATTGATCGAGAGTGTCTAAATTTCTCTCTATTTTCTCTGTCTCTATCACAGAAATTGCTGAAGCCTATTAACAACAGACAATTTACCTCAGTTCTGCAATGCAGCATATGACATCACCATCAATTCAAGGGCAAGCCATGTATATTTCTGTATTACCGAACAGGGAAACCAGATTTGCACTTTAATTGTGTCCGTTTTTTTGTTGCCAAAACATAATTTAATCACTTTTAATCAGACAGCAAATATGTAAAATAATAGGACCATGGTTAGATAACACACTCAAACTCAAAATCCACATGCACCTGTACAAACAGAAACAATTTAAAAAAGTTATTTGGAGGTTTTAATTGGTTTGTGATGAACGAGCTGCTGGTGTAGTCCTAGCTTGTACATTATACTCAACAAACATAATCAAAGACAGACAAGTGGAAAGAGAGTAAACACATTTGAATAGCAATTCGCACTTCAACTATGAAACATTTATGACCACACCTCTCTTGTTTATTTCCCTTGGCAGAGTTACATTACCTTGGAAATTGTATTCATCGGCAATGTAAATGTTTCATGATGCAAATGTTGTGTTACATAGTGTGCCAGGGTTTTAGACTTTTCTGAGAGGTTTGCTGATGTAATCTTCAAACAAAGACCTTTATCTTAAAAACTGTATCTGATGTGCCTTGATTGTACAAAGCTTTTAGATGGGGGCAAGCCTACGAGAAGTCGGGAATCCCAAGTGGCGTAGCGGTAAAGATGTTGTTTTTCAGTGTAGCCATTTCGTTAGAACCAGGGTTCTAATCTTGGGTAGAGAATTGTGACTGTTTCCTGCAGTGTCTACATGGGTGCCTGCAATTAACTGGACCCTGCATAGCTTCCTGGGTTTATATAGAGGAGCTACTCCACACACACATATGTGTTTGTTTACATGTGAACTAACGTGCCCACACGCTCCACACTAATCACAAATGCTGCTGTTGTGTATTACCTGTATCAGTGTGTATATATTTTGGTTTTCACCTTGTTGAATGTTATTTGTATTGTGTTTTTTATTTTTTTAATAAAAGGCCCTCAAGTACGCATTTCACAGTTATTATTCAACACCTGTTGCTGACGGAGGCCCGTGACAGCAACACTTTGATATAGATTCCACAACTGCCATTTGATTGTACCTGTAACCCTGTGTGTTGACTCTGACTTACTGTCAGCTCGTGTAGGGGAACGTTCACAATGTTATTGTTAGCCCGGCCTTCAGCTGCATCCCTGCATACTCTGCATTTCTCACATACACACCATCCTTGACCCCAGGCCTTCATCCAACTACCTCTCTTTGTCACACTCTCTCTCTTTCTATTTGTCTCCTGTTTTTTTTGCTAGACTGGTTCGATGAAAACAAACTCTGTATTTAGCCATTATTGGCATTTTTTTGTGGCCGACCCCCACGGGGCCCAGTGTGCCCTTATCTGACCCACTAATTTGAACCGTTTAAACACCAAGGACACTGGCATTAGATGTCACAAGGACATGCCAGCCTAGTTAGTGTTTTGGTATAGCAACTAGATAGGGAGAGTCCACAATACTGTTGGTCACTGCCTTTCAGTACATATGCCTCTGGTGGCGTTATACCGTCTCTGCCCAGGGGGTCCTGAAGGAAATCCCTGTATAATTGGATGAGCACTGGCATGGGTGAATCATGGACAGGGCTGTCTTGTCTCGTCGTACTCTAGTGACCCCTGGTGGCAGGTTGAGCGCCTGTAAGCGATCACGTCTAGCGTCTGTACGCCTGGTTGAGCGAGGTGTGCATTTCTTGCTTTTTCCTGAAAATCCACGTTGTCTATAATATAAAACACACATGTTTTTTTATGGTTGTCGAATAACTTTGCAAACACATAAAATAATAATGATGACAAAAAACACAAATGTGCATAGTTACATAAATGAAGTCAAAACCATACATAACAACATCTATAACATTCAATTGATTAGCCTACTTAAAGTCCCCCTAAAATGTGGATTCCATTGCCAAATCATAACTTCTTTATAAAACTGTATATTTGACCTTTCATGATTTTTACCACAGCTGCTTTTTATTAAGAGATCCACCTAAGACGTACTGTAAACACACACTCACACACACACACACACACACACACACACACACACACACACACACACACACACACACACACTATTCAAAGGGCCCTTAATTATACAAGACACAAAACCAGCTAGGTCTATTCGCAACAAGTGACATGTGACGTCCAAGCGGAGTATCTCAACTTGCAAAGCTTTGTGTATTTTTTGCTTGTTTTGTTATATTTAAATGCAAAGCTTTTACCCTAGCCGCGGAATTCCCACTGCAACATATAACAGTGTAGCGGTAGCTCATAACGTAGGTGTTTTGTATAGTCTTCTTCTAGTAAATTGAAAGTTTACAGTGACGCTGTGCCCGAAGAGAGAGGTTGAGTGGGACTGACAGAAAGCTTTGCAGAGAAACATGATTTGCTAGAGCCGCTGAGAGGGAGGCGGATGTGAAATGGAGGTCAGAGACTCTAGTTAGGAAAGAGAATGTGGTGAAAGAGGTAGTGGGAGAAAAATAAGGAGGGGGGAGAGGTTAAGAAAGGTACAAAAACATGAAGGGGACATTTCGGGAAAATAAGTTGGGGTGCAGAAGGGAGGAATTGTTTGTTTTTATAAAGTGGGCTTGATGCTATGGTTACAGGTGAGTTTCCTACAAGTAGGAAGATTCTCTACTCACTTTAATGCCATAGAAGTTAGGGTGACATACATGAAGCAGCCCCTGTTTAGTCTGGGAGAGACGATCCTTTGTGTTCCTATAGTCAAAATCACTTTAGTCGTTACATCTATGACCACAAAATACCAAAAATAAATATTTTTTTGTTATTTTACATGGTGGTTAGAATCGAAAATTAGGTTTATTGGCAAGTTTGTTTACACATACAAGGACTTTGTTCTGACCCATAGCTGCAGCAATTAGGACACCAAGTACATAAACAGTGCAAATAGAGCAAAAACACACAACACGAACAGTTGGACAGGAGACCCTGGCTAGCTTAAGTAATGGATACATATAGTGTGTGTCATATATATTCGAGTCGTGCAAAAGAGCAATGTCTAGATGTGAGAGCTAGTTTGTAGAGCAGTATGTAAATGTATATACAGTTGTGCTAATAGAGCAATGTCCAGTGATAGTTCAGGATGTCCACCAATGTCTATCGTATCAGAGCTGATAGTGGGAGGTTGTGTGTGTGTGTGCGTGCGTGCGTGCGTGTGTGTGTGTGTGTGTGTGGGGGGGGGGGGGGGTTGATTGCAGACTAGTCCAGAAGGCATGTTCCTTATGGCGCTTTTCCACTACACAGAACCAGCTCGCCTCAGCTCGACACGGCTTGGCCCGACTCGGCTCGTTTTTGCTCTGTCTTCCATTGCAGATAGTACCTCCACAATAGTACCCGGTCGTCATACCGACTCCGCAGGAAACTGCTGTGACGTATTCTAGACTCACCGCCGTGGGAAAGAAGCTGTTCTTGTGACGGGATGTTTTGGTCTTGATAGAACGTAGCCGTCTGCCAAAGGGGTTTTGAATAGTCCATTACCCAGATGAGAGGGGTCTGCCTCAATCTTTGCTGCCGCCTCAGTGACCGGGCTTTGAACAGGTCCTTAAGAGATTGCAGCTTACAACCTATCGTCCGCTCTGCAGAGTTCACTGTCTTGACAGTGGCTGCTGCGTATCAGACGGTGATGGAGGAGATCTGGATGGACCTGATGATGCTAGTGATAACATTTACAGACAGAATACCAGAGCCAAAAGATAAAGTCGGTTGATGATATCTGAAAGCAGAACAAAACCAAACATGCATGAGCAATTGTGGTTATGAACGGTGCCATATTTATCAATTTAACATCTCACATTGTCTCAAGTGTCAGAAAAATGCTTAAATATTTAGAAACAACAAAAGTATTACTATACCATGAGAATTATATGTGTTGCCTAACAGCATGAAAACTTCATAGCTCTATAATTACTAAAAAAGACTTCTAATTAACTAATTAAACTACTACCTAATCAGGTGACAATGGCTTTATGATGTAAAATAATTTCAAGAAAAAGAAAACCATGAAGCAGTGAAAGAAGGTAATCTGGTCCTATGAGTCTCGTTTTCCTTTACGTCACATAGACGAGTGTGGACTTGTGCACGGTTTACCTGGGGAGGTGAAGGCACCAGGATGCCTATAGGAAGGGGCAGTGTTCTGCTGGAAAACCCTGGATCCTGGCATTCATATGGACAACAATTTGACATGTGCCACCTACCTAAAGATTGTTGCAGACCAGGTACACCCTTTCATGGCAATGATATTTCCTACTGGCATCTTTCAGCCGGATAATGCGCTTGCCAAACTGCACACATTGGAATATGGTTAGAAGAACATGATGAAGAGTTTAAGGTGTTGCCCAGGCATGCAAATGCAAATTCACCAGAAATCAATGTGATTGAGCATATGTGGGATGTGCTGGACCAATCTTACAGGAATTATAGGATCTGCTGATAATGTCTGGTGGCAGATACCACAGGACACCTTCAGAGATCTGCTGCTAATGTCTTGGTGGCATATACCACAGACCACCTTCAGAGATCTTCTGCTAATGTCTTGGTGGCAGATACCAGAGGCCACCTTCAGGGATATTCTGCTAATGTCTTGGTGGCAGATACCACAGGACACCTTCAGGGATCTTCTGCTAATGTCTTGCTGGCAGATACCACAGGACACCTTCAGGGATCTTCTGCTAATGTCTTGGTGGCAGATACCACAGGCCACCTTAAGGGATATTCTGCTAATGTCTTGGTGGCAGATACCACAGGACACCTTCAGGGATATTCTGCTAATATCTTGGTGGCAGATACCACAAGACACCTCTAGGCCTCGGCAGATATAAGCACTGTTTTGTGTATATACCCCAAATATATTTTGTTATGAACGCTGTACGACCTCATTGTGATGTTTCTGTTAAAGAAAAACAAAGTCTTAAAAAAATATCTTGAAAGATTGTCCTTTGAAGTCTTTTCAACCTGAAAGATGTCTTCAGTATATTTTCATCATGATATGCTGATAGGTCTATATCTATATGATAGAAATACAAAGTATCTCCTGAACAACTGCAGGCATATGAGACTTCGAGCCTAAAGCTCCTGGATGACAGTTCCCGAGTCCATCAGGCAGTGTTGTTGTTATTTGTGAGTACACTGAAAACCATGTGCACTCTTGCAATTGCTGTCCTCACACACAAGGCAAAACACACACAGTTCACACAGTGCAGCGTTGGAAACAATTTCATTTTTGTTTTCTGCCTTCCTCCCTGAATCCCAGCCGCCGCTCCAACCTCCTCTGCCCTGTCCCTCCCTGGCTCTGGTCTCCGGTGTTGTCTAACATTTTATTTCCTTTTGATATCTATAGCACCGCATGAGGTTATCAATAGCAGCACTGCATTAAATGCTATGGTATACAGTTGTATGTGTATAAACAGCCAGCTAGCTATATCATTTGCATGTCAGTGTACTAGTCCATTACTTCAGTATTTAGAACACCTTTTTAAATTTGCATCCTGATTGTCAATGAATTGGTTGGAAGATTTGCATTTGTAATTGCACAAATGACTGCACTTACAGGGGAAATGTTTTTAAATGTGACCTTATTTCTGAGTAGAAAGGTAATTGACAGAGAATGGTATTTGGATAGATATTTTATTCTGATAGAGACATATGAGAAAAGAAAAAATAGGGAAGATTTGCTTGGTTCTTGCTATTGATGACATATAAGAAAACACTCAAAACCAACTTAGATTACACTCAGAATAAGAATCTATTTTTTTCTGGATAATTTAGATTCACTAATTGTTTTTAATACGCTTCCACTCTTTCAAACAAGAATTCATGTTTCAATGATTCTGTTCATTGCAACAACAAAATGATGCAAATACAGATTTATGGGGTTGTTTTTTTTTTGATCTCTACAAAACTCATGCAAAGACATTATCAAAAATAAAATGTGTAATTTGCATTGATATAGTGCTTTAGAGCTTTTTAAATCATGCTTAAACACATTTTTATATTGAATTGTACTAAGCTACGCATACTGTACATATTATATACTTTTAACGGTTCAGAGAATTCACTACAACCGCAAAAACTGTTAAAAAAAGGCCACTTGTAAAATTGTTCAACTTAGGGTACAGTTGTTATTTAATGTATGCTGTTCCAGAAGTTATTCAAAACATATGTTTTTTTACTGACACAGAGGGTCTTATAGCTCTTGTACTATTCTGACACACACACATACACACACGCACACAGTAATCTGCTAAAGCCGTTCGGACATAAGGATGACTAATTGGGTAGATTTACTAGTGATTTTACAAGGCCATGCTGCCTCATGGGTGGGTTGATGTACCCCTTCTCAGACAACAGATAACCCTAATACCTTAAACATGCATTTCAACACATATTTTCAGACCTAAAATAACTAAGTCAATTTTGATCTTTGTTCAACTGTTGCACAGCCACGAGAATCAAACAAAATGGCTGGTTTTATTAAAACGAAGTATATGATTGTTAGTAAACTCTTCTAAGCCATTAAATACGGTTGAAATTATGTTTTTTATATCAATGTCGTTCGGCCCTTGTCTTATACATGTCTATGAATTTGATTTGTTTTTTTTTCCAGACCCATCAATTGGGTTTATTACAAAAAAGGACGAGTGAACGCTTGTTGCGGGTCACAGCTTTAATAATTTTGGAGGTGGAACAGGAGCAAGATCAGTGTCTAGGGCGACTCCAAACTATGCATTGGTTGGGGGATGGTTGTTTGAATAGGAGACGGATTTAAAGACAGCTGAACCATGGCTTTGAGGAGCAAGGTTGAACTGGGATGACTTGTGATAATACCAAACCTCAGACAGGAAGACCATATGCTTTTGCAACGCTTGAAGGATGAATCTTTTCTTCAGCGGGAGCAGTAGGCCTACAGCATGCCTACAATGACTGTCATTTACATTTTCAACATCTCGGTTGTATAGCAAATGCCGTAACATCGTAGGCTAATGTCATACTTCTTTACTATCCTGGTTCTTCCAAAGAAAAAAAAATCAATGTAAAAGTCTTGAATACAAATGTAAAAAAAGCACACGCTCTACCCCGCCAGCACACGCTCCCGCGCGGTAGAGGGTTTCTGAGCACCCGGTTACGCGCACCCAGGTTACGCGCACTCAGTCTCCGTCCTCTGCTAGACATGGCGGCGGATCTGAACCCGTACTGGCTCTCGTCCCTGCCTTCATCGTGGAGTTATGGGGTTACTCGGGACGGACGGATATTCTTCATCAAGTAAATATTCCGCGGATAAAGCACAGGATATTAATTGACCTTGTTTCGACGCTTTTGTCTATCTCTAGGTGTTATCATGCGTGTTTACCGTTTCCCGTTTTCTACCCAACAGTGAAGAAGCGAAGAGTACGACCTGGCTGCATCCCGTCACCGGAGAGGCTGTCATAACGGGGCACATAAAGACCCCAGGTACATATGGTTATCAGCGAGCTTCCATTCGGTAGCATATACCAGGGGTCTCCAACTCGGTTCCTAAATGGTTTCCCTCCAACCCAATGCATGTGCAGCCCCTTTTCAGTTATTAACTGTCTAATTATTGGAACCAGTTATTATAATCGAATTCGGGTTAGAGTGAAAGCAATAAGGACAGAGTTACAAACCCCTGGTCTATACATTTGAATAGTCCCGGTTAATAAATAAGACTTGTCTGCATGCAGCGAGCAACAGCCTTTTCCCTCTCGTGTCTCCCTAGCGAGTGAAGCCAACTTGAGGCGCTCATTAATGTCACCTGGGCACATTGCGACACGGTTGTGAAGGTCCGTCACGTACGCGGTCGTGTTCATGACCGAAGTAACGTTGTGACATTATTGCTTACGTTTGTGTACAGTTTGCCCGTATACTCGATACCGCAGGTCAGTTATATTGTTACAATAGCTGTAGTTGGAAAAAACAAACAGTAGCTGGGCGATAGCGCGTGACCCGCTACTAATGTTGAATGTTAACACGCTGTGTTTTAATGTTACCGAACATGCGTTCATGTTGCGTACCATTTTGCGTATCATGTTGCGTATCATTTTGCGTATCATGTTGCGTATCAAACGCAATAGTGGGGGGATATGGTGAGCGGAATGCATAGCCCCCATTCACTGTAAGTGCTAGGATACAGCTGGGCTTGTACAGTCAAGTATGAATGGCTCTAATTTGGATGTTCAATGACAAACGCCAATAGACATAGCGATAAGGCAATTATTGCCAATATCATGAATGAAAAAGTGCATAGGCTAAATATGTTTTCTATTGCGTTATGGGGCTGGCGTTGGAAACTGTATGTTGCAGTTACCACCACTTCAAATGAATGGGCTTTCATATATTTCGAGGTGTGCACATATCTCTGGTTCTATCTCTACTGCTATCTGTATTGCGTATTGCAATGTATTTGTCTCGTACTCATCACACCCCTTTCTCTGCCTCCCTTTCTCTCCCCCGTATAGATTTGCCCACGGGATGGGAGGAGGGATATACGTTCGAGGGAGCCCGCTGCTTCATCAAGTGAGTTTGATTTTCAAAGCCCACACAGCTTTTGGAAATACTCGTTTTGTGTCGATTGTGGGCTGCTTTGTTTCATGGCAGTTGGGATATTCACATTTTAATTCAATGGCGTTTTCCATTTTTCCTCTGCCCTCTTGGGGCAATGTTGGAAATATACACTTCTCCTCCTCCTATTCTCGGTCTTTCTCCCAAACACACTTTCGCACACAGTGTTCTTGTTCTCGTTTTCCCATCGAACAAGTCTTTATAGTCTGTGACAGAGTATGACAAGCCAGTGTGACTCACCGAGCTTTCGGTTGAACAGGCTTTACTTGTTGGTGCCTCCTCCCCTCGGGATAGTTCGCTGCAAGACCTGTGTCTGTGCAAGCATGCAACGTTCATATGCATGTGCGTGCCCAGGTGTGTGCACTCTCATCTGAGACAATACATTAGACCTTTGAGCATGGCTTCATGTTTGGGTTGATAATGTGTGGACATATCATGGAGCATGCCTTACAGCGCTATTCAGTTGGCTTTCATGTACATGCATCTTTTCCGATTTTCAGCTAGGGCCATTTGTAGAGCAGTAACTCACACAGTGATCTAGTCGCATGTGCTATTAATAGGTTTGCTCACAGCATTACCTTCTTTATCTCCGAAGCATATAATTTAACGCTGTGCTGTGAGTTTGTGGCGTTTTATTTGTTGTCAACATCAGTGATTTCTCTCGATGGCACTTGTACGGATGGCAAGTAGGAATTTTGGCTGAGGGAACGCAATTGGCGGAATCACTGTCATATAACTAGATCAAGATATTTTTTCCAAAAAACACAACGAGCAGCCATTTAGATTGAGAACAATTCTGCCTGTTTTGTCCACTCGTGTGTGTTTTTGACAGCTGTGCATCGTCAGTGTATTGTGTTCTGCTGTGCAATCTGCGCTACCAGTGATTGAGAAAAAAACTCTCAAATTCCTGAACGGTCAAGCCATGTATTAGGCTATTATGCCGGCCTTGTGCTGTCCATAACACCCCATCATTCCTTCTCGGAAGAAACTCCATGCTCTTTGAAGGACCAATGCCATGTCAAAAAACATGGTTACTACTGAGGTAAACTTTAGATTAGCTTCTTTAGACCTACTGGTTGAGTCTGTCTGGGCCACAGCCCTGGCCTCTGACCCAAGCTTTGAAAAAATCTAAACTCTCTGTGACGCTACAAAGAGATGTATGCCTGACGTGGTTCTCAACTAGCTAAAATGACCCAACGGAAATCTTGAATATCCCAACTCATGGCTGTTTCTTTCCCCTCAAACGCCTCTCTTTCCCAACTCTCTCTGTATTACCTCAACAGCAGCTGGCAGGCTGCCAGAAATGAGAAATGATACAGCTCATTTATTATTCCTGGGCTGGCTGGTGTCGCAGATGGGCTGGCTGTAAAGGACACACACACACACACACGGTTGCACCAATGGGCACGTTCCAACATGCACGCGCCCACACATGGTGTGTACCATTTATCAATGACCAGGTCATTTCCACCCAGTCTCTTTAATTTACTTATATCCTTCTCTCCCTTTGGCACAAACAGTATGACTGCCCCAAACGACGCACTGTTCTCTATTGTCGCTTAGTGCTGTACTTTTGCCTTCAGAAATTATAAAAAACATTATACTTTGTTTGACAAGACAATTCCAATTGAGATTTCCGTTCCTGTTTTCACCAAAATCAACGTGAGCGGTAAAACACAAGATAAATCAACCTTACAGATGCTACATCATGAGTAAAAATGGCAGAAAGTCTAAAACACCATTTTGGTCTGATCAGCAGTTTTTTTTATCGGTTATTAAAATTAATTTTAGGCCTTTGGTCTTTCTCCATTGTTCCATATGCACCCTGACCACACGTTATACTCCTGGCCGGGACATCATATGAAACCCCCTATGGTGATCTTCGACGTTAATGTCCATGGCTCTGTAATATAAATAAAGTGCATGGAAATGGTGCTTGGAGATGCTTAGTTTTTACTTAGTATTACGGCACTCAATCTCTCTCTCCCTCTTTTTTTTCGCTAACTTTCCCCATACATATAAAACCACATAGATACATGCGATCGTGTGGAAAGAACAAGCCCGGAGAACGAATAACGGACGAATAACGGCCATACTCCATGGTTTTCCTCTAAAGTGGTCCATTTCTCCCCCGATACGCCATGGTCATTAGCAGTCCATTTTGAATGGAATCGTGTGCCATTTTTTTGGCTACCCGCGAACGATGGCAGAGAGTTGGTAAGGAGTCACGGTAGAAATGAACCGACTCTGAAAAAGGGTTTTATTTCACCTCACCCCTTCCCTGCTTCCTACGCCGGCTATTGAAGTGAGCGGGAGAAGGAGGAATGAAAGGGAATAGGGAAAAGGTTAGACGATGTGACCTGCAGCTGACTTGTAGTGTATGTGTGTGTGTTGGAGTGTATGTGTGTGTGGCGTGGTGGCGCAGAGTTGATCAGCCGGCATCGGTAGACAGACGTGTGTGTGGTTATGAGTGTATTCATGTGTGTGTGTTTCTGTGGGCAGGTGAGTGCGTTTCAGTCCTTTCTTTGGTTTGCCAGGAGTAGTGCCTGGGGAATGCCTCAGAATAAACAGTGGCAGAAATATGGCCTTCTCCTGTTCCTCTCCCCGCCTACTGCTACAAACTAAACTCCTATTGGATGCCGATGAGAGTCAGAAGCACTGGGTCCGCCTCTAGAACTCAGATCAGGTTTTAAGGCTTAGGGTTGACTGTAGGTTTGTTTGCTTGTGTGTGTGTGTGTGTGTTTGTTTGCTTGTGTGCGCGCGCACACTTGTGCATTTATGAGGCCAACGTTAAGGAGTTGTGACACTGCAAGCGATTTTGGCATCTTGGCAGCACGCGTCATATTCTCAAAAGGGACCGTTAATGAAACAAGCTGTGTTGTGAATCTAGATGCACCTTAGGGATTAGAATTTCATTTTGAGACCGGTTTTACCGTTGGAAGAAGGAGAAAGGTGAAGTTGTAGGTGAAGCTTAATAGAACAATCTGATGGGAGGGAAGGCAAGTATCACAAAACAGAGGAGAACAATGGTGTGCTGCCTGATTGAGTTCTGCCCTTTAGGCAGGAAGGTGTCTCTCTTCTTGCCCCTGGTCTGATGGGCACAGAGGAAGGGAGGGAGAGATGGCCGTGTGCTTGTATGTGAAAGAAAATTCAGAGCCGCTGTGCAGCAACTCTGTTGTTGGTTGCTGTTTGGGGTTTCAGATTGTCAGTTGTCACAAAGCGCTTTTACAGATACCCAATGTAAAAATGATTTTATAAAACACATTTGATTGATTGATTGAAGAATGGAGTGATTTAGAGGGAACAGGAAAAAGGAGTGATCTGAGAGGCACTACTATTGGAGAGGACAGTCAGATCAGAGATGTGAAAGTGCCAGCTACGCTCCTCTCTCCCTGGACATCTGTCGGATGTGTGATAGATCTATACGTGGGTAGCTTGGTGGGGTTGAATGCTTCTTCCTGTGAACACCTTTTTTTTATTACCTTCTCTGTCGCATTCTCCACAACTCTTTTTCTCTTAATTCCCTGGATTTCTTTGTGGCTTTTTTCACCTAATTTAATCCAATCTTTTTCACCTTCCCTTCACCTTCCTTTTATTCGGTTCACCTCTTTCTCAATTTGAATTTCTTTTATTGGCATGCCACATTAACGGAGTGCAAAATCCCTGTTGCAGTATAACAACCGTTATTTAAAACAGAAAATAACAGGTTTTGGAATACTCCTGTCTTAAGCAAGACGCGTCCGATACGAATATACTGTGTTGTCCTATAAACTCAGGGTTTGGTTTTACCCACCCAATCCAGGAGCGAGTATTGAATGAAGCCACCTGTGTTAAGTACATTTGGTGTCGGTATTTCCATAAATGCCTTTCTGTTAATTTGTTTATATATGCGCCCCTTATGGTAATGAGTCCTTTTTATTTATTATGAATGTACTGTGTTCTTTAAGTTGTGCGAAGCCTTTTAAATAGTGACAATTCTGGATGTATCTGGACTTCTCAGGACCTGCCACCCTACGACTGCAAATCCAACTATGCTGTGGTAATGTGATGGAGAATACATTATCCATTCTACCGTCAGAGTTTTTGAAACTGTTCATATCCAAGAGTGAAGGATCCCAGAGCATCTGACATATCCCTGACCTGATTTACGGTGAGGCCTCTCCCACCCCGGAGATGTGCTGAAGCCTGAAAACAATAAAATCCAGGTTCCTCAATGACAGTGTTTATTTCGTTCAGCTTAACTCTAATCCGGTCATCGCCTTACTATTACCAGCGTAATGAATACACAGTAACCACCGATAATGCCTGAACACTGAGTTGGTGCTGAACACAGGCCCGTCTCACTGCGGGAGGCTTTATCAAGTCTGCAGAAGAAGCACTTTCGGCTGTACCCAGGCTAACGTTTATATCAGTAATACCTCTCAGGTCAACGCTTATCCGCATCACCGGACAATCAACCCTGGTAGCATCACACGGTCAGCTGCCGTTTAGGACACTGATGTGCACCGGTTGTAAAACGTGCTCGTCGCTTTATTCAACAGCAATTGCTAAGTAAATTGGTGTGGCATGCCTTGTTTTGGAAGAC
The DNA here is from genome assembly GCA_029465975.1 of Dallia pectoralis. Taxonomy (NCBI): domain Eukaryota; kingdom Metazoa; phylum Chordata; class Actinopteri; order Esociformes; family Umbridae; genus Dallia; species Dallia pectoralis. Next base: position 6,492,694 of record CM055736.1, read on the forward strand.
CAATTTGAGGAAGGGCATTCATTGCGAAACATTGCTGTCCTTGATATGATTAACCAGACTTTGGTACTCACAAGTTTTGTTAAGGTGTTTCTGGGCAGTGCGTGTTAAGACAAGGAGGGAGAGGAAAGTGATTGAGGATAGAGTGAGCAGGAGATAAGGACAGACTCTTTCTCCACAGAAAAATGCCTCTGCCCCAGAACGTCTAAGCAATCTGCCCTCTGCAGTGCAATGTACAATAGCCTTCTCTGTTGTCTGTCAATAGCAACGTTAGAAGTGTGTGTTTTTGTGTATGTGTGTCCTGTGCTCACTTCTTATGTGTAACCTGACTGCCTTCTGGTTATCATATGATCCTTTCTAATTTCACTGGCGTCTCTCATATGTCTCTTATGCTCTTGTAATGTTTGTAATACAGCTGTTGGTTAGAAACATCCTGTTTACTTGCTTGTACTCTGGCGTGGGACGTACAACAGCGCTCAACACATGTTTACACACTGGTAATCTCTCTGACTGATTATAAACATAAATAATTCTAATGTATCTGTCAAAATACACCTGGACGCGCTTTCAGAACAAGCAGCATTTGTTTCAGTCATTGAACAAATGATGGATTTGTCAGTATCTTTTGCATTTTGATATGGGATGGGATATTTGACTTAATTTGAGCTTATTATCTCTTGTTATATGTATAGACTAGGAGTGGCCCAGTACTTTGACTATTTGGTATTCGGTAATTTAGTTTATATTCAAATCTTAATTCAGTATTTGTAAGCGTTGTTTTTGATTTTATTTTGCAACAAAACTTTGCAATAGTTGGCTACAATACAATTCATCAGGCTTAAGCCTTTTAATATTGATATTGGATATATTTATATAATATAATGTTTCATAATGTACACTGTACTGCCTGATTCGCCGATTTGCCTTTCCTTAGTGCGTTGTTATTTTCTATAGAAGCTAGAGCGGGCAAAGATGCCACCAAAATATGAAGAACATGCTTATTGACAATTATGCAACCAGAAATCATGGAGACTTGAAAAGTTTGTTGAATCATATATTGGAGCATCGCTTTTACGCTCTACACAATATAATAAATCTATTAGCATCGGGTTACATAGATAATATAATAGTTAATAATTCTAATTATATAATCGCTGCATCCCCAGACATTGCAATCATCGACCTCAAAACCACATAAAGGACAATGCAGTTTGTGACTCCTATCACAGAGAAAAGAGAGAATCAAAATTCATTGCGAAGTATTAGTTTTATTAGGGGCATTTCTTTGGAGATGATACTGCTTTTATTGATTTTTATATAATTTTGAATTGTTTGCATTTTTTTACTTAGATGTAGCCGACTATTTATAAGCATGCTAGTAGGCTACCATCAGCACTTTGCCCAGCATCGTCTTCGGTTTTGTTTATTTGTCCACGAACGTCAGATTATTTCCGACTCAACTACATTTTGCACGGTATATCATGTATTCTATCTGGCCTTTTTTTTGCCCACCATGTTTTCGAACACATAAGTTAACTATTGGTTAATACTGACCTACTTTTCTGTTAAAGCTTGCATAATTTGTGGACAATAAAAACGGTTAAAAATTACTGGTGGTGTTATTTAATCTATTAAAACATTGCACAACACATCGCAGTTAATTTGAGCTCAATCCCGTTCTCAGACAGTGTCTTAGTTCACTTTATGTTGTTTTGCTAGCCTCTGGGGATGAGATTGATTCACGTAATCTCGGGGAGGCTATAAATTCATTAATTGTTGAGGGGTTTAAATTGTGTTTTTTAGAACTAGTATTGAAATACTGGTTCGGAATTACTAAAGAGTATTTGAATCTTGGAAAATAGTATTCGGACCAGCCCCCGAATTGAGTGCATGTAACTGACAAATTATGTGATGATGATTTGCTTCTTGGTTAACCAATGTTTTAATACTCAGAGGTGGATTGGTCTCATGATGTTTGGTTTTGGATTGCATTTCAGGCTAGTCTCAATACTCTCCTGTGGAAACCAGGTTTGTGCACAACTGAAAACTTTAGAAATTACTTTTATTCAATGTGTGTGTGGAAATTGCGATTGGCCCCACCCAACAGGAATTTTAATATGCCGTTTGAGAAGCAAGAAACAGATTTTATTTCATATTTTTTTAGAAATTCTAATATATTCCTCAAAGGAGCGTAATCTAATTCTGACAGATAGGAAATGATGAAGGCCTTTAGTTGATAAAAGGTTGTTTAAAGCATGGGCAGCTCCAAGGAGGGCTTCTACTTTTATTTTATGTAGTATTAACTGGATTGGAAATCTTACTTGCATAACCAACTCACAAAATGTTCATAAGGAGGGATCAGGCAATATATATAGAAAATAAATAATCTATCACAAATGGCCTTGGTTGCGCTGCCCATGCTAGAACTGATACCAATGGATTGGTAGAATGGCAGATGCTTTCTGGGAATTTTTTTATTTGACCCAGATTTCAAACAATGTTTTTCTTAATTGATTTTCAGGACAAACTTAAGATGATTGTTCCAGATTTCTATTTGTTTTTAAGGTCCAGCATCGTTTTATCGATTTTCTTTATGTAATATAAACATTTTAATTGTATAATATTTGTTCCACTTGAATTGCAGTTAGTTTACCATTTTAATAATGAACATTCAGATGTCGAGCACTGCACTTGTGTCAACGTTTTACATTCACTTTGTTTGGCGATGTAAAACTCATGCCATTCTCATGGTAGCCAGGTGACTTGTTATTTGTAATGACAGTCAGCAACAATTTACTACACTCTTGCACAGACGATCGTTCTGTTCTTTATTGGGGAACTAAATACTTTGATTCACTGTCCCTCAGCATCTCCATTATCTCTGCAGATGATTTTGATTTCTTTGCAGTGTGGAAGACAACACTCAATGTCTTGTCTACACAAACAGAAGGTCATCTGCTACTAAACAACGCAATCTATGAGTCCTTTGTTGTTGTGGAAAACGACCGGCCTTTCCAATGGGCTCATTTAGCTGTGAGCATTGATCGAAGCTGCGCCGTCTGTCACGCACTCTAGAGAAGCGTGATGCTCAGAGATATAATCTGTTTATAGCTCTTTTGATTAGAGGAAAAATGAAGGTGAATATATTGCTATTTGACTGTGTAGAAGGTTTGAGGCTGGTGTACATACCTAGTGGCGCTCTGAATTGATTTGTGTGATGTTACTAAAGAAACAGGCTTATACTTGGTTTGACCTCTGTCAATCTACTGTGTTGGGAGGAGCTAATCTCGACCATGACCTCACTGTGCCAAAACAACACACAGTTCTGATTGCTAGCTCAATCAGTCCTCCATCTATTCATACAGATCTTTGTATTAATCCTAATTCCCAGTCAAGGTTGTTCATTTATGCGAGACTTGAAACAAGGAGCTTGGAGAAGCAGTGTTGACCTGACCTTGTGTAACCAGACCTTGTGGGAACCAGTAGCACTGAGAGCACACGGACATGTCGGGTATTAGCTAATAGTCATTATGCTTTTGTACGCTAGCCTGTTTTGATAGCATGTCATTTCTAAAAATAAAATAAGCAATACAGCATACGTCATGGATAAGGGTAATCTTTCAGGATGAGAAACAGCAGCATTGCTGATTTATATTTATTTATTTATTTAACCAGGTAGGCCGATTGAGAACAAATTCTCATTTGCAATGGCGACCTGGCCAAGATAGGTCGAAAAACATGTGCAGGAGAACTAGGGGTGTGCGATATGACGATATTTAATCGTGGACGATTAAAATGTCTCCACGATTCACTTTTTCGGAAATATCGTAGAATCGCGCTCCAGTGCACGTTCAATTAGATGCAGATCTATGGCGTTTTTTCAGCTACTAACAACATGCAATGCGCGGTGCGCTAGATGTCAGCGTGTTAACACTAGATGCGCCAACAGCCCATGCCCGCGGGCGTTGCAGTTAGTAATTAAAATAAATATATAATGTTGAAAAGCTACAGCCTCGTTCTTCCATGACTTTTCCTAAATACGTGCATTTTACCTTGTCCCGTTTTCAGAAACTGGATGCGTTTTGGTCTGATCTCGTTTTGGTCCGATCTATATTGGACACCGTTTTTCTAATTTCACTGGCGTCTCTCATATGTCTCTTATGCTCTTGTAATGTTTGTAATACAGCTGTTGGTTAGAAACATCCTGTTTACTTGCTTGTACTCTGGCGTGGGACGTACAACAGCGCTCAACACATGTTTACACACTGGTAATCTCTCTGACTGATTATAAACATAAATAATTCTAATGTATCTGTCAAAATACACCTGGACGCGCTTTCAGAACAAGCAGCATTTGTTTCAGTCATTGAACAAATGATGGATTTGTCAGTATCTTTTGCATTTTGATATGGGATGGGATATTTGACTTAATTTGAGCTTATTATCTCTTGTTATATGTATAGACTAGGAGTGGCCCAGTACTTTGACTATTTGGTATTCGGTAATTTAGTTTATATTCAAATCTTAATTCAGTATTTGTAAGCGTTGTTTTTGATTTTATTTTGCAACAAAACTTTGCAATAGTTGGCTACAATACAATTCATCAGGCTTAAGCCTTTTAATATTGATATTGGATATATTTATATAATATAATGTTTCATAATGTACACTGTACTGCCTGATTCGCCGATTTGCCTTTCCTTAGTGCGTTGTTATTTTCTATAGAAGCTAGAGCGGGCAAAGATGCCACCAAAATATGAAGAACATGCTTATTGACAATTATGCAACCAGAAATCATGGAGACTTGAAAAGTTTGTTGAATCATATATTGGAGCATCGCTTTTACGCTCTACACAATATAATAAATCTATTAGCATCGGGTTACATAGATAATATAATAGTTAATAATTCTAATTATATAATCGCTGCATCCCCAGACATTGCAATCATCGACCTCAAAACCACATAAAGGACAATGCAGTTTGTGACTCCTATCACAGAGAAAAGAGAGAATCAAAATTCATTGCGAAGTATTAGTTTTATTAGGGGCATTTCTTTGGAGATGATACTGCTTTTATTGATTTTTATATAATTTTGAATTGTTTGCATTTTTTTACTTAGATGTAGCCGACTATTTATAAGCATGCTAGTAGGCTACCATCAGCACTTTGCCCAGCATCGTCTTCGGTTTTGTTTATTTGTCCACGAACGTCAGATTATTTCCGACTCAACTACATTTTGCACGGTATATCATGTATTCTATCTGGCCTTTTTTTGCCCACCATGTTTTCGAACACATAAGTTAACTATTGGTTAATACTGACCTACTTTTCTGTTAAAGCTTGCATAATTTGTGGACAATAAAAACGGTTAAAAATTACTGGTGGTGTTATTTAATCTATTAAAACATTGCACAACACATCGCAGTTAATTTGAGCTCAATCCCGTTCTCAGACAGTGTCTTAGTTCACTTTATGTTGTTTTGCTAGCCTCTGGGGATGAGATTGATTCACGTAATCTCGGGGAGGCTATAAATTCATTAATTGTTGAGGGGTTTAAATTGTGTTTTTTAGAACTAGTATTGAAATACTGGTTCGGAATTACTAAAGAGTATTTGAATCTTGGAAAATAGTATTCGGACCAGCCCCCGAATTGAGTGCATGTAACTGACAAATTATGTGATGATGATTTGCTTCTTGGTTAACCAATGTTTTAATACTCAGAGGTGGATTGGTCTCATGATGTTTGGTTTTGGATTGCATTTCAGGCTAGTCTCAATACTCTCCTGTGGAAACCAGGTTTGTGCACAACTGAAAACTTTAGAAATTACTTTTATTCAATGTGTGTGTGGAAATTGCGATTGGCCCCACCCAACAGGAATTTTAATATGCCGTTTGAGAAGCAAGAAACAGATTTTATTTCATATTTTTTTAGAAATTCTAATATATTCCTCAAAGGAGCGTAATCTAATTCTGACAGATAGGAAATGATGAAGGCCTTTAGTTGATAAAAGGTTGTTTAAAGCATGGGCAGCTCCAAGGAGGGCTTCTACTTTTATTTTATGTAGTATTAACTGGATTGGAAATCTTACTTGCATAACCAACTCACAAAATGTTCATAAGGAGGGATCAGGCAATATATATAGAAAATAAATAATCTATCACAAATGGCCTTGGTTGCGCTGCCCATGCTAGAACTGATACCAATGGATTGGTAGAATGGCAGATGCTTTCTGGGAATTTTTTATTTGACCCAGATTTCAAACAATGTTTTTCTTAATTGATTTTCAGGACAAACTTAAGATGATTGTTCCAGATTTCTATTTGTTTTTAAGGTCCAGCATCGTTTTATCGATTTTCTTTATGTAATATAAACATTTTAATTGTATAATATTTGTTCCACTTGAATTGCAGTTAGTTTACCATTTTAATAATGAACATTCAGATGTCGAGCACTGCACTTGTGTCAACGTTTTACATTCACTTTGTTTGGCGATGTAAAACTCATGCCATTCTCATGGTAGCCAGGTGACTTGTTATTTGTAATGACAGTCAGCAACAATTTACTACACTCTTGCACAGACGATCGTTCTGTTCTTTATTGGGGAACTAAATACTTTGATTCACTGTCCCTCAGCATCTCCATTATCTCTGCAGATGATTTTGATTTCTTTGCAGTGTGGAAGACAACACTCAATGTCTTGTCTACACAAACAGAAGGTCATCTGCTACTAAACAACGCAATCTATGAGTCCTTTGTTGTTGTGGAAAACGACCGGCCTTTCCAATGGGCTCATTTAGCTGTGAGCATTGATCGAAGCTGCGCCGTCTGTCACGCACTCTAGAGAAGCGTGATGCTCAGAGATATAATCTGTTTATAGCTCTTTTGATTAGAGGAAAAATGAAGGTGAATATATTGCTATTTGACTGTGTAGAAGGTTTGAGGCTGGTGTACATACCTAGTGGCGCTCTGAATTGATTTGTGTGATGTTACTAAAGAAACAGGCTTATACTTGGTTTGACCTCTGTCAATCTACTGTGTTGGGAGGAGCTAATCTCGACCATGACCTCACTGTGCCAAAACAACACACAGTTCTGATTGCTAGCTCAATCAGTCCTCCATCTATTCATACAGATCTTTGTATTAATCCTAATTCCCAGTCAAGGTTGTTCATTTATGCGAGACTTGAAACAAGGAGCTTGGAGAAGCAGTGTTGACCTGACCTTGTGTAACCAGACCTTGTGGGAACCAGTAGCACTGAGAGCACACGGACATGTCGGGTATTAGCTAATAGTCATTATGCTTTTGTACGCTAGCCTGTTTTGATAGCATGTCATTTCTAAAAATAAAATAAGCAATACAGCATACGTCATGGATAAGGGTAATCTTTCAGGATGAGAAACAGCAGCATTGCTGATTTATATTTATTTATTTATTTAACCAGGTAGGCCGATTGAGAACAAATTCTCATTTGCAATGGCGACCTGGCCAAGATAGGTCGAAAAACATGTGCAGGAGAACTAGGGGTGTGCGATATGACGATATTTAATCGTGGACGATTAAAATGTCTCCACGATTCACTTTTTCGGAAATATCGTAGAATCGCGCTCCAGTGCACGTTCAATTAGATGCAGATCTATGGCGTTTTTTCAGCTACTAACAACATGCAATGCGCGGTGCGCTAGATGTCAGCGTGTTAACACTAGATGCGCCAACAGCCCATGCCCGCGGGCGTTGCAGTTAGTAATTAAAATAAATATATAATGTTGAAAAGCTACAGCCTCGTTCTTCCATGACTTTTCCTAAATACGTGCATTTTACCTTGTCCCGTTTTCAGAAACTGGATGCGTTTTGGTCTGATCTCGTTTTGGTCCGATCTATATTGGACACCGTTTTGGTCTGGTCTATATGAAACTGGATGCGTTTTGGTCTGGTCTACATGAAACTTGACGCGTTTTGGTCTAGTCTACATGAAACTTGACGCGTTTTGGTCCGATCTATATGAAACTGGATATATGTAACCGATTAATTTGCTGCGGTCTCATGTGCACTCATAACATCACTAATGAACACTCTGCGCAGTGCAACCGGTTAGTATGCGTGTCCTGCTCAGGCAGACAAAAGCTGCGAGATATACATAGATAATAGATTGATTGGCTTGGTTGAATTTGAATGAACTAGAAAAAAGAGGTAGGCCTACGTTTATAAAGAAATATATGTTTTACTAAATAAACAGAACGAAAATATAAAACGAAATTGATTAATGTATCTACCGGGTAACAGCAGAATATACCCGACCGTGACCAATATACAAACTGTGTTGTAAAATACGTGTTTCATTGTCTATAGTGCCTTAGTTACTGGGCTGTAATTACTATAATACATTTTACAAATGTAAATGATCAAATTATACACTGTAGCCTAATGTTTTTATTTCAACAGTCTGTGTTGCAATATATACGGCCAATCATGCGCAAATCATTTGATTGCGCGTCGCTTGTGATCTAAAATGTTTTAGCATTTATTACATCAAAATAGGACATACAGTTTGATTGATTTTAATTTATTCGATCTTTAGAAATTTAAATATCATAGCCTGTGCATTTTAAAATCATGGTTTTAATTTTGTATTGTATGGCTACATAAGACAATAAATAGGCTACATACTATTTTAGTAAAATGTTTTACTGCATAATTCACACTTCATTTAATTCAGGATGATAACACAGTAGATCATCTGATGCTGTAGATGGATGGCAGGTTACACAGTGAATGGATGGTGAAGCTGCGGATGAGAATGAAGGTGCTTCTTTGCACCATTGCACTTCCTTTAAATATACACGTGATTAAAATATGCTACTTTAATTTTTTTTTCCCTTTTATGTTTTGTTACCTTGTAACGCTATATTCTTTAAATGGAGATATAATTTGCTTGTATTGCAGCTCAGTAATTAGCATAATAGTCTTAAAAAGCAACATGAAAAAGAATCGTGATTTTTCCTGAAAAAATCGTGATATGATATTTTTCCCATATCGCCCACCCCTAAGGAGAACATACATTTACACAATAATAATGCACAGAACACAAGAGTGCAAATAGCATTGGGACATAACAAGGCAATACAAGTGGAAAGTCAATATACAGATAATACAGAGTGAGGTATGTCAGTTGAGCAGCATTTATAATAACAGCTATATATAAAATATACAGAGTATCTATATACAGTATGTAAAAAGATTAAGGTGTGTCTAGCAGGTAGGTCATTGGAGAAATAGGCATTTAAAAAACATCTAAACTAAACTTGTTGAGCTAAACTACGTTCACACTTTCCTTTGGTTCTTCTCATTAGGTTTCCTCAGCCTCTTTAACTCAGCCTGGCAGGCATGTGTTGACCCACCCCGCACGCTAACTGCAGTTGTCGAGCCAGCTAGTTTAACCAGTTGCTTTTTGGATGTGTAGTTTGGTATATGAGTAGAGACTAAGTCTGTGTAATTGGGTTTCTCCGTTTGAGCCGACTCCCAGGGTTTGTAGTCTATCGGTCTATTTGGTGGGTGTTGCCATAAAGATTGTGTGGCTTGTGTGAGTTTTTTTATCTTACGGTTAGGGCTGAATTGACATGCTAAGCTTTATGTTGTGGTCTGCCGTATGGTTTCGTGGTCTGTGTTTTGGTGCTGGTTTACTGTCTGCCCTGCCCTAGATAAGAAGCCCCTTGTGTGATCCACAGGAAGTTTAGGGGCTACGGGAAACGGTCTCATCGACTTCCTGGCCATGTGAGAACGCTGTCATGGCAACTACAGCTGTTCTGTCCCCTCACACCCCCACCTCTTCTCGCTTTGTCTTTATCTCTCGTTTTCTCACCGTCTCTGTCCTTTTTATTCTCCCTCCCTGTCTCTGTCTGCTGTCACCAATTCGTATCTGTTCATTTTTGGTTGTGTTGTCAGGCACACTTTCTCAACCGCAAAGTCTATTTGTCGCGTCTGTTGTGGTTGTCCTCCGTGACCTGCCGAGCCAAAGTGGCTTTCTGGAGCGGAGCCACAGGTTCTACACATATTGATAGTCCCTGCAGGTTAGTATAAACAGGCATTGCAACATCAGAGAACACACTGGACACACATCTCCAAACTGGAAAATACATTACACGCAGACTGTTTAGTGCTGTTCAAGTCCTAACCGAGTACCTTCAAACTGGATTCGCTGTAATGTTTTCAGCAGACATTGCCAAGAAATACTTACATAGTGTCCTGTATTTTCCTAGGCTGTTGCCGTACCGTGTTGAACTTTAGGTAGTGACTGTATCATGTTTGCCAATTGAATTACTTCTGGGTGTAGCTCCAACTGGAGCTCTATTTCTGATGTTTTATCACGGACATAAACACACTGTCCATAACATCCTGTCTAGAAACAACTCAACGACTAACCGGGTGATCAGTCTGTGCTGCCATATCTAATATAACAGTTGGAACAAGCCATTACCCTCAGTATTCATTTCATTATTGATATAGTATAATTACAAATTCTAGTGGTTTGTTGAACTGGAATAATAATTTACAAATAATATACATATTTATAATGTTTTACAAATAATTTGTGAGAGAAATGAACACATGCACACAATGTCAGATCTGTTTTCCAGGATAATTTTTATGCTGGTAATGTCACAATCCAGTTCTGCAGATAATACTTGATTACGTTGCGATATTTTTTCCCAACGATATATATTGCGATATTGCGAGCCATTAATCCAGGCTAAAGTCAATAATTACCATTCCGTCAGACCGTACCATCAGACTCATATAGGGCTCCGTTGTCCTGCTGGACCATAAGTCTGCATAGTATTCCACATGTGACAGCTCTGCTTCATTGTTAGATCTGCATTTTCCATACAGCTCTTATATGTGCAGGTTCGTATAACATGTCAAGGGTTCGGATCATTTTCTTAAATCCCTCTTTGGTGACGGTGTTTAATGCCAGCATATCTTTAGCGATATGAAACGTTATTGCGTCTGTTATTTGTTTCCGTCATTGAGAGCCTTTCTGGTAAGGTGTCCCACTGGCAAAGTCATCGCAAATAGTTTTACGTTTTGTTTTGACTTTGTATTCGCCGTAAAGAGCTTTGTAATGCCGTTTTAAGTGATAAGACAAATTGGTGGTGTTTCCGTGTTTTGTGGCCACAACTTTATAACACTCCAGGCAAAGTACCTGCTTTTGGTCAACATTCTCCTTTTTGTAGCCGAAATAGACCCAAATAGCTGACTTTCTGTTTGGTACGAAATCATTATTTTTTGCGGCGGATCCTCTTCGTCGTTCATTTTTAGCTACAGGATCGCCTGAGAGAATGTTGGCTGTGGGCGGTGAGCAGCGGCACAGCGAACCAATCACTGAGCAGGCACGTGGAACGTGAACCAATCACTGAGCAGGCACACGGAACGTGCATGTAACCCCAGCAACAAGCCATACATCAAACTCTGTGTTTACTGTGCGCTACCCTGGTGCTACCGTTCTCTTAATTCATTTATGGGTGCTACCCTTCTTCACATCGCATGTTCCGACGATGTGACTATCGCGCATGCGAACATCGCGATGTCGATGCTAAAACAGAATATCGTTCAGCCCTAGTATGCACACCCTCTGGACACGTTGTCTTCTACCTGTTTGGACACATTTCTGAGCTAATTTCAAGTCTATATTCTAAACCACTGTCAATATAAGTAGTACATGTTTTTACACCAAATTTTGGCCAAGAGCTGATCAGAAGATGCTCAAGGATGTCTCTAAGATATCAAGAGTAACACTAAGGGGTTTGCAGGCCTCACCTAGAACAATCTATGTCAGAGTCAACTGTCAGAAAATGGGAGATGGGGAACCAAGAAGACTCTGCTCTCCAAAAGAAATATCAGGGGAAAGTTGACGTTTGAAAGACAACACCTGTCTAAAGACCAAAACTATGGAAACAATACGTTCTGGACGTATCAGTCGGAGGTTAACTCTAATATAACTTAATATTAATAAGCACTTAATAGACTAGACAGCTGAAGTGATGAAGATGTCCAATTGTTTAACATTGATCCTGTAATTTAGACATTTTTAGGGCATTTTGATATGTTTATGCTGGCAGAGTATCAGGCTAGTTGTATATCTGCACCAGTAGGAGAAGCTAGAAGCGCTGAGCCACCCAATTAGTTTAATTCTAATTGCTCCTAAATATAATTACAGTAGTCTAGAAGTAATCTAGAAGTAACCAGAGTACATTACGGATTTTGAGAAACCCAAGGATTACCTTATCAGATGCAATTTTGGGCAGGTCACTGTGTACTGTTTCATACTTCATTGAAAAAGTAACCAACCTTGTCAGTATAACAATGAGATGATTTCACAATGAAACGGTTTCTGTGTTTTTAACAGAATCTTAGCTTTCATACTGAATAACCCCAATACTGTGTGCTGTTATTCTTGAGATGTTATTATCCAACAATGCATAACCAGATTTTGGAAATATTCAAACCATTTGTTTCCTCTTTCACTTCAGATGAAAGGCCAAGTACATTTGTAAATTAAGTTGAATGAAACCGATGTGTGTTTGTGTGTGTTTTATTCAGGGCATAGAGAGAGAGAAGCTGTTGCTATCGCAAAGTATTTATTAAAGGGATGCACTTGTCCAAAAGTAGGTGCTCCTAATGTACGGTTTCCAACCACTAACTGAAACCACTGAAACAAAACGTTCTCAACAATGTAATCTAAAATATAGAAAGTTATTTAAACTAGCTAGAAGTGTTGGATACTTAAACTAAATCTGAAAATGTACTATTAAAGTAATTAAATCCTCTGAGGCCTTGCTCCTGAGTTTGTGTGATCTACCACCTAGCGGCTGGCCTGATGTGGCTTCTAGGCACTTTTATATGACCATGCCACATTTAAGGTCCCTGAACTGAACTCATAGGGATGTCCACAACCTAACCCATACTTGAGGATTAGGGATGCACCGAATATTCGGCCACCGAAAATTTTCGGCCGAAAATGGCCCAAAAGGGCATTTTCGGTTTTCGGCCGAAATACTTTTATCACCGAAACAATACGGCCGAAATATGTTGTGATCTATTCGGATCCTCTGCACTTCATCGCGACTGTACTTGATCCGTGTTATAAAGACCATTACTTGGATGCAGAAATAAAGCAGCGCGCACGAGAAATGATCCAGGCGGCTATGGATGCGGAGAACCCGCGTGGATACGGAGAAATAGCGCACCGAGCAGTAGGGCACGGAGCAGCAGCGCACGGAGCAGCAGCGCACGGAGATCAGAGCGCAGAAAAAAGACTCGTCTCTCTGCACTAGATGAGGGGCATGCACCCTCGTTGTCTGATATGTTCAGTGAAATCCTGCAAGAAAGTGCCTCACATGGGCGTAGGTTTAGGGGGGGACGCTGGGGACATGTCCCCAACAACATTTTAACATGACTAAATTGTCCCCACTAATATTTTAGCGAACTCCGTTAAAAAAATGAGTTTGTGAAGCGATTTGGGTCAATTCCGACCGCAGAGCCGGATGATTTACAATTTCTTTTATTTAATTGTTTTACTAATAGATAACATACACTTTTGTTATGTAGCAGACCTTAAATAAGTAGTGTTGTATAAAACATATATACATTTTAAAACAAAATATGGGTACTAGAAACGCCGTAATTTGATTGGCTAAAAAACCTAGGGAGGGGAGTTATCTGACACGCTATAAGTACACAGGAGAGTGACTGAAGACAACGGTAAAGTTACCAGTGCTTTCTGTTAATACATACCCCATATGTTAGAATCTTGCAGTCACAATAAACAGTGGAAATGTTTCCTGTGTATATTTTGCTCATGTAATGTGGCCTATTTGGGATATCCCATTAGTAGGGGCGGAGTAGTGGCACCACCAGGGTCGCTACAATATATTGAATCTGACAAACAGCATTACCATCTAAAAGTTGAACGCCAGGTACTACATAATGATTTTTGTCTGCACATGGATAGGCCTATGCTAGTTAAACTTTAGAGTAGTATAAAAGCAACAGGCTATTCGCTCAACTAAACGCAAAAATAATCACATTATTCTCAGTAAAAGTTCACTTGCCGGAGGGGGAGATGTCCCCACCGAAGCTGAGACCAAACCTACGCCCTTGGTGCCTCATATCCATAAATGCAATGGTACTAATAATTGGCATAATTTATTTCGGTGTTTCGGTTTTCGGTTTTCGGTCTTGGTTTCCTCTTTTTCGGTTTTCGGTTTCGGTGCATCCCTATTGAGGATGTATATTAGTGCTTTTATGATAAATTCACTGACAGTTGCATAACTTGTGTATAAACAACTATAACAGCAGTACAAATGTAATAGTAATAAATACAACAATGTATAATCAAACCTGTGGAGGTTAGTTAACAATATAATTCATGTCCTTATAACACATTTCTCTTGCTTCATAGATTCTTATCACTATTTTGCACGTTGCACTCCTGCACATCTTAGTTCTGCCTTCAACAGGAGTTGGAATGTGGATATATAGACAGTTTATAATGCACACAGAATTTTCAAAACATATGTTTAAAACCAATACTAAAACCCTTGCCATTCATTTTTTCCTCCTGAAAATATGAAGCCATTACTGTCTTTGTCCGTACAGTTTTTTTCGTCACAGCCATAGTTGTGAGAGATTGTTGTTCGGCAGACTAAGCCAAATTAGGTTTCCAACAGTTTTTTGATTAGCTACTGCAAGCCAGGGTTGACGGATTGTTCCCGTGACACCTTTGGCAAATATGGGTTGAAGTGTCTCCAAACAAGATTAGTATGTTGTTTCTGTATGCTGTCTGTCAGACTTTGTCTGCTTGTCTGGCCTTGGTGGTGTTGTTGAATGCGTCATCCAGACATCGGCGTTGTCATTCTAGAAAGTATAAATAAAAGTTTTTTCCCAGAAGGAGCCAGAGTGCCAGACATGTAGTGTTGTGCTGTGGTTCTGCATTTTGGGCTTTTTCATCATATGAGACGGGCCTGCCTCTTTCCTCTGAAATCCCTGGCTCAACTGTAATTAAAACAAATGTTTCAGTAGGTTGATAGCCCACACACACACACAAACACACACACACACACACACACACACACACACACACACAAAGCCTCACTCATTTGAGGTGTCACAGGAAAAAGCATCTGCTTCAAATTACCATTTGATGATTCACATCCGTTAAACTTCGCCCCATACTACAAAACCTCTTCCTCAATCACTCCCAACTATGAGTTACTTCATTTTGGAAAACAGACCAGATGAAAACAGAGGATAGAAATCAATATGCACAGAAATTAATTGATCTTTCCTTAGAACCATGTCTGTCTTTGTTGTTGTTTTTTTTCGAGAATCTAGTCAGAAGGACTAGAAAACCCCGGGGGTATAACCTAGAAGAGTTGATGATCATCTGGGTTCAATTTGTCTTGATCTCAGCACATTGTTAGCCACCCAAATGATTCTGGTCAAATGGCATCAATTGAAACGCGATTGGTTGCTCAGTTGCCTGTAGATATAATCAGCATTGAAGCATAAAATCAGCTAAAAAAATCTTAGTGTGTGTCTGTGTACTTTCATACCCTTCGTGTTTCTCCATTACCCTTGACACAATTACTGTCCAAAAGGTGGAGTTATCGGTGTAAACACAAGGCGAGATCCCCTGTCGTCGCCCCTTAAGTCTACTAAATAGATTACATTGATTTGGTCGTTGGAAGTGAAATGAGATGGTTATTTTTCTCTGGCTTCAGGAATGGCTGTGTAAATCTGAGGCTGATGAGAGCGAACGGGAGAGAGTCTTTACCCTCTGTCTTCCCAGCTCTCTGGCTGAGGCCCGCCGTCCTTATATGGGAATACGCAGTTCTGTGTGTGTGTCTCTCTTGCTCTCTCTCTCTCATCTTCTCTCTCTCTCCCTCGCTCTCTCACACTCTGAGTGCCCTCCCTTCTCTTCAGCAGCGGGGCAAGAGGTCAACAGGCACATGCTCGCAGGTAATCCAGGAGCACACATTTAACAGAGGGCCTGTGTGTGTTTGGTGAATGAGAAGATCAGATTGTCATTGTGATGGGATGGGCTGGACTGAAACTCAATTTCATTGTATGCGGCTTAAGTCACATAATATGGAATACAATGACATAAACAAATCAAGCCTGCAGCTGCATTCTCCTGCAGTTTCAGCAACAAAAATTATTTCTATGTATGTCTGCGTGTGTGTCTGTGTGTGTGTGTCTGCGTGTGTGTCTGCGTGTGCGTGTCTGTGTGTCTGTGTGTGCGTGTCTGCGTGTCTGTGTGTGTGTCTGTGTGTGTGTGTTAGGGGTGCACGATATTGACAAAATGTGATATTGCGATATTGATCATAAATATTGCGATATCGATATTAATTTCGATATTCTTAAACATATGTAAATGTGGTGGTTTTTAAGATGGGAAAATTGGTTGGTTGTATTTCCTCTTGCTGGGTGTATCACCATACCGCAAGTTTTGCACAACAGCTTGAGCCACATTAGTTGGCTTAAACTTTTCTTTAGCTTCTCTAACTTGCCTTTTCTCGCTTTGTTCGGGTGTCTCTATTTCTCTTCACTCACGTAGTCAGAGTTAACACACAAGTCACGTGTAATGTGGGTCTGTTCGTTTAGTGGACCCGTGCGCTCACACATACGTCACGTGTAATGAGGGTCTGTTTGTTTAGTGGACCCGTGCGCTCACACATACGTCACGTGTAATGAGGGTCTGTTCGTTTAGTGGACCCGTTTGCTCACACTTACATGTGACAGGGCAACTGGCCAATGAAACATGATCATTATATATAGTGACAGGGCAACTGGCCAATGAAACATGATCATTATATATAGTGACAGGGCAACTGGCCAATGAAACATGATCATTATATATAGTGACAGGGCAACTGGCCAATGAAACATGATCATTATATATAGTGACAGGGCAACTGACCAATGAAACATGATCATTATATATAGTGACAGGGCAACTGGCCAATGAAACATGATCATTATATATAGTTTTCAAGCGGGCTCTTAAATCGAACACAACTAAGCCACTAAGCCAATAGACGCGTCTCTCCAGAAAATAAATGTATAAATAAATATTGCACTTCTTGCGACATTTTCGATATTGATATTGCACAACGTGATATCGCAATAAAGGTATTGAGTCGATATATCTGCTCCCTAGTGTGTGTCTGTGTGTCTGTCTGTGTGTGTCTGTGTGAGATTCTGGTATGTCCTGCTCAATGTGGAGGAGTTTGTAAGTTGATCACTGCCAAATATCACTTGGCCCAGACACAACAGAGTCAAGAGCTTTTCTTTCTGTGGAACTTTTGGCCTCATTTCCCTGTGGGTCTCCGGTATTCCCAAAATGTTGTTCTTCCAGTAATGTCTTCAAATACCTGACTTACTGTTCGTGCTCTCTTTCAGTGTTGTGTGTTTATGCGGTCATCCTTTTACTGACTAATTGTTTGCGAGTTCACTCGAAGCTCCCTTTTTTCTGTTTTTTTTGTAATAGAAAAACTAAACCAAGGATAATAAACATTAATTCCTGGACAAAAAGTATTGAAACAGATAAAGACACCACTTACACACTCATAAGCCCCACACCTCCTTTTAGAGATGCATTCCCCCAAAATGTGGTCATTTTAACCACTCCACTCTTTGTTTTTAGGCAGTAAAACCATGATATGCAGGCCATTATTGAAACTCAAGTGTTTATGCCAGCGTAATACAATTTATACCTGCGGTATCCTGTAAGAAAAAAACCATTAGAGCGTTGCTGTTTTTGGAGATTTCATCTCCCTGAAAGCAGCGAAAAGACCAAGTTCCAAGCTCGTAAGTACTCTTCCATCGCAGTCTGCATAGAATAGAATATCTTACTTATAAACCACGGTTGGCTGTCCCTTTTGTGTTAAAGCCCATACCAGCTTCCCAAACCAAAACCTATATGTTTTAGATGGCGGGGTTTACGGTTCCACATAATGGACTAATCCAACTTAGTGAACCAGCCCCAGTCTTGGCCCACTCACTACCCACCGGCATCCTGATATCATTACGCCGAGGCCAGGCCAAGAGCTAGGGCGCAAGCAGAGGCAGAGAGGGATTTATTAAATAGGTAATAGACTACACTGACTGGCGTTCCCATGATGATCTGGAGTCTGCATGGTCCGCTTTCAAAGGCTTATCATGATTCCGCAATTCCAATACTCGTTGGCTACTGGTTGAGCCTGTTTGTGACTGATTTTCAATATGGTAATGTTCTAAATCTGTTTTTTTTCCGGGTGGAAGAAAATCCCTCCCAAATCCTCTCAGTCAAATGGATTGAATAGAGAAAACAATCCAAATGAGCGAAATAAAAGGGATTGTCGAGGTAACACTCAAGCTGGTCTCTGTAGCTGTTGAGATCAATGGCCGCTTCTCTGGCTCTGCATATCTAAGTGGGGAGTTTCTTTATTGATATTGTCTGCGAAACATTCAGACATTTGCGGTTTGCATGGCTCCGTTTCGAGACCCGTAGAGGAATTATTTATATGGTTTTGAGTGCTGCACAGCAGGAGTCTGTAGTAGCTTTCAGTAGTTGAATATACAGTCGATTGTTTGAACGCGTTACGCCTCTACGAAGAGCCAATGGAGAAGGCTTGTTTGTCTCTGGGATTTTTCAACATTGAACTTCATTTGCGCCTGTCCATTTAAAAATACATGGTAGGTTGTGTTTGCAGCAACAGGGGCACTGTTTCCAGTTTTTGTGATGTGCCATCCAATGACACTTGCAGTGAAAAAAGCTACCCGTCCTCCGGTTTTTAAATGGCTGCCAACAAAGACAGTTTCTGGATTTCTTTCTGCGGCTCTATGCTGTTTGTATATTGACATGACAATGCAGTGAATCGGTACAACACTAATTAGATGCCAGCGCGGCGGAGATGTGCAAACAACGGCTGGCGTTGCTGCTCCAGTCAAAGTAACAAAGTGTGCATGTGTGTGTGAAGTGAAATCCATTGGTATTTGGACATTGTGGGCAGATTGTCAGGTTTTGGCTTTATACTCAAGCCCTTTGGATTTGATATTATGCCAAAAAAAGATGGGCTTTACATTTGAGAGTATTTTCATCCCCTATACAATGAGCCAGTTAGAAGTAATCAACATCTGTTTCTTATTTGGTCTCCCCATTTAAATCTAACCCAAGTATATAGCCTACTTCCTTAATTTAGTCTGTGCATATTCATTCAGACTTGGTTTCTGGTGTCTGAAAACATGGAGACCAAAAAAGAAAAAAAAAATATATGTGTATATATTTTTAGGGCCAAAAAGTGGAATATTGATGACTGGCCAGGTCAATCACCTGACCTGATTATATTTTAGCATTTCACTTGAAACACCCAGGAACTAAAAATGGCTCCATGACAGGCTTTGTAGGGCATCATCAAGGAAGATATCCAGCATCATGTGATGTTTATGGGTCACAGACATCAGGCAGTCAACAAATGAAATGGAGTTGCCGCCATTAATTCATTTTCTCAGTTACTGGTGCCCCCTAAAGCTACCGGAATTCCTTCATGGTTTACAGTTTTAAATACCCTTAAATTTCATCGGACCGTCTGCATTTTACTCCCTGAGTCATTGTTTAATTTCAAATTCAAAGTGGTTGAGTATTGACCCAAATGAACACAACTAGTTGACTGTAGTGTCAAAGATTATGGAAGATTACTAATCTGTCCTTTACAATGAGAGCGTAGTACGAACTGGGTGAATAGTTGGATCTGGCCATAGCCACATCTAATCTAGTTAGATCTTATCGGCTTACCACTAGCATTTATTTGCTCTTCTAAACAACAGTTTTTATTAGAAGTTGCAAAGCAGTGCATCTACCAAAACCTCTTATTTTTTGGAAAAACAGTTCTTCCGTGAGATGAAATAATTATTTTGAGTCCGCTCATATTCCTATTACCCTATTTTGTCTCTGCAACTAAATTTTATTTATTCGCCTTTTTCACAATTACCCCCCCATTCCCCACCTCCTTCTCGCTATGAAAATTTTATGGCTTATTTAATTAGACCACATTGGCTAAGTGAATTGCTGTCCGTCAGGTTGAAATGATAATAACAAGTTGAGTCTGATTGAGCATGCCGGCCCTCGTACTTATAGGTGACGCTCATGCTTTGAGTCTCTCAAACCGTTCAGAGAGGAGAGTGGACATTTTACCCTCTGTCTGCTCAAGGTCCCAGCTTACAAAACAAGTGCAAAGCAGGCTTTTGACATTGGGACATTTATCTCACAAGCCTGATTCCTGATTGTTCTAAAATGTACTATTACTATTTGTGTACCATCTCTGCCTTTTATGTGCTCCGCTATAAGGCAATGGGCTGTTTTAATTTTTTCCATCCTGACACACTAGATTTTGCTCCACACGCCTACGAGTCAGGGTGAATTGGAGGATGTCCATGTCGTTTCTTGTTGCAATAAGCCTACGGTTTGCAAGAGCACATGCGTGAGCACACACACGCTAAAGGCCTAACCTTGACCCAGAAGTCCATGTTTCTTATTTCTCAGTCTTAAATGTAACCTGAACCTGAACTTAACTCCATCCTTAAAGTCGATATCCACAGTTTTAAGTCTAAACGTAACCTAACCATATGCCCTCGGATAACCAAACCGGTAATGCCTGAACTTAACCCCAGTTCCATTGCTATGCCCAGTTTCTGCTAAATTCCTGGAAATTGCATTTTGGCCTATCAACAAGGGGTACTGGACTACACTAACAACACAATTGGCTTACTGGTAAAATTAGGATGAGGGTGTTTCTCAGGGGTACTCTCTGCTGTTAGTGGAACAGTAGCTGGAAAAGGTTGGGAACCACAGCCGTAGTGCCGACACACACACACACACACATACATGTAGAATACACAGACGTAGAATTACCTGCCCTGGTTAATAAAGGTGTGAGTCACTCTCCTGTGGGCACTTTTGTATGACCTCACCTCCAGCAGAGATCAGCTTCAATGCATCTTGTTGCTACATGGATCATAGCATGTGTGTGTGTGTGTGTGTGTGTGTGTGTGTCATATGGAAATCCAGCACATAGCCCGCCCTAAATATTTTACTAGCGTTCCACCACCATACTCATTAAACTAGATTAGGTCGCTTGGAATTCTGAAACCCAGAGAGACTGAGAGGAGAGGTACTGCATGCTAATAATGACAGACCCTCACTTATCCCTTCCAACTAACACTGAGAGGAGATGTACTGCATGCTAATAATGACAGACCCTCACTTATCCCTTACAACTAACACTGAGAGGAGATGTACTGCATGCTAATAATGACAGACCCTCACTTATCCCTTACAACTAACACTGAGAGGAGATGTACTGCATGCTAATAATGACAGACCCTCACTTATCCCTTACAACTAACACTGAGAGGAGAGGTACTGCATGCTAATAATGACAGACCCTCACGTATCCCTTACAACTAACACTGAGAGGAGAGGTACTGCATGCTAATAATGACAGACCCTCACTTATCCCTTACAACTAACACTGAGAGGAGAGGTACTGCATGCTAATAATGACAGACCCTCACTTATCCCTTACAACTAACACTGAGAGGAGATGTACTGCATGCTAATAATGACAGACCCTCACTTATCCCTTACAACTAACACTGAGAGGAGATGTACTGCATGCTAATAATGACAGACCCTCACTTATCCCTTACAACTAACACTGAGAGGAGAGGTACTGCATGCTAATAATGACAGACCCTAACTTATCCCTTACAACTAACACTGAGAGGAGATGTACTGCATGCTAATAATGACAGACCCTCACTTATCCCTTACAACTAACACTGAGAGGAGATGTACTGCATGCTAATAATGACAGACCCTCACTTATCCCTTACAACTAACACTGAGAGGAGATGTACTGCATGCTAATAATGACAGACCCTCACTTATCCCTTACAACTAACACTGAGAGGAGATGTACTGCATGCTAATAATGACAGACCCTCACTTATCCCTTACAACTAACACTGAGAGGAGATGTACTGCATGCTAATAATGACAGACCCTCACTTATCCCTTACAACTAACACTGAGAGGAGATGTACTGCATGCTAATAATGACAGACCCTCACTTATCCCTTACAACTAACACTGAGAGGAGATGTACTGCATGCTAATAATGACAGACCCTCACTTATCCCTTACAACTAACACTGAGAGGAGATGTACTGCATGCTAATAATGACAGACCCTCACTTATCCCTTACAACTAACACTGAGAGGAGATGTACTGCATGCTAATAATGACAGACCCTCACTTATCCCTTACAACTAACACTGAGAGGAGAGGTACTGCATGCTAATAATGACAGACCCTCACTTATCCCTTACAACTAACACTGAGAGGAGATGTACTGCATGCTAATAATGACAGACCCTCACTTATCCCTTACAACTAACACTGAGAGGAGAGGTACTGCATGCTAATAATGACAGACCCTCACTTATCCCTTACAACTAACACTGAGAGGAGAGGTACTGCATGCTAATAATGACAGACCCTCACTTATCCCTTACAACTAACACATGGGCCACATTATAATGCACAATGCATCCCTCCTCGCTTCCTTGCCTACTTCCTTTCCTTTTCTAGCCTCATCTCACGCAGCCTGATCTAAGACGTAAACGTATTTATATCTATATAAGTCACACAAGGTCACTGGAAACCCCACCCTGTGAAGATAATTCTTGACTTTTCACCTTGTAGAAATGGCAGTGCTCTGGTCCGTGTAGACGGTGACTGAAACGTGACCACTCAGAACTGCCTGTGTCGTGTTCTTCTCAGAATGCCAGTAGGGACACGTGGCCAGTCAGAGCATCTTCTCCTCAGGCTTTAGTAACCAGCGGCGCGTAGATCAGGGACACGTTCGGATTAGAGTGGAGGTATAGAGCCCCGTGTCTGACTGACAGCAGACTGTCTTAGCGATTCCCTCCACATAATGCTGATCAGTGCCGTTACTTTGCTGCTAATCCGTTCTGTGATCCCGGTTCTTATTTTTAGGGCGGTGGAGAAATCTCTCCTGACAATAGACGATTTATGAATAAGTCGTTTGTCTGAACAGATGTCCCACCTTGTGACGGATGAAACACCAGCACAATTCCTGTTTTACATTGGATTCAATCTCAACCGAGCCAATTATAGAGGCTCCTTTTGGGGCTAGCTACCTTTCTGACTCCGCCTCCCGCTTGTATTAGAGAATAGCCAGACAGACTTTGATGTGACTTTTGTTTCAACGCTGTTCTTTCGTCATGTGAGTTCTTGCTTGTGGTTTTCATCCTCAGTTAAGGATTGCTTTCGTTTTTTCTTTCTAAAGAGACGCTTCATCATCCAAGGGTAACAGACCTGCACAAAATCCGCTAAGAAAGTCGTCTCCACACAATCTGAAGTGTCTCATTAACTGTGGGCCCCTGGGGGCTCTGTCACCCGTTATCCACTTTGTCAACCTGTCCCCTCTGGCGTACTAACTAGTGCACTACTGCATAAGTGGATATTACTGTTAACATCATCACAAATATAGTTATGCAAGAGGGTGGTACTAAATCGCAGATATTTTCCCATCCATAGATGGTTCTTCCAAATAGTCTTAGAATTGAAATCTAAATTGTTTTAAGTTTTTTCAATAACATTTTTTCACGACGCCTCAGAGTATGCAGTGGGAGAAGTGACTGCTTTTCATTTCAGCTGTGCAATCTAAATCCTGGTATCGGCATATAAAGCTGCTAGCCAGGGATCCTACGTGCAAATGGACTGGGTCAGATAGCCACCTGGGTAGGATTGTGTCAGCCTAGGGTGTTGGCCAGAAAATGCACGCACCTCGGAAATACTTCCCAGTTGACCAAGCAGTGTAATAAGAATCTAAATGACGTGGCGAGGTCAGGTCTGAGAACCCTTTTTCATCTGCCACCCTCCCAAACACTGGGAATTGTTGTGACGAAGCAACCACAAAAACGGTTGATTTGCAACATGAATGTCAAAGGAAGACTTAATTAATATCGTATCAGCAACTAAGTTTTATGAAATATGCCTCGAAGTGGCATACTAAATTAAGTTATCCTGATGTGTCGTCCATTTATATATACGAGATGGGTAGTGAGGAGGCAGTGTGTGTCAAGGCATGGATTATGTGTGTGTGTGTGTGCCCGTGTCTGTGGTTGCCTGCAGCCATTCGCACAATGGTATTGCACTGGAGAAAGCGAATGTACTACCTCTCTTCATGCCCACTACTTCATTCGCACTTTCGAACACATCCTGCCAGAGCGAGACCAGACAGTGTGTGCCTCGTTATTCACAACTGAATAATTGTCTGGGCAGCCTGGAGAGCTGGGCGAGGTGACCTCTTAAGAGCTTCACAGGATCTTATTTCACGGTGGGTCCTGCTGGATTGTAATAAGGAAAAACATATTAATCACCAGCGGAGAGGTCAGTGGGATGTAGGATGATTCAGCTAAAAGCTGTGAAAAGTTTTCACAACTTTCACTTTTTTGGCAGAACACTGTACAGGCAAGGAGGGGAGAAGATTACATTTCTAATGCCAGTTGTGAAATGAAAAGAAACGAGAGGCTGGGTTTAGAGTGGCTTTGATTCGAGAGGAGAGGGTAGAGTCTATCAGAGATGAGAGGAGGATTGGAGAGGACAACTTCTAAGCTGAGGGGGAAGAGTTTGGCAGAGATTCCTCTCTCTGTAATTTGTCTCTGTTGTTCTCTCTGTCAGCTTAGTGTCAGAGTTGGGAATTTCTCTCTGTGCGTCTCTCTCTCTCTCGTGCTCTTCGCTCAATATCTCTCCTATTTCCCTGTCTCTTTCTCTTTTTCGCTCTTTCTCAATGTCTCTCGCTGTCTCTCTCAAGTTATCACTTACAACTCAAGTGTGAAACGGTCTGTGTGGGAGAGACAGGTTTGTTTTATCCATGGTTAAAAAGGGGATTCTCCTGAGCGCATATGTGGGTTAAAACGGCACGCATGGCAAACAGTACTAGAGCGTGAAGAGGAGGCTCTACCACTAATGGTGTTACATAAGGCCAGGTTAATCCATTGTGTGTGTGTGTGTGTGTGTGTGTGTGTGTGTGTGTGTGTGCGTGTGTGTGCGTGTGTGCGTGTGTGTGTGTGTGTGTGTGTGTGTGTGTGTGTGTGTGTGTGTGTGTGTGTGTGTGTGTGTGCGTGTGTGTGTGTGTGTGTGTGTGTGTGTGTGTGTGTGTGTGTGTGTGTGTGTGTGTGTGTGTGTGTGTGTGTGTGTGTGTGTGTGTGTGTGTGTGTGTGTGTGTGTGTGTGTGTGTGTGTGTGTGTGTGTGTGTGTGTGGTGTGTGTGTGTGTGTGTGTGTGTGGTGTGTGTGTGGTGTGTGTGTGTGTGTGTGTGTGTGTGTGTGTGTGTGTGTGTGTGTGTGTGTGTGTGTGTGTGTGTGTGTGTGTGTGTGTGTGTGTGTGTGTGTGTGTGGTGTGTGTGTGTGTGTGTGTGTGTGTGTGTGTGTGTGTGTGTGTGTGTGGTGTGTGTGTGTGTGTGTGTGGTGTGTGTGTGTGTGTGTGTGTGTGTGTGTGTGTGTGTGTGTGTGTGTGTGTGTGTGTGTGTGTGTGTGTGTGTGTGTGTGTGTGTGTGTGTGTGTGTGTGTGTGTGTGTGTGTGTGTGTGTGTGTGTGTGTGTGTGTGTGTGTGTGTGTGTGTGTGTGTGGGAACCGTGTGTGGCGTGTGTGGCGTGTGTGGCGTGTGTGGCGTGTGTGGCGTGTGTGGCGTGTGTGGCGTGTGTGGCGTGTGTGGCGTGTGTGCGTGCGTGCGTGCGTGCGTGCGTGCGTGCGTGCGTGCGTGTGTGTGGTGTGTGTGTGTGTGTGTGGCGTGTGTGTGTGAAGGAGTGGCGGGAACCGACGAGAGGGCCTGGAAGAGGCAAAGAAGGCAGAGGAGAGAGAGCTGTGTTGTTTAATGTGCGGACAGCTTTAGAACAAGGATGGCAAAACAGAGGGTTTCCTATAATCACATTAAAATATGTATATTTTTAACCTGAAATGTCTTGAAAGGAGGCCACTAAATGTAGTCTAATCGCACTAACAGTGTAGCTTATCTCTATGAAATGTTTGAAGTCCATAAGTGTGGATGCCACAGGATTAGGAACAGAAAAACTGCGCTAGCCATACTGCTAATTATGTATGGAGACTTCATTTTAAGGTTCATATTATGTGATCTGGCCCCTGCTGAAGGTTTAGCAGATGCTATTGAGCTACGTAACTAAGGGACGGTTTCATGGTGTGCAGTTTGTGATTTGGCGAGAACTTCATAGGAGTACGCATCTCAACATGCGACTTTTTCTCCAAGTCATTCTGCTTGTTAGCACACTGCTCTCTCGCCCGGCATGTACTCGCTGGCACTCGCCCTGGGGGTGTTCATGTCTAGAAATGAAACCACTCAAGTTAGCGACATCACACACTTGTGAGAGTCAAGAATCTTCCAGAATCATTCAGTTTTGACTGAAGTAATTGTTTGCTTTCCATCACAGTATGTAGGCTAGATGGGTAACGTTGCAGGTGCAGTGAAGCGTGGAATAATGTAAAGTTCTTTTAAAGTCAGCCTGACATTAACACTAGTTATTATTACAGCATTTACTTCACATGAGCTTGTGGTCTGGCTTCATGAGTGAAGTGACGTTAGCTAGCTTATTAGCAAGTCCCTGTGACGTCTATATTAATACTAGCTGGCTGTCATCACTGATGTATAGGAAAACCAATCTACGGTTACATGTCTGTTTTTATAATTGCTTGAAGGGCTGTGAGCTTCAGGTCAGGTCAGGTGTAGGGCACCCAGTACGATAGTGTGTGTGTTTCTGGTTGATCTGAAGGAACATGTGCGATGAATGTCCACCAGCTGAGAAGGTATTTAGCTGTTTCAAATTTATAAATCTGTTTTTAATGTTGATTGTTTGAATTGACAATAATAATAATAGTTGTTTATTGAAATTGTTAGAAGTATTTTAAGTTTTTAAATGCTGCCCGTTATGTCACGTACAACAGGTGTCCCTTTCTTTCTCCAAGTCATTTTTCACAACTTTCTTGTTTACTTAACGCTGTCCTTTGATATTTCCCACTGGTCCTCAGAGGTCTGTTCTGTTGTGCCATATTTGTAAATATCTGTAGCTCTGACTAACTCTGCTTCAGCTCCACAAAGCCTTACATGGAGACACACAGTGCCTCTTTACTAGGGCTGGATATGTGTCAGCTACCGATGGAACGATTAAGAGTTATGGGCAAAGAGAATCTGTGATAGAAAGAAAACAAGAAACTGGTAGAAGAGAGTAAAAGCAGAGTTTTTGGAATTTGGACTCTTCACTCCTTCATGACAAAACAAACATTTATTTTTATTAAGTGCCTCTATTCCCATTTGGCCCGTAATGCTAATTGAGGACCTTCAATGACCTAATGGCTAAACACATTGCACGCAAAGTTGTTCAGTCTGGATACGTCCCAAATTGCTCCCCATTTCGTTTAGGCCCCCTATCAAAAGAAGCATGCCAGACGAGAGGGTACTATTGTGGTGCATTGATGAGCGCTTCGGTCTGGTCTTCTAGGCGCTAATTACTGTGCAATAAAGGCCCCTTAGACTGGTTGCTTTACCCCACTTGATTGCAGTAGAGCTCAGTGTTTGCCCATCTGCGGAAAGACTTCCTGTAATCTGGTGCTGGAGATAAACAGGACCATTGATCTGAAGAGAGGTCTATGGTAGGTTCTAACAGCACAGCTGTGATTAAAGCAGACCAGACGGAGGGGAGGGGGGTTGGGGGAGGACAACAGTAAGTGAAGAAAGAGTGACAGAAAGAGGGGAGTTTTCTTTTATCATGTTTCTAACATGTTTCTATTTACAAATGTTTATTTTATTTACTACAGTGTGTGATATCGCAGTCAAAAAGGTTTTGTCTAATGTTAACTTAGTTTTTATTCAATAATTCACTGTTAAAATGACTGTTTTCACGTCTTTTATACACAAACCTTTTCCGTTTGGCAATGTATACACACCCGTGAAATTGATATGAGTGACTGAGTGAGGGAGAGAGGAGGCAGAGGAGACAGAGGGGACTTCCCCAACCATTTTAGAGACACACTTCCCTCAGATCATACAGAACACAATAGAATGTAAATACATTATTGTTTCTGTTGTATATGTGAAGTACTGTAATGTGCTATCAGCAAGATTATTGACCGGTTACCTTGAGAAAAGGGCAACTAATGGAGCAAAAACATAATGAACCAATAAATGTTTTCCACTTCAAAACTAACATGGAAAGACATTTTTAAGAGGGAGTTGAAGCAACTCAGAGGTAAAGGAAGATCTGAGAGATATTCTCATTAATGTCTCCACCTAAAACATGCTAACATTTTAATTTCACATAATGCACTCACGCTAACTCCATGGTTCATCTGCTTTTAGGACAGTGACTGTGTGTCTGTGTTTGTGAACGCGCCACAGATATCAGGTGTCCAGCCGACTCCCTTCCTCTTCAAGTGTGTGCATGTTGTTGTGCATTCATGTGTAGTCTGAAAACAAAATATAGACTCAAGCCTCAGGTGTGTGCTGGCCTCAGGTATGTGCCGGCCTCAGATTAACTATTAATGATTTAATTGTCTATATTGATAATTTTATTACACTATTATTGTCCTAATAAATAATATCACTAATATTGGAATAATAAACATGAGCCATGTGAAAAAGTTATTTATTGACAATTTACTTTTGAATCTCTGTGGCCTCAGAGATCTGTGGTGGCCTCAGAGATCTGTGGTGGCCTCAGAGATGTGTGGTGGCCTCAGAGATCTGTGGTGGCCTCAGATGTGTGGTGGCCTCAGAGATGTGTGGTGGTCTCAGAGATGTGTGGTGGCCTCAGAGATGTGTGGTGGCCTCAGAGATGTGTGGTGGCCTCAGAGATGTGTGGTGGCCTCAGAGATGTGTGGTGGCCTCAGAGATGTGTGGTGGCCTCAGAGATGTGTGGTGGCCTCAGAGATGTGTGGTGGCCTCAGAGATGTGCGTTGGCCTCAGACGTGTCTGGTGGGTTCCCTCAGACGTGTCTGGTGGGTTCCCTCAGACGTGTCTGGTGGGTTCCCTCAGACGTGTCTGGTGGGTTCCCTCAGACGTGTCTGGTGGGTTCCCTCAGACGTGTCTGGTGGGTTCCCTCAGACGTGTCTGGTGGGTTCCCTCAGACGTGTCTGGTGGGTTCCCTCAGACGTGTCTGGTGGGTTCCCTCAGACGTGTCTGGTGGGTTCCCTCAGGCGTGTGTGGTGGGTTCCCTCAGGCGTGTGTGGTGGGTTCCCTCAGGCGTGTGTGGTGGGTTCCCTCAGGCGTGTGTGGTGGGTTCCCTCAGGCGTGTGTGGTGGGTTCCCTCAGACGTGTGTGGTGGGTTCCCTCAGACGTGTGGTGGGTTCCCTCAGACATGTGTGGTGGGTTCCCTCAGACATGTGTGGTGGGTTCCCTCAGACATGTGTGGTGGGTTCCCTCAGACGTGTGGTGGGTTCCCTCAGACGTGTGGTGGGTTCCCTCAGACGTGTGGTGTGTTCCCTCAGGCGTGTGGTGTGTTCCCTCAGGCGTGTGGTGGGTTCCCTCAGACGTGTGGTGGGTTCCCTCAGACGTGTGGTGGGTTCCCTCAGACGTGTGGTGGGTTCCCTCAGACGTGTGGTGGGTTCCCTCAGACATGTGTGGTGGGTTCCCTCAGACGTGTGGTGGGTTCCCTCAGACATGTGTGGTGGGTTCCCTCAGACGTGTGGTGGGTTCCCTCAGACATGTGTGGTGGCCTCGGAGATGTGTGGTGGCGTCAGATGTGTGGTGGCCTCAGGCGGTCATGCAGTAGCCTCAGCAGTGTTCAGTGTGTGTATTCCGCAGTATGTCTTGGACACTGAATTATAGATCATAGAGTTTAGAGCTTTGCCTCCAGCTATGTTACCACTGAAACCACTGGAGGTGAAGTGTGGTCCAATTGGCGCCCTATCCCGCACACTATGCCCGGAATCATAGGGGCCCAGCGAAAACTAGGTCCCTTAGTAGGCAGTATGGCATTAACAGTTCTGCCCAATAGACCAGAAGATCCTTACAGCCCTATATACAATTGCTGGTCATATAATTAGAATATGATCAAAAAGTTGATTTATTTCAGTAATTCCATTCAAAAAGTAAAACTTGGATACATTTCAAATGTTTATTTAATTTAATTGTGACGATTAAAACAGAAAACTAATGAAAATCCCAAATTTCAGTATCTAAAATTTTGAATATAAAAAAAGAACATGAACATGAAAAGTATGAGCATGTACAGCACTCAATACTTAGTTGGGGCTCCTTTTGCCTGAATTACTGCAGCAATGCGGCGTGGCTTGGAGTCGATCAGTTTGTGGCACTGCTCGGGTGTTATGAGAGCCCAGGTTGCTCTGATAGTGGCCTTCAGCTCTTCTGCATTGTTAGGTCTGGCATATCGCATCTTCCTCTTCACAATACCCCATAGATTTTCTATAGGGTTAAGCTCAGACGAGTTTGCTGGCCAATTAAGAGCAGGGATACCATGGTCCTTAAACCAGGTACTGGTAGCTTTGGCACTGTGTGCAGGTGCCAAGTCCTGTTGGAAAATGAAATCTGCATAAAGTTGTTCAGCAGCTGGAAGCATGAAGTGCTCTAAAACTTCCTGGTAGACGGCTGCGTTGACCTTGGACCTCAATAAAACACAGTGGACCAACACCAGTAGATGACATGGCACCCCAAACCATCACTGACTGTGGAAACTTTAGACTGGACTTCAAGCAACGTGGATTTTGTGCCTCCTCTCTTCCTCCAGACTCTGGGACCTTGATTTCCAAAGGAAATGCAAAATTGACTCATCAGAGAACATAACTTTGGAACACTCAGCAGCAGTCCAGTCCTTTTTGTCGTTAGCCCAGGCGAGACACTTCTGACACTGTTTCTTGTTCAAGAGTGGCTTGACACAAGGAATGCGACAGCTGAAACCCATGTCTTGCATACGTCTGTGCGTGGTGGTTCTTGACACACTGACTCCAGCTGCAGTCCAGTCTTTGTGAATCTCACCCACATTTTTGAATGGGTTTTGTTTCACAATCATCTCCAGGGTGCGGTTATCCCTATTGCTTGTACACTATTTCTCTATCACATCTTTTCCTTCCCTTCGCCTTTCTATTAATGTGCTTGGACACAGAGCTCTGTGAACAGCCAGCCTCTTCAGCAATGACCTTTTGTGTCTTGCCCTCCTTGTGCAAGGTGTCAATGGTCTTCTTTTGGACAGCTGTCAAGTCAGCAGTCTACCCCATGATTGTGTAGCCTACAGAACTAGACTGAGAGACCATTTAAAGGCCTTTGCTGGTGTTTTGAGTTAATTAGCTGAATAGAGTGTGGCACCAGGTGTCTTCAATATTGAACCTTTTCACAATATTAAAATTTTCTGCGATACTGATTTTGGGGTTTTCATTAGTTGTCAGTTATAATCATCAAAATTAAAAGGAATGAACACTTGAAATATATGAATGTATACATTATACAAGGTTCACTTTTTGAATGGAACTTTCTGATTATATTCTTATTATATGACCAGCACCTGTATGTGTTGTAGCTTTAAAATGCCTGGGTTTTCGTCTATTGTCCTTTAGGAGACATTAACTGAGGTGTAGGTGTAAGACACGAGGTCCTTATTAATGTTTCAGCGTTTGACTTTGAAGTGTCTCCTTTCTACAGGAGCTCAGTGTCCTGTCCAATCAACGGACAGGTCTGAACTCGTAGTGCGGGCGGGCGAGAGGGCGGGTCGGGCGAGTGGGTGGTCGGGTGCGTCTTGGCGTGTCACCCAGAGCGCATGCCTCATAAGAGCCGTCGGGAAACGTTTGGGCCCCAGATGTGAGACGTAATCATTGTTTCGTATGATCCGGACATCGCAGAGCAGCAGTCATTACATTCTTTATTTCCGCCCCTGTCTCTCTCTCCTGATGAGGGGACTCCGTCAGAGAGCCTTCCTAGATCAAGGCAGCTGCATGAAACAGCGTTTTAAAAGGTTTTACAATGAGGCTAAACGGTGCATCATAGTCAGTCTCTGGCAACCCGCCTCCAGATCAGTCATATCATAGGTCCCTGCGGATTCAGCATTAAAAGCCATGTGATATGCCCAGCACACCAAATGCATGTCAAAGCCCTGCTAGTCAAGCACAGAGAATGAGATGTTACAGCCATACTAGTCAAGCACAGAGAATGAGATGTTACAGCCATACTAATCAAGCGCAGAGAATGAGATGTTACAGCCATACTAATCAAGCGCAGAGAATGAGATGTTACAGCCATACTAATCAAGCGCAGAGAATGAGATGTTACAGCCATACTAATCAGGCGCAGAGAATGAGATGTTACACCCATACTAATCAAGCGCAGAAAATGAGATGTTACAGCCATACTAATCAGGCGCAGAGAATGAGATGTTACAGCCATACTAATCAGGCGCAGAGAATGAGATGTTACAGCCATACTAATCAGGCGCAGAGAATGAGATGTTACAGCCATACTAATCAAGCGCAGAGAATGAGATGTTACAGCCATACTAATCAAGCGCAGAGAATGAGATGTTACAGCCATACTAATCAGGCGCAGAGAATGAGATGTTACACCCATACTAATCACGCGCAGAAAATGAGATGTTACAGCCATACTAATCAGGCGCAGAGAATGAGATGTTACAGCCATACTAATCAGGCGCAGAGAATGAGATGTTACAGCCATACTAATCAGGCGCAGAGAATGAGATGTTACAGCCATACTAATCAAGCGCAGAGAACGAGATGTTACAGCCATACTAATCAGGCGCAGAGAATGAGATGTTACAGCCATACTAATCAAGCGCAGAGAATAAGGTGTTACAGCCATACTAATCAAGCGCAGAGAATGAGATGTTACAGCCATACTTATCAGGCGCAGAGAATGAGATGTTACAGCCATACTAATCAAGCGCAGAGAATGAGATGTTACAGCCATACTTATCAGGCGCAGAGAATGAGATGTTACAGCCATACTAATCAAGCGCAGAGAATGAGATGTTACCGCCATACTAATCAGGCACAGAGAATGAGATGTTACAGCCATACTAATCAAGAGCAGAGAATGAGATGTTACAGCCATACTAATCAAGCATGCGGCTTTTGTTTATTATAGCAGTTGTTCCAACTGTTGTGCATAATTGAGCTGTGTTGTTGGATGTGATATTCTCTCAGTCTCACAGTCTCTCCTCATCTCTTTCTCTTTGTCTCACAGTCTCTCCTCATCTCTTTCTCTCTGTCTCACAGTTTTTCCTGATCTCTTTCTCTCTGTCTCACAGTCTCTCCTCATCTCCTCCTGGCCCACTGAACTTAGATGGCCGTTTTTCAGCGCATGGTGCTCAATACAGCTCCCCACATAGCCATTGGCCCAGTACGCATTTTGAGTTTTATTCATTTCTTTCTATGAACTGCCTGCAGCTGAAAGCTCTTCGTTCTCCACAGAGAATATTGCATGAGAAACCCCTACATGAATCTGAATCACATGAATCTGAATCACATGAATCTGAATCACATGAATCTGCCTGCCTAACACTAGATATCCAATACCTGTTCCATTGCACTGCAGAGGCAGTCCGGCATGACTGGGTCAACTACATACATACATACATACATACATACACAATATTTTTTAGAAAACATTGAATTACTTTAATACAGTATTTATTTTCAAATAATGTCTCTTGAAAAACTTTAAATACTATATTATAAAAATAATGTACATTTTCAATGGACTGACCTTTTTTGTAAGGGGAGTTTTTGGGCGGCTTTCATGTCAAAATGATTTGTCACACCTGCTTTATCGCCTGTGTGTCTGTAGTTGGCTGTTTACAGATTCGATGTGCTGAGCAAAAGGAGTGACAACGGGTCATTTCAGTTAGGAAGTGTGTCCAGTCGTCATTGTTTACTGGCAGTACGGCTGGCCGGAGAATTTGGGGTGAGGAGCGGCGCCGTGGCTTAAAGAGCGTTTTCTGCAGTGTACGCACCGAGCCGTGCCGAATTGCCAGGTTCAAAAGGGCAACCGCAAAATTAATCCTATCTGGGCTGGGGAAGTTTCAACCCACTCACACACAGCTGCTGGTGGATACCCAAAGACAGACACACACGTACTGCTCTATCTTTAAAAAAAATTGTATGGGGCTGAAGTGGCTGCCAAGTTTGCTGTTTAGCACTGGTGATTGTGTGTGTGTGTGTGTGTGTGTGTGTGTGTGTGTGTGTGTTTGAAGCTGAAGACCCAGTACACCTCCGCAGATAGTAATGTAACTGTTACACCTGGTGACTCCTGGTGGTTGTTGCTAATAGTCTGTCTGACGGTGGTAAAACACTAACATTTTGCTCTTAAACAAACAGATGCGCTAGCTGACTGGGCATATAAACAGCATATGTTCCAAATCCCCGTACTGCCACTATCTATGTACTTAATAATAATACTATAGAACTATGTGTGCACGTTCCCTTTTTGTGGCTGCTGTTTTGTTTTGTTTCTCTGTGCAGATTCCCATTAACACTCGTAACCACCCAAATGTAATATCCTCGTATATTATCTAATATCCTCGTATATTATCTAATATCCTCGTATTATCTAATATCCTCGTATTATCTAATATCCTTGTGGGTGTGGAATCCAGGTGGGAGCAAATGATCATCTGGTTGGAAGTTCAGTAGTCCATATTCCTTAGGGTCTGATTTGAATAGTTCTGGTCTGCATTAAGCCAGGGTTAGACACGGGTAACAGGCCAGGACCGGAATCTGTGCTTTTGTGTCAAAGTGGCTCTGCAGCTTCACCATACGTCATCCTTACTGTGAACGTCTGAACACGGTTGGCATGCGGTCATGGATGTAATGGTCAGGAAAGAGCTCAGAGGCTCAAGCCCTTTTTGGACTGTGTGGGTGAGTGTTTTTCTGTTGTCAAACTATTTTAACCTCTCCCCAGTGAACTCCATTGGGTAATGCAGTCATTCTTTTAAACATTTCCAGTTGTGCCGGCTTGAGTCATTGCCATGTTTTTGTGTGTTCTCCTCCATTGCCGTGTGTGTTTGTGTCTTTTTGTCTGTTCATTATGCCTGTATTGCTGAGCTGGGGTTGAATAACACAGTCATTTTATATCCCAAGAGACCTTCATCTTTCTCCCAGAGCGGCATAGGCTCTTACACTGACACACTTACCCTCTAACACACTTATTATGACACACGAGCACACACCTACACACACACACCTACACACACACACCTACACACACACACCTACACACACACACCTACACACACACACCTACACACACACACCTACACACACACACCTACACACACACACCTACACACACACACCAACACACCTACACACACCTAGACACACACCTACACACACCTAGACACACACCTACACACACCTAGACACACACCTACACACACACACCACACACACACCACACACCTAGACACACACCTACACACACCTACACACACCTACACACACACACCTACACACACCTAGACACACACCTACACACACCTAGACACACACCTACACACACCTAGACACACACCTACACACACCTAGACACACACCTACACACACACACCTACACACACACCTACACACACACACCTACACACCTACACACACACACACACACACACCTACACACACACACACCTACACACACACACACCTACACACACACACACCTACACACACACACACCTACACACACACACACCTACACACACACACACCTACACACACACACACTACACACACACACACACACACCTACACACACACACACCTACACACACACACACACACACACACACACACACACACACACTACACACACACACACACCTACACACACACACACCTACACACACACACACACACACACACACCTACACACACACACCTACACACACACACCTACACACACCTAGACACACACCTACACACACCTAGACACACACCTACACACACCTAGACACACACCTACACACACCTAGACACACACCTACACACACCTAGACACACACCTACACACACACACCTACACACCTACACACACACACCTACACACACACACCTACACACACACACACCTACACACACACACCTACACACACACACCTACACACACACACCTACACACACACACACCTACACACACACACCTACACACACACACCTACACACACACACACCTACACACACACACACACCTACACACACACACGAGCACACACACACACAACCATTCAGATGTTTGGGTCTCTGTGTGAACACAATCTTTCAGATGCATTATTATTTTTTTCTTGAATCTACATCTACAAAAAACTATCCCTAACCTGAATCCGCATCATCCATTTCTAATGTTCTTTGTTTTTTGGGCTAACAGAAGGTATTTGTTTTTCTACTTTTTAAAAATGCTTGTGATTGCTGTGATTAGGGGTGGGCGATATGGGAAAAATATCATATCACGATTTTTTCAGGAAAAATCACGATTCACGATTTTATCACAATTCTTTTTCATGTTGCTTTTTAAGACTATTTTGCTAATTACTGAGCTGCAATACAAGCAAATTATATCTCCATTTAAAGAATATAGCGTTACAAGGTAACAAAACATAAAAGGGAAAAAAAAATTAAAGTAGCATATTTTAATCACGTGTATATTTAAAGGAAGTGCAATGGTGCAAAGAAGCACCTTCATTCTCATCCGCAGCTTCACCATCCATTCACTGTGTAACCTGCCATCCATCTACAGCATCAGATGATCTACTGTGTTATCATCCTGAATTAAATGAATTGTGAATTATGCAGTAAAACATTTTACTAAAATAGTATGTAGCCTATTTATTGTCTTATGTAGCCATACAATACAAAATTAAAACCATGATTTTAAAATGCACAGGCTATGATATTTAAATTTCTAAAGATCGAATAAATTAAAATCAATCAAACTGTATGTCCTATTTTGATGTAATAAATGCTAAAACATTTTAGATCACAAGCGACGCGCAATCAAATGATTTGCGCATGATTGGCCGTATATATTGCAACACAGACTGTTGAAATAAAAACATTAGGCTACAGTGTATAATTTGATCATTTACATTTGTAAAATGTATTATAGTAATTACAGCCCAGTAACTAAGGCACTATAGACAATGAAACACGTATTTTACAACACAGTTTGTATATTGGTCACGGTCGGGTATATTCTGCTGTTACCCGGTAGATACATTAATCAATTTCGTTTTATATTTTCGTTCTGTTTATTTAGTAAAACATATATTTCTTTATAAACGTAGGCCTACCTCTTTTTCTAGTTCATTCAAATTCAACCAAGCCAATCAATCTATTATCTATGTATATCTCGCAGCTTTTGTCTGCCTGAGCAGGACACGCATACTAACCGGTTGCACTGCGCAAGAGTGTTCATTAGTGATGTTATGAGTGCACATGAGACCGCAGCAAATTAATCGGTTACATATATCCAGTTTCATATAGATCGGACCAAAACGCGTCAAGTTTCATGTAGACCAGACCAAAACGCGTCAAGTTTCATGTAGACCAGACCAAAACGCATCCAGTTTTATATAGACCAGACCAAAACGGATCCAGTTTCATATAGACCAGACCAAAACGGTGTCCAATATAGATCGGACCAAAACGAGATCAGACCAAAACGCATCCAGTTTCTGAAAACGGGACAAGGTAAAATGCACGTATTTAGGAAAAGTCATGGAAGAACGAGGCTGTAGCTTTTCAACATTATATATTTATTTTAATTACTAACTGCAACGCCCGCGGGCATGGGCTGTTGGCGCTTCTAGTGTTAACACGCTGACATCTAGCGCACCGCGCATTGCATGTTGATACGTAGCTGAAAAAACGCCATAGATCTGCATCTAATTGAACGTGCACTGGAGCGCGATTCTACGATATTTCCGAAAAAGTGAATCGTGGAGACATTTTAATCGTCCACGATTAAATATCGTCATATCGCACACCCCTAGCTGTGATGTTGTTTTCCTGTTTCCTCAAGGCAACCACCTGGACAGTTTTGTCTGTAATCCTGTTTTGTTTCCAGGCCACTGTGGCTATAGGGACTCTGGTATAGGTTGGTGCCAGTGAGTCTAGGCCTTGTATTGAATACCAGTTAGCAGGAATCTAAGGGTCACTGTGATGTGTATTGAAGGGGCTGGTTTGACATTTAATGACCTTATAAATGGCAAGCCTGAAGTCTGTGAGGACGTCAGTGGTTCACTCAAAGATGAAGCTGGACATGTTGCGCTGGGAGAGGGTATGTTGTTGTTGAATGAGTAATTTTAACACCAGTTGTGACTTTTGCACTAATTCCAACCCAATGCCAAAAATGTATTATCCTCATGTGAACCCACACGGTTGAATGTTCAATGTTTTTCTGTCCATGTGTGGGGTTTAGAGCCGCATGGGTTCTGTTGTAAAACATGAACACACACACACACAAACCGTAGTCCCCTACTTCCAATACAATGTCTCTCCAGCAGCATCTATGTGCAACCTAGCGAACCCTGTTTTCGCAGAGTATCAATTCCGCACTCCAGCCGTGCACACTGGGATTCCCGGCCTCCAACCCACATAACGTCCCTGGCCCTCAGCTGTCAGGGTTCCCTGTTTGGTCGGATGGCTGTAGAGGGTGACTCACCTGGAGATAACACTTGACCGTTCTGCTCGCCGGCCTTAATGTCTCAACCCATCTTGTCTGACACAGGACAGGGGGACCGTGGAAACACTTTTCTTGTCTATTGTGCCATGAAAATGGAAGTCACGTTCTGCTCCTCCAGTCCTACCTTATCTCTCTTCTTGTCCCTGCACATTTAACCGCCCGTAGCTTCGACCCGTCTGTAGAAAGCTGTGCATGTTCATGTGTGCCAGTGACATGGTAGAAAATCATAGACCACATTCACCGATTCAATAACCCCTCTGCATACAGTACAGGATTGCAGGACATTGGATAATGACTCTGTCACTGCTCCACTTGCCAATTAGCTGTGGCAAAGGCGTGCGTTTGCACCCACATATCTTGACTCCTCCGTGACAACAGCACACACCTGTGTGCGACCATCCCCGTCGGCCCGAGTGCTCGCCCCGGGTGAGAGGATGACAGAGCAAGAGTCTGCACAATAATATGGTAATGAGCCAAAGGGGAGGGGTGACTATGCTAAATAACACGACACATTCATCTTCCCTGACAAGAAAAGCCTGTTTCTTCGGCTGAGTTGTTGCCCTTTCAGTCCCAGCTCTGATTTGGGTTTCATCCGAGCTGTGTTTTGTTTTACAGATCACTGCACCCCAACCTGATTTTTTTCTGCTGCTGTTTAATGTTCAGTCACCGAATAGCCTGAGGAACATGGCTTGGTGCAAATCTATAACTAGCCTATATTTTATATATACAAACTGTGAATATTGGGAAGGGGGATATCCAGAATCAACCCGAATACAGGGTGGAGGCTAGAGTCAAGTTCACTCCTGCTAACCCAGCCTGGCTTCTTGCCCCAATTCTAGTTTGAAGTGGAGACGCCTTTACATAGACCTTTTGAAAGCACTGTCGGATGTTTTTTTTCTGCTGGATTTAAAAACATGCTGCAGCAGTACATGGCAAATAATGTGGGCTACTACTGAATGGACAATTTACATCTACAAAGAAAAGTAATCTCAAAACCCCTGTACGCAATGTGTGGTTGATCATACCCCTGAGAGAAACGTTTGCTCCGCCCATCAATATAATTTATTTGCTGGCAAGCACAGCTTTTTTTGATCAGCCGACCTTCCTCGAAATGATTGTCTATTAGAGGTGAACGCCCATTTCTGCCCTCAGGTTAGCATTGTTGTTTTACGAGCATCTTGATCCTACTCGTGACCACATTTGGTTACTGTTGATTTTCTGCCTGTTTGTTTAATCGCCAAGCCACTCTCTCCCTCGGCCATCACAAAATCCATTTACCCTTATATAACTAAATGATTCTCTGCCTCGGCAAATTACAATGCATTTATAGCCTTTTGGGTCTTTCTGTCCTTTCATTCAAGATGTTGGACCTCGTTATGTTTCCATTAGGATTTCAGGTATCATATTTTCGCCACACTTGCGGTTGGAACGCCACTAACGTGACACGGTCTAATGCGGATCTATTGCACAGAACTCACACATGCACACCCTCCTTGATAGTTACGGTGAAGCATTCCCAAATGACCTAATTTGAACTAACTTTTTCGCTTACTACACACAAGTAATATAGCAGACGCTGTTTTCCAAAGCGTACTTGCTTACAATATTTTTTTGCTGACCCGTGTAGGCCCCTGTGGATATCGAAGTGTGCACTCTGGTGTTGCCAGTGCCATGCTCTGCCATCTGAGATATTTGTCTATTACTGCTACTAGAGTTTGAGAAAGATGGAAAGGTGTAGCTGGTACCTATTTTGAGCTGTGTTTCTTTCGTCTATCTAGTCTTATCAGATTTGAAAAAAAACATTGCCTTTTAGCGGTAAAGCAGCAGCTTTTATCTCTCTTATGAAGTTGCCTCAGTGCTTGGATAGGAGTTCATACGGAGGAAATAACGAAAGAAACAAATTGGAATTCAGATCTTTCAGCAGAGATCGCATTACTCTTCTGATCTTATTTCATAGAGTAGCGACTTCAAACTCTTGATCCGAGCGGAGAGGGTGGCGACAGGCTGCAGATCAACCAGGCTGAAGTTTTTGGCCGCTAACTGAACCTCTCCCTCGTGTTTACGCAGGCATGCAGAGCTGAACTTTTGGCCAACACGTGTGTGTGTGTGTGTTTGTCTGAAAACCAAAAGAAATCTACTGTGAACTTTTCTCAATAACATATTCAGACTTCAGTGTCAGTATTCAATCAGTAGATGTTCGTAAATAGACCGGAAATTCAAAGTAGCCCTTTTTCTCTGAATGTCTCACAGTGTTGTTCTCTTACGTAAATATTTGGCTCGAAATGCAATTACCTCCGCAAGGTATTTACTTAATTTGTAACCATGAATTGATGCCTGGAAAGTTTTCACCTTTTACTGAACACGACTGAG
The DNA here is from genome assembly GCA_029465975.1 of Dallia pectoralis. Classification (NCBI taxonomy): domain Eukaryota; kingdom Metazoa; phylum Chordata; class Actinopteri; order Esociformes; family Umbridae; genus Dallia; species Dallia pectoralis. The sequence continues at coordinate 6,533,894 of CM055736.1, forward strand.
TGACCCAAAATGCAATTGGATTTGAAGTATTTGTTGTAAAAGCCCTTGGATTTTAACTATTTGTTGAAAAGCCCATGGATAGACGAGGGAAGGCTGAGCTTTGGAGAGCAGCATGACTCTGTTTTCATTGGGATCAACTTGGGGCCATCTGGGCCATATTGTTATTGAGAACCATCCACCTGTGGAATATCTAGTTGTGTTTCCAGAAGGATTTTAATACATTTGATGTGCATATTTGTTTTTGGGTGGGGATAGGTAGATGGAGTGTCGAAGTGTGCATGGGTGGGTGTTTTGTTAACCGAAGAGCAAAAAGCATGTTACTGGTAAATGTTCCTGCTCAGGGGTTATGTTTAGGATTGAAAGTGCACATGGGTTAGTGGTTAGGTTAAGGGATGGGAAAGGGTTAGGTGTTCAGTGAAAATGCTTTTTTATCCTAACCAGGTTGTAGGGTCTGTCTGTCTTTCATCCTGTTGAGTTATAAAATCCTCTACAGGGATTAAATAATTCATAGTTATTTGTTTAGAAAAACATAGCAATTTTGATTTGCGATTTTCACACATGGAAACCAGCATGGGATAATCTCACTTAAAAATGTTGATCAGAGTTTTTTCATAATTTGCACTTTAAGTTTAAGTTAAGTGCTTTTATAACAAACACAAACAAGTGCTTCACAGGCAAAGGGGATTATTACCTGCTGATTGTGCTAATTACCCAGGATGAAAGCTAACCTTTTTTGTGGGAGTCAAGAAAGTTAATACGATATTTAGTATGGCTATTAGTCCGATACTGGTAAAAAAAAGCTAAATCGGATATTGCCCAAAAAAAACAATAATCTGATACAATTCATTAGCCTATGATGTAAATGCACTGTGTGACATGCCGTTAAGAGACGTGTGTCGTCAGGTGAACATAGCTAGATAGAACGTGAGATTAGATGGTGAGATTAATGAAAGGGCATCCAACTAAATGTATTATTAATAGCATCATTGTTTAAGAGGGAAAAAGATGATATTTGATTATTATTGTTGTCAGTATTAATATTGTTATCGGTGTCGGACATAAAGTGATATGGATCCATCTGTAGTTGTAACATAGTGCCTGTGTTCAAGACGGAGATGCTGTCTGTGGGTCACTCATTGAATGTGTCTGTCTTCTGTGTGTGTCTGCGTCTGCGCGAGCGCGCGGCCGTGCGCCCTTCGTCTGTAACTCTGCTGTGAGGCCAACGCAGCAGTTCTTTGGGAGTAAATGGGCTTCTGTTGTACCAAAACGTATTGACTGTTGTTGATGTGATTGAGTCGTGCTGCCAGGCTCCAATTGCCAGCCGGAGGCAAGAGCAAGTCGTGTGACTGGGCAGCACTCAGTCTCAACCACTATAGGCAGTCTGACTGGGTACTACTCTGTCTCAACCACAATGTGGGTATGTCTTTGTGAGTGTGTCTGTCTTTATGTCTGTGTGTCTCTCTGTTTATGTGTGTGTGACTGTGTGTGTGTGTGTTTGTCTGTCTTTGTCTATGTGTGTGTGTCTATGGGGATGTTGGAACTTCTCATTTTTTCTCTCAATCTGTGTGTGTGTGTGTGTGTGTGTGTGTGTGTGTGTGTGTGTGAGCCTGTGTGTGTGAGAGATTATTCTTTATAGAAGAAGAACAGCTGTCTCCTGATTTGGTCTGCAGTCACACATACCCCCACATACACAACACACAGCCTGAGGAAAACACTCCCAGATTTCAGGCCGTGTGAATTTCCTGTAACGAATCAACAGAAACTCTGTCTTCTCATGAGTTGGTTGTTTAGTATTTAAGAGTTGTGTGGTTTGCCTCATGTATCACAATTCTTACTTGCAGATTATTGGAAATGTAATAAAAATTTAAAAATGCTGATAATGAATAATAAAAAAATAATGAACCATAACTAATATGGAAATTATGTAGGTATATCTGTTGGCGTGCCTCAAATGTTGAGTGTACCCAGTAGAGCATTCTGCCACCTCAGGCCTCTTGGTAGTGCCATCCCTACGGGAGGGCAACTCCCAATCTGCTCAGTCTAAATTGTTCTCCGTGCTTGCCCCGCAATGGTTGAACAACTCCACTCTGGAGATCAGATCATCGGTCTCTCTACCAATCTTCAAAAAACTTCTAAAAACATTCCTCTTCAAACTGTACCTCCAGTAGCTCCATGAATGGAGCTCCACAACTCTCGACTGTTCAAAACTTCACTACCGAATCATTCTTCTACGATTATCACCCATTCCTCCTCTCCTAGCACCCCTTCTATCTCTAGCACTTCCCCCTGCACCCACCCAGGAACAATGTACTTATTGCCTTTTTGATGTGTGTTTTAGCTATATGTGAAATGCCTGCACTTATTGTAAGTCGCTCTGGATAAGAGCGTCTGCTAAATGCGCAAAATGTAAATGTAGAGTGGAGTCTGTGTTGCTGTTCAGACAGTTAATGTTTAAACGTCTGACGTAATTTGTATGTAAACTTTCAATGAGCCTTTGGTTTGAGTTCGTATGCTTCGATACAGGTCTCTCTCTCTCTGACTGGCAATAGGCAGATGAAAGGCTTACAATTGAGATGAGAAGGCTGCTTGGGAAGGTTTTTGTCAGGCGTCATTTCGGATCGATGTTCTGGATGTGTGGGAGCACAGCTCCAGTGATGCGTTGGGCTGCCTTACCTCTCAACCGGATGGCCTCGAGTGAGGAGCAGTTCTCATACCTGTCAAGACACCTCTGTGGTAAAGCAATACTATTGGGGAGGACCCAGTATAGCATGCAAGAGTTCAAAAGCAGTGCATGAAATATCATCAAAACCGTTCCCTGTGCAGATTTCTCAGCGAACTGAGGTATTAGTGATTCTGATTCAATAACACACATACAACATATTATGTCAACTTAATGAAGTCAAAAGACGTGTTTCCCTTGTGGTCCTTGATGTGTAAGGCTATGGGATGGAATTGGGATGTTCTGTTGTCAGGGGCTGTAGTATGGGATGGAATTGGGATGTTCTGTTGTCAGGGCTCGGTGCTGTAGAATGGGATTGAATTGGGATGTTCTGTTGTCAGGGATCAGGTGCTGTAGTATGGGATGGAATTGGGATGTTCTGTTGTCAGGGCTCGGGCTGTAGTATGGGATGGAATTGGGATGTTCTGTTGTCAGGGGCTGTAGTATGAGATGGAATTGGGATGTTCTGTTGTCAGGGACTGTAGTATGGGATGGAATTGGGATGTTCTGTTTTCAGGGCTCGGTGCTGTAGAATGGGATTGAATTGGGATGTTCTGTTGTCAGGGATCAGGTGCTGTAGTATGGGATGGAATTGGGATGTTCTGTTGTCAGGGCTCGGGCTGTAGTATGGGATGGAATTTGGATGTTCTGTTGTCTGGGATCGGGTGCTGGGGGAACTGTCCTCAAGGTCTATTTTGGGAGTGATAGGCGAGTGTGTATGTGACATTCTCAGTCAGCCATTCCTAGAATGTTCCACCTGGTTTGGATTTTAAGGGAACCTGACTAGATTGATTCCATTGTGCCAGAGGAAGGAGTGTTCTCTATACTAAGCTGCTGTCGCCTTCCTTTGCCCCTAAAAACAAACAACTACACTGTTTCGTCAGTGTGTGCTGCTGTATGTGGAACAAGACGCTCGTCTATCTAAGGAACGGGAAGCTTAGTGAAACGGGATCCTTCCTAGTCTAAGTATAGGCGAAGCTGACACTAGCTTGGCCAGCATTGCCACCTTAATGCTGAATTCTGGGCATAGCTATGCATGTACACACATACTTAAGCTGGGACAACAACACTAAAAATAGTCAATACCAACCAGTTATGGAGGATTGTTGAGTGATAATCAATGACTGGTCTTTCATGGAGGAAGGTGATATTTGTAACATCTCTGCTATTCATTCTCTTCTGTGCTGTTACAGTATTATAAGGCAGAAAACTGTTGCACGTTCCCAGATTGGCGTTCTGTTGTGACTGAGGGGGTGACTGTTTCACAGGCTTGCTGGCTGATTCTGCTGGTTTGGCCCACCTACATGCAGCCTGGCTGGCTTTCTACTATTACATGTCAAACCCTAACAGGAAACGGTATCCCTTACTTCGACAAGCTTTCCCAGATGTAATGCCCAGCTTACACCCGCGCCCCGTCTGTAGGTCTATAAATGTTTTATTTACGACTCAATTCTATTCGTATATATTTTTATTTATTTTTTCCCCTCAAGTTCTTCTTTTCTGGAAGCACAATGAATATTTTACTCACTCTCATCTGAAACGGTGACTGAGCTTCCGTGTCTGTGCCACAGCTATCGTGGGATCTATGCATCTGTGCATTTTGGCAGGTTCTCCTGTTGAATAACCATTGCCGGATCAAGTCGAGCTCCCCCAGGAGATTACAAAGGGTTTGAGATATGCATGATCTGCACGCGCCATAGAGAACAAATACATTTCACCCTAATTTCATCAGCCAAATGTGGTGCTGATAAAGGATCTTGCAAAACATGATTCTGCTTGTAAATAATTGATAACATGGATAATGAATAACAGCAAAACACTCTCAGTGCTTCTGTCACTCATTTTTTCCATGTTCACAAGTTCAATACAGCAGGAAGGATGAAATGCTGGGTGGATTTTCCTGAATGATTTTCAACTGTACTGGAGGTGTGGTCTAATGCTGCAGATAAAGACTGGCTCTCTATATACAGTGGGGGTGTATACAGTGGGGGTGTATACAGTGGGGGTGTATACACAGTGGGGGGGGTGTATGGGGGTGTACAGTGGGGGTGTATACAGTGGGGGTGTATACAGTGGGGGTGTATACAGTGGGGGTGTATACAGTGGGGGTGCATACAGTGGGGGTGCACACAGTGGGGGTGCACACAGTGGGGGTGGGGGGTATACAGTGGGGTGCACACAGTGGGGGGTATACAGTGGGGTGCACACAGTGGGGGGTATACAGTGGGGGGTATACAGTGGGGGTATACAGTGGGGGTGTACACAGTGGGGGTGGGGTACACAGTGGGGGTATACAGTGGGGGTGTATACAGTGGGGGTGTATACAGTGGGGGTGTATACAGTGGGGGTGTGGGGGTGCACACAGTGGGGGTGTATACAGTGGGGGTGCACAGTGGGGGTACAGTGGGGGTGGGGGTGTATACAGTGGGGGTGCATACAGTGGGGGTGTATACAGTGGTGGGGTGCACAGTGGGGGTGCACACAGTGGGGTACACAGTGGGGTGCACACAGTGGGGGTGCACACAGTGGGGGTGCACACAGTGGGGGTGCATACAGTGGGGTGCACACAGTGGGGGTGTATACAGTGGGGTGTGCACACAGTGGGGGTATACAGTGGGGTGCATACAGTGGGGGTGTATACAGTGGGGGTGTATACAGTGGGGGTGTGGGGGTATACAGTGGGGTGCATACAGTGGGGGTGCACACAGTGGGGTGCACACAGTGGGGGGTATACAGTGGGGTGCACACAGTGGGGGTGCATACAGTGGGGGTGCACACAGTGGGGGTGTATACAGTGGGGGTGTATACAGTGGGGGTGTATACAGTGGGGGTGTATACAGTGGGGGTGCATACAGTGGGGGTGCACACAGTGGGGGTGCACACAGTGGGGGTGCACACAGTGGGGGTGCACACAGTGGGGGTGCACACAGTGGGGGTGCATACAGTGGGGGTGCACACAGTGGGGGTGCATACAGTGGGGGTGCACACAGTGGGGGTGCACACAGTGGGGGTGCACACAGTGGGGGGGTGCACACAGTGGGGGTGCACACAGTGGGGTGGGGGTGCACACAGTGGGGGTGCACACAGTGGGGGTGCACACAGTGGGGGTGCACACAGTGGGGGCACACAGTGGGGGTGCATACAGTGGGGGTGCATACAGTGGGGGTGCATACAGTGGGGGTGCACACAGTGGGGGTGCACACAGTGGGGGTGCACACAGTGGGGGTGCACACAGTGGGGGTGCACACAGTGGGGGTGCACACAGTGGGGGTGCACACAGTGGGGTGCACACAGTGGGGGTGCACACAGTGGGGGTGCACACAGTGGGGGTGCACACAGTGGGGGTGCACACAGTGGGGGTGTGGGGGTGCACAGTGGGGGTGTATACAGTGGGGGTGGGGTGTATACAGTGGGGGTGTACACAGTGGGGGTGTACACAGTGGGGGTGCACACAGTGGGGGTGTACACAGTGGGGGTGTACACAGTGGGGGTGTACACAGTGGGGTGCACACAGTGGGGGTGTGGGGTGTACAGTGGGGGTGCATACAGTGGGGGTATACAGTGGGGGTGTATACAGTGGGGGGTATACACAGTGGGGGGGTATACAGTGGGGGTGTACACAGTGGGGGTGCACACAGTGGGGGGGGTGCACACAGTGGGGGTGCACACAGTGGGGGGTGCACACAGTGGGGGGGTATACACAGTGGGGGGCTATACACAGCGGGTGTACACGTGGAGCGGGTGTACACATACAGTGAGGGTATAGTGGGTTCCTCCCCTATCCTACCCTATCCTACCACCCTTTCTCCATTGTTCCTGCAAGACAGACTTTGGCAGTACTGTTGCTTTGCAAAAAGTCTAGGTTAGCTAGTTAGAGTAGTTTAGAGTGATATCTAGAATGTAAATGCTGGCTTTTGTCGTTCACGTTTAAGTTGCCCCGAGCGCGTCCAGAAAGTGAATGTGCATTTTTTAACTGGCCTGCCCCATATAAGTTTCCCTTGGATCTGCCTCTCGCTCTTATATGTATTTTTATTTTGCATAGATGTTTTCTGTCTGCTTCTCTCTGTCTCGCTTTCACTGTTCATGTTCCTTCTGTCTCTTATCATCTCTGCGGACTGTTGACTTTAGACATTCCAGTCTTCTGGGACAGTGGGTTGTTGCTGGCGCGTCCCGCTAACTGGAATCTACATGGGCTCTTCTTTAGCCTGTCCATGCATGCAGTGCTCTGGGTTTAGAGTCAAGGGGTTGTGAGACTCTGGCTGAGTCCTCTTATTCTGCCCCGGGGCCTTGTACTGGCCGGTGGGAAAATCACTGGTGTTCACACTGGAGCACACTCTCTATGGCCGCTCTTGGCTTGGGTGACCGAGACCCCTTCCCCCGTTACCCCACCCGGCCGTGCAGAGACACCCCGCAAAAGGGAACATTTGTTTCAATCCTTTATTCATGAGGGAGCAGCAGCCCTGGAGTCACGCGCAGTCAGCTGAGCGGAGGACGAGGGGTTCATCCCTTCTGCCGACATCATGCCAATTAACCCAAGGCCCAGTGTCAAGTTCAAACAGGTACCAGATTACGGTCAACTAGCATTGCTGTCTTCTGCTCACACCTGTACCCTGTTGGCCAGCTGTAAAATTAGCGTAGCCTCCTCAAATTCGATTTAATAGGACTGTTCTTTCTAAATTGCCTTTGGGGACTAGCAAAAATGTCTCCCCACACAATTGGATTTCCTTGTTTCACTGTTGTCTTTGTGGGGATTGGTCTGTATAACTGCAAACACCTAACCAGCTTTGAGCCATTGAAATATGTGTTCTGGTCCACCACTCAGACATCTTGTCATGCTCTGCTCTGGGAGAAGGGTTGAGGAAATGTTTACATAGACTGATGACCCAGAACATTCCATCTACTCTTTGTTTCAGTAATCTAAATACACACACACATACTTGTGTTTCTTCAACACAATGAAATATCCTTATGCATCTGAACCCTGAGGAGAGGTGAAGGCTGGCTCCCATACCTAAAACCAGCAGAGGGAAGGAGGTCTTCAGCAGGGTCTTTTGGGCCTTTTAAGCCTTCCTCCCTGTTTTTAGGATAATCGCCATCTCCTACAGCCCAGGAGTTGGCACTCTCTTCCCGGCCGCCCTGGACATCTACCTGATTACCACCAAGCAAACCCAATTCCAGTAGTCAACCTATCATCAATCTGCTGAGTACTTAAATCAGTTGTGCCGGTTGTGCATAAATTGTTGCAGCGGGTGATTATGACTTGTAACCGAAAGGTTGCTACATCGATTTCCAGAGCCAGCAAAACTTGTATCTCCAAGCAAAGGAAAATAATGCTAGTCGCTCGCTTGTTGTTCCTGTAAATAAGAACAAGTTAGTGGTAAATGAGAATGGTAAATCAAACTGCAATTAATAAAATAAGAAAGAGGGTTCGCATTAAGAGGCATAAACAGTGGGGAGTGTACTCTATCCAAAGTGTTAGGCGTCTATCTCCCTCCCCATTCTTCGTCCATCTACGTTCCTGTCTCTCTGTCTGTTTTGTATGCACCGCGCTGAAAGCAATTATAGAGTCTATCAACTTTTTTACCCAGCGCTTCCAACTAATTCCATTAACCTTTTAAAATACAGTTTTATTTAGGCAACACGGCAAACTTCTCTCCTCAGAACAACCAGTCCATGCTGCAAAAGCAAGGAAATATTCCATTATTTATCTCACTGCTTTGGACCAGGTCCCATAGTGAACTAGCAAGTGGTTTAGGGGGCTTTTCTGGACACTTTATATCAAAAAGCAGAGAGTGATTCTATGCTTATAAAGAAATATGAGAAGGCTACTATTTTGTCCCTTTATTGAGGTGAAGAAACAACTTTCCCTCTCAAGGTCCGGGATAATCAATCAACAAGGATCTGAAAGACCCACTTGTAAGTGTATAAGCAAAGGTGCTTGTTTTGAGCAGCACTCATGCACCTGTTCACACGTTGAAGTGATGGGTTGAGAGTGGACGATAAGCCCCTTCTTTTAGGGGCTTATCAAAGATGAAGCTCTTCGACCCGGGAACCCAAATGTGCTTGAAATACGGGCAGATTTTTATTTTAGTATTAACGCTGCTACCTACAGCAAGTTAGCAATTCAGGCAGCTTGCACTTGCAACATATATTTTGATCAGGAAGATGTTTGATTGTGACCATTCACATTAGAATTGTCTTTATTTCTTAAGTACAAATAAAGACAACAAATTGTACTCGCTGTTAAAGAACACTAGAGTGTACGTTATTCTTCAATGTCAGTAGAAGGGTTCATTTTCAAGAGGGATTTTTATGATGTTTTTAGACACTTTGCCATGGCCCAGAGTAAACAAGTATTAGACATGGTTTGGAATGGTTGAGGACGGGTTTTGAATCCTTGGTTTGCGTGAAGATAAAGGTTACATTTGTTTTTAAGCCAGCGGCTGTACCCCTAAACCAACAGGCTCTGCAATAAGGTTTTAGAACCAATTTCACTGTTAAACTCACATGGACAGTTCTGACTTGAATGGGAACTGACAACCGGGGATTATATTTCTATGCTTGGTTTGAGGCTGTCACTTTGTCTTTTACAAATTTCAAACGACAAAACAATTGTAGGATTTAAAAATCCTGACTGAATACGCAATACTAGCATGGGATATGATTTCAAGAGTCAGCGTCTTATTGGGGGAATTCAAGTGGATGTTGACATGGAATGTCATTGCATTGGACGTCTTAAAATATTGTGTTTGCACTACTTTTAATATATATCAAATAAATGTACCACAATGATTTTTGCACAATATATCTGATTCTGGATTCTTCTATTATTGGTAGTTTCCTGCCATGGGTGAACACTGGGTAAAGCAGATCGGCTTCAATCAGAGCATAGTGTTAAAGTCTGGGCATTATGGGTAATAGTCATATCAGCCAAGATCGGAAACAAATGGACCTGTAAAACAAAATAATACATACACTGTAAATGTAGAATCTATGCCAGTACTTTTTATCTTGCTTCCGCTGTGCCATATCTGTTTGGCTTTGTCTTTTTGGAAATGTTGAGTGGGTGAAGAGGTGTATAGCAAAATGTTCTTGATTGAATTGCCGTCTTTGAAGAGACATTAGTCGTCGTTGTAGCCAAATTGTTGCAACCACCGCTTAACATTGTGTGTGCGTTTGCACTCTGTCTGTGTCTGTGTCTGTGTCTGTGTCTGTGTCTGTGTCTGTGTCTGTGTCTGTGCGTGTGCGTGTGCGTGTGCGTGTGCGCGTGCGCGTGCGTGTGCGTGTGTGTGTGTGTGCGTTTGCACTCTGTGTGTGTGTGTGTGTGTGTGTGTGCGTTTGCACTCTGTGTGTGTGTGTGTGTGTGTGTGTGCGTTTGCACTCTGTGTGTGTGTGTGTGTGTGTGTGTGCGTTTGCACTCTGTGTGTGTGTGTTCCTGGAGGGCTCATTATTGTTATCCTTATATTTCTTCTATTTTTACGCCAGAAAATTTATAGTTAGTACATGTTTATTGTAAAACTCCACTAACCCTAACCCTCTCACTCCCCTTCTATACCTCTTCTATAATTAATAGTTAGTACATGTTTATTGTAAAACTCCACTAACCCTAACCCTATCACTCCCCTTCTATACCTCTTCTATAATTAATAGTTAGTACATGTTTATTGTAAAACTCCACTAACCCTAACCCTCTCACTCCCCTTCTATACCTCTTCTATAATTAATAGTTAGTACATGTTTATTGTAAAACTCCACTAACCCTAACCCTCTCACTCCCCTTCTATACCTCTTCTATAATTAATAGTTAGTACATGTTTATTGTAAAACTCCACTAACCCTAACCCTCTCACTCCCCTTCTATACCTCTTCTATAATTAATAGTTAGTACATGTTTATTGTAAAACTCCACTAACCCTAACCCTCTCACTCCCCTTCTATACCTCTTCTATAATTAATAGTTAGTACATGTTTATTGTAAAACTCCACTAACCCTAACCCTCTCACTCCCCTTCTATACCTCTTCTCTTTCGTTCTCTAGGTAGCAGCATTTCGCAAAAGAAGTTGAGATATTACCTGATTCCAAATTGTCGTCTCCATGTGTCTTCTCCCAGATTGCTCAATATGGTTTCAGGCTTAGGACATTCCCAGTCTCTAAATGCATGCTGTCGGTTGAAAGTACCACTGATTCTTTGGGTATTTCATCACTGGGGACCATTACTCTATTCTGTTCCACTGTGCTAAACACAGACAGATCACTTTCTTTCTGCTGTCTGCTGAGATGTTTTTATTGCATCGCACCAGCTCTATTTCATCATCTATCCATTGAACCATGAGCTAGAATACTAGGGTCTCGATCAATTTCTCAGGCTTATGTGAGAGGGATCAGACCTACATGTTTTGAAGCTGGAACATTTTAGAGGACGGCACGTTAAGAAAAGTATGTTTTGGCAGAAGGTAGGTTTGGTGAAGCAATTGGAATAGTTACTAGGAAACAGTAAGCTTAATTGTTTTTCTCAGTCCAAGATAGAAGTGTGTTCTCACCTCATGGAATATATTATAAATAATAAAAAATTGACTGGATTTGTCTTATATTGCGTGCATAAGTGTCATTTGGACTGGGGACGCTGGGGACATGTCGCCACCACTTTTTGAAATGGCTGATTTTGTCCCCACCACTTTTTGAAAGCATTTGGTTAAAATGTTCTGAAAAATCAAGCGAACCAAGAAATGTTAAAGGTTTATTTGCACAAAATGCAATGCAGTTTAGATACAGAAAGAAACATCATCATTCATTCAGGGCTGTGTTGTGGTTGCGCTGTGTCAGGTGACAAGCAATGACGCCCCTAACACGCAGATTGGCTACTGACCAATGTCAGTCTAATATTGAACTCGCTATGCCCATTTTTGAATCGCCGTTATTCAATATTTTTCCCGTCCTGCTGTAATGTTTTTTCATCTGGTCTTCTGTCCCCACCACTTTTCAACACAAACTGACACCCCTGATTGCATGACAACTGTGTGTTAGTGTTTTGTCTTACCTTGGTAAATTATCTCATGTTATTTAATTTTGCTCATGTGAGATCATGTGAGAGGATAGTGCTTCTTTTAACCTCACAAATGCGTCAGACAAGTAGCTTCTATTAAGCTATTTTCTCTTAATAGGTAAAGATTGGAGAGAAATCACAAAAATATTAAATGAATTTAAATATACAAAAGATATAATTATTTATTTTAAATAGTCAGCCTTTTTAAGCGGTCGAAATTAGCATGTGATCTGCAAATGGTTTTAGATGTAATTTTATGAGAGAAACATTAATTATAATTGATCTATAATTCATTATACACTTTTGTTAAGGTAATTCATTGTCTGCATGTGTGCTCTTTGCTTGATTAATTGATTATGTATCCAACCGTTTAAACGTTTGCGGTTAATTCATTGAAACATCTGCTTAGACCATACAGAGGTTAAGAGGGTAAAACTGCAACTATCACTATCGTGTTTTAATGACAGGTTGTCTTTAAAAATAATTTATGTTTACCATTTTACAGGCTAATTCATCATTAGAAATCCTTTTTCCAATTATGTTAGCACAGCCAGCTATATATAAATAAAACTGGCATTTTGTAGGTCAGTATCGTGAGCATCAGCGTTTGTGGATTCGATTACAGGTTCAAAATGTCATGAAATGACAACTTTATTTTCAAATTCATCAGTCTATTCTTGTTCTGTGAAATGAAAGCTGTTCTGTGCAAGAAATGTACTATCCTTGCATTTTTGGTTCAAAGCAGGATAGTAAAATCTGTGCATAAACACAACGAAACTCCAAATCCCAAACACACTAGGGGAGTTCTCGATCAAATTGGAGACGTTACTCAGCATTCCTCAGTTACGGAGAGACTCCTGCCTGCTTGTCCTCCATCTTCCCGTCTCCCACCATCTTCTCTCTATATTCATATCCATGGCTGGAGTCCCACAGGAGTATAGGGAGTTTTGAGCAGAGCAGCTTTAACTGAAACAATACACACTTTTCCCCTTCTTTTAATTTGAACTCCGTAATTCTTTGTCTGTTCACCACATATGCCGGGATGATGGGTGTTTTGCCAAGTTTGCTATGTTGTCAACCGGACCGCTGTTTGCGTCTGCCTTAATTTTTCATCCAAGTAGATTTTTACTGTTTTGCACATAATTGATTAGTGAACAATAAGAACTGTGTGCGATTTCCCAGCAATAATTACACAGTGTGAATAACTGCATGTAGCTGGAGACACCTGCCTCGGTACCGCCTGGGAAATTAAATGGATTGCTCATCAATTGTGTGTGCTTGTTTTCTGTGCGTGCGTGTATGTGCACGTGTGTGTGTTTGTTGTGCAGGCATGTCCGTGTATGTATTACACCTTAGTTTGTGACGAATGGCTTCTGTGCAGCGTACACAGGGGGTTGAGCTCTGTCTTCACAGCAGTGCCCAGACGATCAATCACCTCGACACCTTACTATTCAAATGACCGGTCTTCAAAAGCCTTTGTACCTGGTTTTGATGTATATTGTAAGGCCCAAGACAATATACCGCTATCATATTGGAAGAAGCAGAAAGGGGTGAGATGAGAGTGAACGGAGAGAGTTACGTTGGTCAGGAGTTCAGAGGCGCCCCACTGTGACAGTCTCTGGAGACATAGTTGATTATTCAGATACAACTTGGTTGTTCAAAGCCAATGTCACCTGGAGTGTTTCTTTGTATTGGTCCAGACAGATGTGTTTGCAGAGAATGTATGACATATTTAAAGTTGTGTGGTTGTTAGGAGATAGAACACAGAGAGGAGGGTTAAAGATGAAGTATAAAGTAGAGAGAGTGAGGAGGAAGGGAGAGAAAGAAAGAGGACAGGGCTATGAGAGAGAGGTAAGCTTAAAGCTTAATATAAGAGAGGTAGACAGAGAAAGGTGTCTGGAAGAAACAGGAAGGTGAGCAGAAGAAGAAGATGGGAGACCAAAAATCCAGTCTCTGCTGGACGTTAAATGTACTTATTGCCACTAGAGGGCACCCGCCCTCTTCAGCTCCAAAGACTTACACAAACTCATCAAATAAAATCTGCACATATTTAGAGTAAGTCTGTAGTAAGCTGTATTGTTAACCACAGCTGCTTTTCTACATGACTGTTGATTCCTGCATTCTGACCACTGGTACTCTGCAGAGTTATTGTGGTGTGTGTGTGTGGATCCTTGTGGTGTGTGTGGATCCTTGTGGTGTGTGTGTGGATCCTTGTGGTGTGGATCCGTGTGGTGTGTGTGTGGATCCGTGTGGTGTGTGTGTGGATTCGTTTGGTGTGTGTGTGGATCCGTGTGGTGTGTGTGTGGATCCGTGTGGTGTGTGTGTGGATCCGTGTGGTGTGTGTGTGGATCCGTGTGGTGTGTGTGTGGATCCGTGTGGTGTGTGTGGATCCGTGTGGTGTGTGTGGATCCGTGTGGTGTGTGTGGATCCGTGTGGTGTGTGTGTGGTGCCGTGTGGTGTGTGTGTGTGTGTCCGTGTGGTGTGTGTGTGGATCCGTGTGGTGTGTGTGTGGATCCGTGTGGTGTGTGTGTGTGTGGATCCTTGTGGTGTGTCTGTGTGGCGCCTATTTTTTGTCTGTCTTTCCTGGACTAAGTCTGGCGTCAGTTTTTTAACCCCTAACGTCTTTTAGTTTTGCACCTCCATGACCTTCTATTTTCCTTAAAACACTGGCTCTGCATTAGATTGCTTTTATCTTATATGGATGCTGTGAATAAGGTTGATTTTATGACTCAATCTGTTTTGGTTTTGTACTGTTTTGCTTGAATCTGTATGAAAATGTTTACACTCACTGTTGTTTGGTGTGAGATGGTCTGCTGAATTAAGTCTATGTAAATGACAGCTACTAGAATAGTGTTATGTTATTATGTTGGTGATTGGCTCTTTATAACGAAAGGCAAAACCTAAATTCACTGTAAATCTTTGGATCCCTTAACTTGTGTCGCAAGCTCATTGATCCCTGTTGAGGTAAAACACTAAAAAACTACTGCTGGATATGAGCAGACCAGTAAATTGATGACAGGATCTGTTATTCAGTAGGTGTGCTTAAATTAAACATCCAAAAGAGGGCAGTGTTGAGTTACCTTTGAGTTGCATTTGCCCTCTGTATTTAAGGGGAGACCTTGAGCTTGTGGAATGTGTCATATACAGTGGACCAGGCTGCAGCTGTTTATTTTGGCTCATAACAAGTCACAGTTTTTCAGGAGCAATGTATATTGTGCCTTTTGGATGACTTTGAATGATTTGGACAATGATTTGGTTAAATACAATTAGAAAAAATTGGGCCTCACTTATCGAAGCAGCCATTACTATAAATCCCTCTGGATAACAGTGCAGCACGACTAAAATGCTAAACATCTTATTTTTCCTTTTTTGTTGGTGTAGTTTTCACCACATACGTCTTGGAAAATGTTTGTCTAATTTCCAGGGTGTCTTGTTTGGTTATCTCATGTCTGTGAAGACTGTAGAGGGTCCGCATTAACTATTTTCTCTTTCTTTTTCTCCTCCATGTCCCGTGGTTTCAACTCCATTACGTACAAACAGGTAAGTCATTTGGTTTGACTAGCAGCCTGTTCTCTTTGGATATTATATGTGTCTTGGTTTAACGATGTTTGAAATATTTTTTGGCAATCTTTTAAATATGTGTGGACACAATTTGCGAGTGCTTCGGAATATGTGGTCCATTGCATCATCTGGCAAGAAAAATTGGTTTACAGTGAACATCTTATGTTGTACTGATTAATCGTGGAGTTGTAGGCGTTGTCTAGTTTAATTGAGGACAGTTGGTCAATGTTCTATTTAATTTAAGAAGCTATAGGTCACTTGGGATTACGTTCAGGGTTAGAAATATGGAGTGTTACGTTCAGCCATTAACGGTTCGGTTTAGGAGTTTGGGTTAAAGTAAGGATTGGACATAATTATAAATGTTAGGAAATTAGTTATTTTTAAAGGTAGTACATTTCTGGTCCTTACCTTGATAGTGAAACATTACATGATGATGATGATGAGTGTGTGTGTGCAGCTGAAGAGATGTTCCTTTGTGCCTTCAGCATGTTGACTGGTTAATTCATGGAACCATATGGCTGTTTGGAGATGGCCGATCATAATTCCTCTGTCTCTTTTTCTCTGTGTGTGTGTTTATTTCCCAATCTGTCTCTGTCTCTTACTATCTATCTCTCTCTCTCTCTCTCTCAGTATAATCAATTCCAATCCCGTTATTTGCAGAGATGCTTTTTGTTGGTTTGTGTTGTTGGTTCCCTGACTGACTGGCGCTTGCCTTCATCCCTCTGGATGATTCTGTGGGTTATGGAGGACGAGAGGGTTGATCTGTTGTGCTGTCAGAGGTTGAACGAGGTTGGATGGTTGCCATGTTGTATCCCTCAACCATCTCCACACGATTTCAGTCACACTTGTGAAATGTGTGTGTGTGTGTGTGTGTGTAAGTGCAGGGAATGGTAACCATGACAACACTGACAGCATGCTGCTGCTCACAGCAATCGCACTTTCCCTCCTTCTCCCCTCCCTCCCTACCTCTCTCCGTCTCCCCTCCCTCTCTCCGTCTCCCCTCCCTCTCTCCGTCTCCCCTCCCTCTCTCCGTCTCCCCTCCCTCTCTCCGTCTCCCCTCCCTCTCTCCGTCTCCCCTCCCTCCCTACCTCTCTCTGCCTTCCCTCCCTCCCTACCTCTCTCCGTCTCCCCTCCCTCTCTCCGTCTCCCCTCCCTTGCTCTCTGCCCCCCCCCCCTTACACCTGTTTTATATTCCCTAACAGGTGTATGTGTAGTTTGCTAGAAATTAATCCTGCAGGTGTTTAGGGATTTCACATCGGTCTGTTTCCTGGGACTTTTATCCGTAGTTTCCCCTTTGTCTTCCTATCTGCCTTTCTCGATTGATTTATGCATCTGGACCAGCAAGTCAACCCAGCGTGTACCTGATAGACAGCTGAGCACTTTAACAACACACTTGTGCACACATCAGTCACTGGAAAGCAAGGAGAGTTAAACAAACACAGTTAAATAGAACGCCCTAATTAAAGTAAAATAATAGTTCCCTTGCCTAACATTGAGGCGGGGCTTAGCTAAGCTGGCCTTGTGTTCATTTTCCTGCTATTCGTTCAGTGATGTTATTAAAGCAATAAAGGGATTCCTTTACTGGAACGGAAAGATTTGTCAACACTCGTGGCATATGGGCTCCTAGAAAACAACTAAAGTACAACAGGCGGAACTAAAGTACAACAGGCGCCAACATAAATAGTATGCCAATAAACAGATTCGCATGCCAACCAATAATACGAGCCTGGATGTCTTTCTTTTTGTTACGGTGCGCTAGACCAGAGTATCAGAATTTGACCCATTTAGCATGTGTAGAAGCCAGTGTCCTCCTGGCTCTGCTAGTCCATGCCCTAGTGCGGTGATCAGTCCAGATGATTCCCCCACAGTCTGGGCCAAGGGCCAGGTCCACTGGCTTGTGGGCATAGATGCTGGCGGAACTAATGCAGGACATGCTCTTCCAGTCCCTTCTGTGGTTTGGACCCACTCACTGGCCCGGTAGATCCAGTTGCCATCTGCCCCAGTGGTTCAGCTGTTGAGTAGACAAGCCAATTTGATTCCCTTTCGTGGTGGAAGAGGATTGTCAAGTGCATTCTTTTAAAAACAATTTTGTGCACTTCAAAACGAGACATACATAATATTATTACAATTACAAAGATGAATACTTATTATTAAATTATTATAAAATAATATTAATAACTTAATGCCTAGATTACCATGATGGAAACCATTATCCTAAATTAAAGTAATAAATAAAAATGTGTTTTTGGGTAAAGTGAGAAAATCCTTGTCTGTCTTTAAATGTTGATGTTTTTGCTTTTATGTTATTTAAACAAGGGACGATTCTGACATGCAGTTTTTATGTTACTTATTCCTGCAATTCATGTGCAGTTGTACATACTTTTGTGCATGAGTGACATTTTGGTTTAAAAAATGGTGTATGATGTTGTGTTAATATGGATTCATGTTTGTGAGTTCGACATGACTGTTTGTTTAAAGAAATGATATGTCTTAAGCCAGTTTAAAACAAATAATTAACATTGAGTGGCACAGCGGGCGATGTGAATCTTGACAGTACAACTCAGTCATTGCAGTCAGGAGTTCAAATCTATATTATGCGTGTGTTTGTGTATATAGAGTCCTGTGTGTGTGTTTGTGTGTGTGTGTGTGTGTTTGTCAGTACTCAAGCAATAGTGTATAGAAGAGAGTTGCTGTGTAGTATGGTAATTGTTTGGCAGTCTTGTTTTACAGTCTTTGGCTTTGGGGTAGAAGCTGTGCATGGTCCTGTTGGTTTCAGACCTGAGGCGCCAGTACCACATGTCCTGGTTTCCATGTTGTAGTATACAGCATATGGTTTGGGTGGCTGGGGTCATTAACTATTTGAGTTTACATCCGACACGCCTGGTGTAGAGAGTCTGGGCGGTTGTAATTAGGATTGTGGTTGGGACGTATCAAGTTGTTCTGCTATCTGTCAATATACTCCAGATCGTGCGGCAGTGATTCTGTTTTGGTGCCCGAGGGCCCTTGGCCTTTACTAAAGTGGTGCTTTATCTCACATAACTGTGTGAAACCTGTTAGTTTGTTGGTGTTTTGGAACCCTAGGTTTTGCTCCTACACTGTCCACGTGGATTATGAGATTCTTTACCTCTCTTTTAGTGCGGTCCACAATCATTTCCTTCTTGCTGATGTTTAGGTCCCTGTGATCAGACCTACAACGTTGGTACTGGAGTTGTGTGCGGCCACTCGATCCTGGTGACTAAGTATTTGCCCCCAAGGGGACTAAGTGTTGAGTGTTGATGACATAGGAGGATATTGTCAAACGTTGGGCTATAGTTTATGAACAGCATTCTCACACCGTAATATGCTCACCTTAACGCAAATACGTCCTAGCTGAGTTAGCAGTATCACACGAAACAGAACAGCGTGGCCAGATATTCATGAGAGGACATGTCTGGATGTTTGACTCTCCTGAAGCTGCTAGAAAGTTGCTGAGATCAAATCAGACAAATTTGAGGTGGGAGAATGAATATGTTTCTAAATAAGAACATTTGGCTGCAGTAGCTGTACATTCCTTGCTCTTTCTCTGACTTTCTCTCATCCTTCTCTTTTTCGCTCGCTGATGCTCCTTTTTGTGACTTGCACAGTGCATGCAGCTGTCATCGAGCCCTGGAGGATAGAGGGAGGAGAGAAGAGAACCAGCAGATAGAAAAAACGAGAGGAAGAGAGTTAAAAGAAAGACAGAAAGAGAGAGCAAGCTTTTCTTCCCTGACAACAGTATACTATTTTAGGCATCGTCCAGAAAGACTGTGTTTTGTGGTAAGCTCCTGTATTTTAGTATGAACTCTGATATTAGTATTGTCAGTCAGTCATATGTAAGTCTTTTGAAGCATGTTGAGTGTTCAATACATGCCAGTGAACTCCAATTTGTTTTACTTTTAAATTTTCCCAGCTGTGTTCTCCCCTATGTTGTCAATGATAATGTCCTTCCTGAAAATACATACCTGTGTCAAAAATAGTGATGTAGAAGGTTTGACCAACATGCATTTTGGAACATTTCTGATTTGAACATAGTGGGAATTTTTTGTCTACGAATACCAGACCACTAGTGCAGAAAAGGCACGAGGTTTTCATATGTCCAGTTTGTATTTTTGCCTGAAGTGTTTGTGTGTTGTAGCCTGTAATTATACCGGTTTCAGCATTAGCGATTAATTTCTAGTGGCTTCCTGCATCTTTTCTGTCTGCATATGATGAGCTGGAAACAATCAGAAACCCACACACACTTCACGACGTCTACCCGCAGTTTACGACACGCAAGCGCAAACACGCGCACACCGACACGCAAGCGCAAACACGCGCACACGAATCGACTCGCCCGCGAATCGACTCGCCCGCAGTGCTCCCGCCTCATCATTAGGCGCAGAGAGCGCAACAGGGAGCATATGATTGAGACATGCCCACGCACATTACAGCAGCTTTATTAGTATCCATAAATCTAATGTATGTACGTTCAAATGGGAACTAAGCTTCGCTAAGGTTCTTACGAGCGTTGTCGCTAACAGAAGCTAATTGCGTCTCGTTCCCCATCAAAGCAAGGCTGGCAACTACAGCTGAGGAGCAATAAAGCCTGTCAGCTCCGTGAGGAGACGGAGAGAGAGAGAGAGAGAGAGGGGCACTATTGAGTAGAAAACAGTTGGCATGTTATTACATAACCATCCCAGTGCTGTGCGGCCAAACCTCCCTCCATTCTGGCTCTGTATTTTACAGTACTGTAATGCTCACGTATGCCATTTTGGGTCCCTCAGGTGCACATGCCTGCAATATTGATAGTTGCCTGCACCCCGCTATCTTCTGGGTCACCAGGTCAGGTGTAACAAATTGTTCACGCTGATGTAAGCCAATTAAGAGCATGGAGAACCAGATTCAGCCACCGGTCCAGTGCTGATGGTTAGAGGGGACCGGAATATATTTCAATGCAAGTCATTGTGTACACTGCAAATTTACCCCATGTAAGACCAGCCATTTAATTAAATTTGATTCTTGAAATTCAAATGAGTTGAATTTGTGATGATTTACATGTGTGTAAGAGAGGAGAGCAATTACGCAATAAGGTCTCTCACCAGGATGTGTACTACAACAGTCTCTCTCTTGTTAAGTGTTTTGTAGAGCCACGCTGTTTGTTGATGTGTTAAATAAACACATCAGTAGCAAAAGAGTTTTGTAGCTTTACTGGGATATATTCTATTTTGAAATGGTTTGTGCCCCACCAATTTATTACATATAAAAACGCCACTGTTCACATAAGACGAGTAGCTGTAGCCCACTAACTAGCTAGCTGTCTAACATTATACAGTAGATGTGGAAATGGCTACTGCTGCATTGAGTAGCGAACTGATTAGCCAGCTAAACCTCAGGTTAGTTTTTATTAAACCGTAGAATTATGCTATTTTAAATCTACCAGGAAAGTTAGACGGTCCGTCTGGTCATAATTAGTACCTCTACTAACACCTGCACTATTTACTAGCTAGTACACTGACATTGTAAAATTATAACTCATAGTACATAATACCTGCACTGTGTACTAGTTAGTACACGGACATTAAGATTATTCAATAAATTTGTTATGTTGTTGGGCACCAAAGTTATTTTCTAAGTATCATACATTTATATGAGCATACAGATATCATTTAAGTCATTGCTTACAGGATAACTACGCAGGAGCAAAGTCTGGCCTAAATTCCCTCATGCAGCTTTGATGTGTGTGTCTAAAAGCTACTTACAGGGACTTTTGTTGAACAAAGTAGAAATGGAAGAAGAGAATATATCTGTCACGTTTTATTTGTTAACATCTTGGTAACAAGATGTCTATCAATCCTAGTGACGTCCCTGCTTGTATGAATGATGTTTTCTCACTATTCGTTTTAAGGGATTCATTGGGGAAAAGACTGCATGTTTGTTTTCTTCCATCTCAGGAATGTGTAATGTTTACATTGATCACCCAGCAGGGGGTGGCACTGTTACCAAGATATTTACTTGTGTAGCATAGATGTCATTTCCTGTTTGGGACAATAAATCTACTTGGCTACCATTTTTTTATAGTCGAGTTCAGACTTCTATCTTTAGTACGCTATAAACACTCTGTAAGCTATCTGTGTTCTTAAGAAAATTAACATTAAATGAGCAGCCTTCTCCCTCAAATTGAAACGTGTTGCAGTATTAAGGAATTCCACTATACAATCGGTTGTATTTTTAGAAAAAGAAACAACCCAGTGGTTACCATTGAAAGGTGGTTAGTTTGAATCCCTGAGCCAGTAAGGTGTAATAGCTGTCATTTTGTTACTGATTAAGACTTAAGGCTCTTGTTGCTCCCTTGTTGATGCTTTCAATGAGGATTTCCTGCCTGTCAACCCCTGATGAAAGTTAAGATTAAACCATTTATTTCAGAGCTTTAATGCATCATTTTTATTATAATTCAGCCCGTTATCAAGTGTGATAAAATTACATTTCAACGAACTAAAGAAATCAGGTAAACTCGGAATAGACTGATACAGACAGACACGATGCTCACATTAGGCTGACGCTGTAATTAAAAGGGACATTTGTATTTGTTCAAGTAAGGCCACAGGTGATGTAATCTAATACCTGTCGACACTGTAGCAAGGTTGTTAGCAGATGCTAATCAGACGCAGGTGCTGTGGCTTTGCGCTTGGCAGATGTTTGCTAGTGAGTGTCTGCCTTACAGAAATGTAATAACTGAACAGTATTGACTTAACCTCTCCTGGGTTAGGGTTACTAAACTAAAATGTTTCTTTCCTGTTCTTGGCTCAGTGAGTCCAGGTGTAATGTTTCGCGAACGGATGTTACCTCAAGTTTCAGTGGTGCAGAGTTATGCAAGATATTGTTCTGTTATGGAAGATATTGTTTTGTTTATTGAACAATGTGGGTGTGCTTTCTGATTTGTTGTATTAGCCCGGTCTCTGTGGGCTATGTGCTGAAAAAGATTCTGAAAACACAGGGTTTTTATCCAATTGGTACACTGTCATTTCTATCCAAAACCCACACATCTCTTAAATGTCTAAATGAGAAACTTCTTGTGTCTTCCAAAAATCCCAGTTGAACGATTCCCTGGCCCACCTCAGATTTTCTCATGATTAAAGAAACCTTCCAGAGATTGGATTTCTGAGGTGAGGGACTCGTGTCTTTATTTTTACCAACAGTACGAGAGTGGCACTAAACCACAACAGAACGCGGACATAGGCAAGCACTCAGATGAGTGAGTTCCTAAACGCAGCTCCTCAGTTGCGGACTCTTACTCTTCCCCTCCATAAGGACGCGGGCACTGCTCCCACTCTCAGAAACACGGGCCATTTTTTGTGACGCCTCATTTTTCTTCCAGGACTGCGTGGGATCAAAGCTCACTCTGTCTCCGGTTTCGGGGAAACGGTCAACTCACAGCTATCTTTCATCCAGATCATAAGTACAGTGTCGTATGCTGTGCACTGACGGGGACACACATTCACACACACACACACACACACGGCACTCGCTTTATCTGTAGTCATGAGGACTGCGTGCTGGTTGGATCGTGGCTGATCATTGGGTAGATACATTTACATAATGGAGGAAGGAATTACCATCATCACTAATGCAGTGCATTTGACTGATTTCTATTGAAGCCCCAGCAATGTAATGCACTTTGAACAGCCGAATAGGAGGTGTTACTCATTATGAGTTATCATTGGAATCTGTCCATTACAATCCGAGACAGTGTATTCCTGCCATAATGGGACAACCTTATATTGTTCACACCCAAATGGCTGGCTGGCTCTTATTACAGTATGATGTGCTCGACACCTAACACACACAGATGCACACACACACATACACACACACGCACACACACGCATGCACACACACACACACACACACACACAGCACAGCTATTATAACTTTGAAAGTTTATTACTGTGTGTGTGCGGAGATAAGATGTGTGGAGACCGGATATTATACAGCCTGATCTCATCACCCGCAATTTATTAGAAACCAGAATCTAACCCGTTGTTACTTGGTGATGATTGATTGATATTTCCAGCCCATGGGGCCTTTATTGCTCTTTAAGTGTGAGATAGCTTGGCCACTATTCTATTAGGTGGGTGGGAGAGAAAGTGCCTCCAATACAGCCGTAATTTGTCTAGCAGAGCTGTGAGTGTCAGCCAGGCACTTTAGGCTACAGTCCTGTTTCTCATCAGCCTTACAAGGAGGAAAAAAGCCAACATTCTAGTCGCTGAATTGAAAATGCCCAGAGATGGGCTCAAAGGAGCAATTAGGAATGTCCTTCTGTCTGCCAAAAAGGTCCGGACCTCTAGCCTGCAATTTAAATAAATGGCGGCTAGAAGAGCCCATCCCCCTGTTACAACAGACAGAGTTGAACCAGTATGTCATTGACAGGCAATGGTGATGATCAAAGTGTCCCCGCCGATGTCTGAACACCTCCGGGTTCAAAGGCGTTCAGGCAAAAGCAGAATGTCAGAATGTCATGAAAAAGGCTTTTAGCTGGGCTAAATGTAGGCTGATTACTCCGAGCCCTCTCAGGCGTGTGCACAAACACGCGCGCTTTGGGCTTACAGACACACACACACACTCTCACCCACACACACAGTGTGACTCTGTT
Organism: Dallia pectoralis; assembly: GCA_029465975.1. Classification (NCBI taxonomy): domain Eukaryota; kingdom Metazoa; phylum Chordata; class Actinopteri; order Esociformes; family Umbridae; genus Dallia; species Dallia pectoralis. Next base: position 6,557,865 of record CM055736.1, read on the forward strand.
GTTATGTCATCCAAACACTGGGTCTGATTCTGATTGACAGAGGCAGGTAGAGCGTGCATAAAGTAATTAATCTGTGTGTTAGTGTGTGCGCGTGTGTGTGGTGTGTGAGGGAAACATGGTCTTTGAACGCTCTGTCAAGCGTGAGAACTTTAACCTCGGCGTTCTGATTCACTTCACTGACAATAAGGGCTGCATATTCCCCTGTGCATTGTGACAATGTCTTCAGGAGAAAATATGTAGTTGTTAGGTACATAAAAGCAACCAGATTTTCTACCTAGGTGGAAAGGTCGTTTTTCTTTTATGTTATTAGATCTGGTAACCTTCTCTCTCTCTCTGGTGTTCCTTGTCTGTCTGTCTCTCTCTGGCATCTCAACCCGCCGTCTCAATTTAATTCCATCAACTCTGCCTTCATTACTCGCTCCGCTATTTCTTCTCCTCTTCGCTCTACAGCAGTTGTGGGAGGTGGCAGAGGACTGTATATCATCTGTGTGCATCACAGGCTAAATCCCGGACACAACTGGCTGAATATGGATGGATCCTGTCATCGATATTAGATTTTTTGTATTTGTATGCTTGTAGTGGTGATATACAAAGGATAGTTTCACCTAATGCTATGGTATTTGAAAGGAAGCTGGTATATTTTGCAGAGCACTCATTGGGTGCTTTAGATGTGTTGGAAGACATGAAGTCAAATTTACAGTTGGCTTTGATTTTTTGGAATAATGATGGAGAGTGATACTACACGCTGTGGTATGACACGCTGTGCGTATTACATGCAGAACAAGCTGGTATATAGCTGGTATATTTTGCAGAGCACATGCTGTGGTACTACATGCTGTGGTACTGGACGCTGTGCGTACTGCACGCTGTGGGTACTGGACGCTGTGCGTACTGCACGCTGTGAGTACTGCACGCTGTGAGTACTGCACGCTGTGGGTACTGCACGCTGTGGGTACTGCACGCTGTGGGTACTGCACGCTGTGGGTACTGCACGCTGTGGGTACTGCACGCTGTGGGTACTGCACGCTGTGGGTACTGCACGCTGTGGGTACTGCACGCTGTGGGTACTGCACGCTGTGGGTACTGCACGCTGTGGGTACTGCACGCTGTGGGTACTGCACGCTGTGGGTACTGCGCTGTGGGTACTGCACGCTGTGGGTACTGCACGCTGTGGGTACTGCACGCTGTGGGTACTGCACGCTGTGGGTACTGCACGCTGTGGGTACTGCACGCTGTGGGTACTGCAATCGCTGTGGGTACTAATCGCTGTGGGTACTAATCGCTGTGGGTACTGTGGGTACTGCACGCTGTGGGTACTGCACGCTGTGGGTACTAATCGCTGTGGGTACTAATCGCTGTGTGGGTACTAATCGCTGTGTGGGTACTAATCGCTGTGTGGGTACTAATCGCTGTGTGGGTACTAATCGCTGTGTGGGTACTAATCGCTGTGTGGGTACTACACGCTGTGTGGGTACTACACGCTGTGTGGGTACTACATGCAGAACATTTGAGTCCAGAGAGCCTCATATTGTTGCCTGTTATTGTGGATGTCAACAGCCCCTTGTGATTGAATTACCGCTACTTACATTAGACGAGGCTTGAGATGGGAAAAGCACGTTACTGCCGACAATGGTTTGGAGCACACCACCAGGTTCTGGACATCTATTTAGATACTAAGAGGTTGTTTCCTACCATGAGCAAGTGGAATCTAAAATCCAGATAATGTAACTGTATTTCCATACATGGCATTTTTTAAAACATGCAATTTTAAAGTGCTTTACAAATGAAAGGTGACCAATTTGAAATGCAAAGCTCTCTAGAGATAAGATAAAAATGAATGGCAAGAACCATTTTAATACCGTGTTTTAAAACTATATAATAGTTACTGATTTCAATTACAAATTATGACCGTCTTGCCAGAGCTATCAGGAAGCACTCAATCCAACTAGATCTGGCCTTTGTTTCCTACTACTTTCACTACTACTCGGTCGTGCACTCAACCCAACTAGATATGGCCTTTGTTTCCTACTACTTTCACTACTACTCGGTCGTGCACTCAAGACTCAACCCTACTAGATATGGCCTTTGTTTCTTACTACTTTCACTACTACTCGGTCGTGCACTCAAGACTCAACCCTACTAGATATGGCCTTTGTTTCTTACTACTTTCACTACTACTCGGTCGTGCACTCAACCCAATTAGTTATGGCCTTTGTTTCTTACTACTTTCACTACTACTAGGACTCAGGCCCACCAGATATGCTCTTTTTTACAATTCAGATACATACTACATATTCTATATTTACCCAGTACTGTTCGTGTTGTGTGTTTTTGCTCTTTTTTCAAAGTTTTGTGTACATCTTCAAATGTCATTGAATGTGTGTTCTAAATTCTGCAACTAGTGGTCAGAAAAAAACATTGTGTTTGTAAACTGAAGTGGCGAATAAACCTGATTCTGATTTGGGTCTCCAAGATGTATTTGCTGAGGCAGTGCGCCTTATCAGGCAATGCAAGCCAATAAGACGCTGTGTCAGACACAGTCATTGAGCTCAAATTGCCTGGTAACCCATAGTAACGCCATACTCGCCGCCACACTCACAATTCATAATTAGGGTCAGACATCCCAGTTATTAAACTCATAACGAGCTTCATTCTGTTCCTCAGGAACCCGTTTCCCAACCTTTTCCTTTCGTCTAATGGGGTGAGACATTAAATTATAGTGCTGTTCCGCCCAGCCACTGACATTATTGTTATACGATGGCATATTTGCCCAAATGACTCCAGATGCTCTCAGCTCTCGTCATAACAGACGTGACTGTCTGCTGTAGCTCTTAGTCAAATAGCACGCAGCTGTGGCGCTGTGATTGTCCGGTTGGTCAGCTGAAAGGTGCTGCAGACACGATGCCCAAACACAGCAACGCTGAGCAGTCGACTGGAAATTGTGTGCAGAATTGCACATGCCCAGTTGTGGCTTGAACGGCATGGCAATCGCTTGTTCCGGTGACTGGTCCTGGTTCTGTTCCATTTAAATCCGAGCCATGCCCTTCCGTCCTGGCTTAAGTTAACATCACCCTCCAGCGAAGCTTTCGTTGTGGGGATGTGAGCCATCACCGTGACAACTTGTTGCAGAACATTTAACATTTATGGATGTTCTATGCTGCAAATTTAACCTGATAAATTGGGCTTTAGTTGTTGAAATGAAGTCTTGCTGATACGCATGCAAATGATGCTTCGGTCTCTGTGATTGTGGATATCAAACAGATGTGTCCATGTAATCACGTTGGCCTCGCCACTATAGTAAGCACTTGGTATTGCTGACTTTCTTTAAAGCGCTTTGTCCAAGGTATTAATTATGCCTGCTTAGTCAACGTGATATGACAACTGACAGAAGCGTCATGTATACAATATCCATGGACACAGTTGTATGAGTGTAAGACTGACGCCCTGCTGACAGAACCTTTAATAGGGTAGTTAAAATGACTGCTTCCTTTCCTTCCCAGCTCAGGGACGGTCTGAAGACATGGAGGAGCTGATGGTTTATCTGTGCCGCTGCTACACTGAAGCAAACACCACACACACACACACACACATACATTATGGACCTGCCTATGCATGAACATATGCAGTGGCACAATAACACACACACAACCTAGATGGTTTCTTAGAAATACTCACACGTCTGCCTGACGAAGTAACTCACAAGGTGTATGTATGCGCGCCCCTGTACGTGCGTGTGTGGTCTAATCAGATATGTTATGTGCTAATGTTGTAATGAAGGGGCATTTGTGCCATCATCTCCATTTAACCTCTTCTCTAGACTTTCTCTGCTCTTCCCTCTATCCCTTGTTCTCTCTATCCCTCTATCTCTCTCTCGTATGTCAACACATGTTCATACTGAAAAAAAACACGGTTGCTGGACGTTTGACACTGTGTTCATGGCTAAATACTGGCATATCTACTGTCCTGAGTGACATTTGTATAGAGGCTGTTGTTTTTTATCAAACCAGGTAGAGAGTGAGTCAGGGAGCGAGATAAGGGGAGGGGTGGGTTAAATGGAGAAAACAGTGAGAGCAGAGAGAAGAAAATGCAATTGCTTTCAGGTGTTATTCGAAAGAGCACATTTTCTGTAGTCTTCGTAGCAGGTGTTAGAATTTTTGGCTGAACTCATAGTCAGCAAGCTAGAACATAATTAACAAAATATCACCGCAACATAGGCCAGACATAACGATGGTTTGTGATTGGTTCATAATGACAACACAATGGCATGACATCATCTGAATAATAAAAGTTTCTTGTTAATTTGATCGCTAATTCATTTTTTGGTTTATTTTCTTATGTTTATTATTGTGGGGGGATAAAGCTAGTCAACATAGACTACTGAAATAAATGTGGTCTGTTGTGTCAACAATATATTGAAAGATCAAAACAATGACTTGGTTAACAAGAAAACAGTTGCATTTTAAAGGACAAATTGGTAAGTTCCTCCCCCTTGTGTCTCCAAAGGGGATACCAACATCAACAATTTTCACCACTCTACATTGCATTGGCAGCAAACTACATTATACACAGATGTGTATCATTATGACCTAATGTGTGCTGCCAAAAACATCGCCGACTTGCCATAGCATGGACTCAACATCCACAAGATCCCTGAAGGTGTCCTGTGGTATCTGGCACCTAGACATTAACAGTAGATCCCTGATGGTGTCCTGTGGTATTTGCCACCAAGACATTAGCAGTAGATTCATGATGGTGTCCTGTGGTATCTGCCACCTAGACATTAGCAGCAGATCCCTGAAGGTGTCCTGTGGTATCTGCCACCAAGACATTAGCAGTAGATTCATGATGGTGTCCTGTGGTATCTGCCACCAAGACATTAGCAGCAGATCCCTGATGGTGTCCTGTGGTATTTGCCACCAAGACATTAGCAGTAGATTCATGATGGTGTCCTGTGGTATCTGCCACCTAGACATTAGCAGCAGATCCCTGAAGGTGTCCTGTGGTATCTGCCACCAAGACATTAGCAGTAGATTCATGAAGGTGTCCTGTGGTTTCTGGCACCAAGACATTAGCAGCAGATCCCTGAAGGTGTCCTGTGGTATCTGCTACCAAGACATCTACACCTTGAACTCTTCAGTATGTTAGTCATACTATTACTGAACAATGTGTGCAAATTGGCAGGGTGCATTATCCTGTTGAAAGAGGAAAATACGAGGCATTGACAAGTCGGGGTGTACCTGGGCGATGTTTTGGTTGGTGGCAGTCAGATGTTAAATTGACATCTACGTGAATGCCTAGACCCAAAGTTTCCCAGCAGCACATTGCTCTGAGTATTACACTCCATCCACTGGCGTGTTGTCTTTCTACAGTGCGTTCTGGTGCCATCACTTCCCCAGGTTAGTGACGCACATGTACAGGGCTGTCCACGTGATTCTCAGGGTGCTGTGTGTTGTGACACATTCCTCTCATGTTGGTAGCAACTCACCATTCACTGCTGACCGGAAGCACCCCATAAGCCTTGTCATTTCAGAGAGATTCTCTGACCCAGTTGTCTGACAGTAACAATTTGGCCCTTTTCACTCAGGTCTTTACACTTGCCTCTTTCTCCTGCATCCAACACATTGACTACTAGAACTGATTGTTCCCTTACTATCGAATCTACCCAGATCGTGAAATGTGTCCATGATGGATGATGATCAATGTTATTTGCATCACCTGTGGAGTGGTCATAACGTTTTGGCTCATCAGTGTATCACAACTGTCAACACTTGAGACAATTTTTGTTTAATATACCCCAATTATTTTGAGACTAGCCACGCTACAGAACAAACATACTGAAATAATCAAAAGAAAGTAATTGGAATAGCACTGAATCCTGAGTGTGAGTTTTCTGACCATAACAAACAATTAGTATTGTTCTTCCCAAGATGTTTTCCCAAATTTCTATTGTAATTAGATTTTTTGCTTTTGTATGGTCCTAAAGCTAAAGCTAAAAGCTAAAATAAGCAGTATTCAAGAAATGTATGTGTGTTTATCTGACCATTTTGCCGCACTGCCATCCATTATTTCAATTCCAAAGAAGCACATCTCAGACGTCTTCATGAATCTAACCATGGGGCATTCAAAATGATCCTATAACGTCCCTGACAGGACCGTGACGCTGAAAGAAAACTACTGACCACTTACACAGCAGCAATGTCCTTGATGGTGGCATGAGTAAAATTATTATTATTCCAAAAGTCAAATGGCATTCAAATAGGCTTACAATGCCGTTTGACTTTATTTCTGTGCCCTGTGATTACCTTTCCTTCTCCTGTCATGGAATTCTCCATATGAAATATTGATCTGTAATGTTGTTTGGTCTTGTGACACCAACAGGCAATGTGGTTTTACATAAAATCCCTAGGGAATTATTCACATGGAAAACAGGGAGGACAAACGGTTGCTTCCATCTTAAGTTGACTTGCTTTAGGTGATTATGTGATGCACAGATCAGTCTCACATTAATGCCAGGGGAAGTGGTTCTCTGTAACACTGCTGGTACTGCTGACCTGTGCCTTATTGTTTTCTCTTCTTTTGCCCGCTTCGCTCTTCATTACTTCCTTTCTTCCTCGTTGACCCCCGACCCAGCACTAGGCTTCACTGAAGCAGAACAGCCCTGCCTGCAATCCACCACCCCTCTATCGCCCTTCATCCACCCACTCAACGCCCTCAGTTGTCGCGTCTTTTCCTATTTTCCCTCCCCAGTCTTTCCCTGCAGTCTCCTACTCGTACTCCTACTACGACTCCATCATCTCCCCACTTCTCCCTTCCGTTCTCTCCTCTCTCATCCCCTTCATCCTCTCCTCTCTTCTCTCCTCCGTCATCTCCTCTCCTCTCTCCTCCGTCATCTCCTCTCCTCTCTCCTCCGTCATCTCCTCTCCTCTCTCCTCCGTCATCTCCTCTCCTCTCTCCTCCGTCATCTCCTCTCTCCTCCGTCATCTCCTCCCTCTTGTCTCCTCTGTCCTCTCCTTCCTCTTCCATCCTCTTCTCTCCTGTCTGCTCCATCCTCTTCTTCCCTGTCCACTTCAGTCGTCTCTACTCTGTCCCTTTTTGTCTCCTATGTCCTCTGCTAAAACCAAACAGATGCCTCAGCTTAGCACTGCAGGGCCTGGCTCTAACCTGTTGCCTAGCAACCTGTGACTACCGCGTGACCACCTCCCAAACAAACAGGCCATGAGTTTTGAGAGTCTTCTGGCCTGTATGTGTGTGTTAGTGTGTGTGTGTGTTAGTGTGTGTGTGTGTGTGTGTGTGTGTGTGTGTTAGTGTGTGTGTGTGTGTGTTAGTGTGTGTGTGTGTGTTAGTGTGTGTGTGTGTTAGTGTGTGTGTGTGTTATCAACCTCAGGGCGTCCCCTCTCTTAATCTAGCCATCTATGAACCAACCACACTGCTAGCTATAGTTCTCTAACAACTGTGTTTGCTGTTATCCACTATCTGGTCGAATAGGGAGACCTGAGGGTTGCCGTGTTTCCGAATGATCTATGTGCTCATTTTTCCCACTTCCGACAGATGAGTAACTAAAATGGCTGCCTACTCTATTCATGGTGTGCTACTTTTGCCTTGAGCCTACTTCTGACTCTGAGCTCTCTTTTGCTTTTTTTACTCCTTTATGTCTCTCTCCTTACTGGGATTATTGATAGTGCCCAACTCACACTGCTTCTGGATGTTTCTGCTCCCATGTAAAATGTTACTGTTATTTCTACTTCTATGTAAAATGGTCTTGTTATTTCTGCTTCCATCTACATTTTCTGATTATTTCTGCTTTCTTTTTAAATGTTTCATTTGTTTGCAGACCCATGTTAAATGGCTGCTCTGCTTCAGGTTACTGTTACAATGGACCTGAGAATACTGATCAGTTAAGCAAGTGCATGAGCTTCTATATACACAAACCCATCGCAATAGACGTAAATTAAATCACAACTTTTCCAATGGGAACTGGAAAGTGTTATTTTTTTTCTTTCTCTCACAGCTCCTTAAAATAAATAGCACAATAAATATTATCATGGCCTAGTTGGCCCAGGGGAAACTACTTTAGGTTTTAAGCATTCCATCATCTTTGGCAGTAATACTAGGAATGGGGATGCTTCGGCAGTACGTCCGTATCGGACCGTTTGGTCTTGTTGACTGACATCAGCTCATCTGCAAATAAGAAATAAAATATCCAATGGCAGTGGCTGATGTTTAACAGTTGTGTTGAGTATGTTTGACATTTTATGTGTGATGAGAGTGTAATGAATGGCTGAATAACTTTAAAACAGTTCAGTTATTTTTTGTAATGAAGATTTCTTTGTGTCCCTGAAATAAATATCATAAATAACAAACATAAACATCCCATCGGACAAATTGTTATTTTAAACATTGGCATCAGTATCAGCCCATATATTTACAATCGGTGCATCCTTAACTGTGGACAATGTAGAAGAGTGAGGAGGCAAGGAGCGGGCTTTATCTGTGTCCTCAAATCCAGTATTTAGTCCTGATTGTGTCTGCGTGTCTGCCTGTCTACGTGTCTGCCTGTCTGCGTTTGCGTGTCTGCGTTTGCTTGTGTGTGTGTGTGTCTCCACTTTTTTTAAGTGGGTTTTGCTCTGTGTACTACAGTGCCCCAGAACAGATGGCTGCTTCCCAAAATATTCAGCTAAAAAGCTTGTTTCACTTATCAACTCGTAGAGCGGGAGGGAGAGCAGGATATTGATGTCCTCTGTTAGAGAATGGCGGTGGAGTTCTAGCTGTCGGCATTACGCATCAATCTCTTTAATTGGCACACTTTTAGTTCGATGATGCTTACGCTCTCTGAGGGTAAATTGCATGTGTTATTTGTTTTTTCATTTTAAGAGGCCCCTTTTGCGAAAGACACCTCTGTCTCAACTCTCTGTTCAAATTCAGAAACATTAGGTGGCTTTGTCCTCTGTGTCTAGAATGAAAACCAATCACAAAGTCGTTCTCATTCTTCTGATTAGTTTTTAGGAATGTTTGAATAGAACCAAAGTGTCTCACACACACACATTTATTGACACACACACACACACAAGGCTGCTCTCTTCCCGGACCCCTTTCGACAATAGCAGCTATTTTTAGCAGCTAGCCTGATCTCAATCCTCAACCCTTCTTTTCTCGCTGACCTTTCATATTGTCGTTCACGCTGGATTTGACCGATATGACAAGATCGAAACCAAACCCTCAAATGGAATCCTATTCCCTATAGCTCTGTACCAAAGGAGGGCACTGCCTATGGAATGGATCTCCGTTTGGAACGCCCTCATGTTTGGAGACTTCAAACGGCGGAGCTTGTGTTGTTTTCCTGGACAGTTTATGCGGGGTGGATCCGGCTGTCTTTTCATTTCTCTTGATCCCGTTGTACCTCTTCATTATAATTCCTCCTCCTCCAACCTCATCACTTCTTTTCCTCGCATTTGACAGATCCATTCCTTCCCAGGGCTTACAGATTTCAATAGGAGCATCGTTTTCCTAGCTGGGCTGTATGTGTAATGTGTTTTCTGTACGTGCATGATCTGTAAGCGTGGTCACAAGTTTTTCTGCGAGTGTTTTTGATGACTTTAGGCACATATCTGCAGATTACGTGTTTTACAGTTTTCAGGAACAGCACAACTTTTGAAAAGGAGAGCTATATAACAAAATGTTAAAACTGTCTTTATGGAACACCTATCGTGGTTGTTAGTATAACATATTCCTGAGCCGGGTCAGGGTTTTTAGTCCAGCTATCTGTGTGGGGTGAGACTATGTGTCGTGACGGACCTTTATCACCTCTGCTTATGCCCAGGTTTAAGCTGGCATCTATGTCAGTTCCCCAGAACACCTGCTCACCCACCACACCCTCTGTCTGGAGCCATAATATCCAGCCTGGCTCTCTTCTACCCATCAACATGACCTCTATTCTAGGCCTGACGGGCCTGACTACGCTGGTGGAAGCAGATTAGTCCCCGACCACAACCATTGTGTGCTACCTGTTTGAAAGAGCCCAGCATGGTGGTTGAACTTGTGCTTCTTTCCTGGGTCCTGTTAGCCATTTGCACACTAAATAGGGGATGTGTGCGCTTGTATTCTCCCTTTGACGTCCATTCATTCACTACCCACAGGTGTTGTTTCCATTCTAGGAGCTAATTATCATGTCATTAATATTCCAGAATGTCCAATGCAACTAGAGCAATTTTTTGCAATTGCTTCACAGTCATAATAACATACAATTCAGAATATTATTCTCTGGTACCATTTAGGATAGATTTTTGCATGTCTGAGTATGTGAGTAAATTATACTTACGGCATTTTAATGAAATGGTCATGTTTAGTACATTTTAATAATGCTGTGTTTTTTTGCTTGTTAGATTGTATTATTCCGTGGTTGAACAAATGTTTTGTGAAATTGGTTTGTTCTATCAAAGATAATTATTGATTGTTTTCGTAGTTGAAAGTTTGTAAAAAAAAATATTTATTGGAATAATTCTCATAAATATACAGCAGCATTCTAGAATTATATAGGGATTAAAGGGTTAATGACATATCCTTGAAGCAGGTGTAGGCAATCCCATACAGTAGATTGCAACCAAGGTTTAATTAAGTTATCATAATTGATTATATTCTCATGAGATGTCATGTGCTGGATGTGATTTTGTTCTCATGTTAGATTTAGGCTTATAATCCCTAACGATAACAGTTTAGAACCAAACCTGCAGATACAGTGTGTATTTGCACAACCAGGCATGCTTGTTGTACTCAATCCATGGTGACATACATGCATCCTTGCAGTTCATCCGTGTATTGTTTCACTACACACACACGTTGACACATCTGGTACAGAATGCACAGACGAACGTCATCTCATTCAAACAATTAAATCTTTATTGGTGCACGAAATGGTATTTCAATCACGCCGTAATGTTTCTCCGAGAGAGCCCACCGCCAATATTAAATAAATAAATGTAGCTATGAAATTAGGCAATAATTACATAAATACGTGTAAATATAAATGTATAAATCACTTAATATGTAAAGAAATAGGTTTTATTCCAAAATGATGTTTTTCATGAGACAACTTTTATTTATTTACACCCCATTCATTTTAATATACCAAATGGAAAGGTGTTATGAAATAGATACGGCATTATGAAAAAGGAGTGCCTTCAAATGAATACATTTGGAATTGTGAAATACAAGTCCCTCAAAATAAATAAATGTTGTCTTATGGAAAACATCATTTTGAAATAAAACCTATTTTTTACATATTAAGTGATTTATACATTTATATTTACACGTATTTATGTAATTATTGCCTAATTTCATAGCTATGTTTATTATTTCATAACTGTATTTATTTATTTAATATTGGCTGAAATGGCGTTCCATAACCGGAGAGCCATCGCAGCTCTATTCTCGGTTACGCGCGCTAAACGGAGCAAGCTAGCGGGACGCGCGCATGCGTGTGAGAGCTGCCACTGTAGAGCGCCGCTCCAATACTATTAGTAATAGTCCGTATCTGGAAACACTGCGTTCATTCAATCCGTTTCTCTGGCTTCATCACCGCTGTTTCGCTGCCGCCCGCTCGTAAGTAAACCGCAATCAGGGGACTATGCCGCACGTTGTAGTCAGATGCCGAGGCAAAGGACTTTATTACAGGCTGCTGTATTCTGCGTTCAGCGTTTAAATATGCCTTCTCAGATGACAGGCTGCTGACGTTTCATTTTAATCGGTCTACATATCAGGTGAGGATATCTGTTTTGACACTGACCACACGCGGGGTGGGTTGCTTAAGGTTAGGCTGTGGCACCCAGTGTCTCCCTATGTGTGAGCTATGCTGTTAGATGTCTAGTACTTTGCTGTTAACATTGCAGTGTGCAGTCATCAGAGTCTCCTCCTATAGGGAGACGGAATTGGCAGCCTCGAAGCTTTAATTGTGGAACTGTTGAAGTCTGCTGTTAATTGTTTGGCTTGGTTTGGCTCTATTTGCTAACTGCTTCCCTAAGCTGCTGCTGTTTAGACATTTTCCACATGTTTCCTCTCTTCTCTTCCCTCTCTTCCTCTCTCTCTATCCACTGCTCAATTAACCTGCCCTTGCCCCTTGGGATGACAGAATAAGCGTACCTTTTTCTTTCTCGACTGCTGATTCTACCTGTTCTATTTCCTCCATTTCTCCCCTCTACTGTTCTCGTTAAGTCGTTAGGGGTGTCAGGCTGCTTCCTGCATCCTGTTGTGATTCATATTCAAGCTGGGGGCCAGTGCTGTCCATAGGGGCCACCCACATGTATCTCATTGGTCAACTGCCCATGTGGATGAGTCCTTCTTACTAATTAGACATCTCTGTCACTGCTAGGTTCGTCTAATAGGTTCACTGTTACTCACGGGTTTGGGGGGGATATGTACAGTACTATGACGTCTCTGAGAAACAGCTGCCTGAATAGGTGGAACTGGGTACTGTGCTCATTTCACTTTTGCCCCATTAGTTGTGTACATTAAAGGCTTGGTATATAAACTACTTTATTAGACAATGAGGTATCACCATGTATAAAGGTATGATACAACATCTGACTATGCTTGCATTGTAATGGCTCTTTATTACATAGGTCATTTATATTATTTCCTTTTAGTTAAACATTGTGAATTGATGTTGCATTATGACATGGCATTACTATTTTACATTAGGCTCTTGAATACACAAAATGTCTCAAGATAGAGTTGTGAGTGCAAGTCCAACCAAACTGCCTGACAGTCCATTTCTGTTATTGCAATTTTGTAAAACGCTTAGTTTTTCCAGCCATGCCTACATAATGAATAGCATTCTGCAATGGTGGTTACTACTGGCAACCGTCTCTGGAGAGGAGCCCTGAAGAAAGGATACGTCATCAGTTTGACTTTGGGTCGTTTTTATCCGTACTATTTTCCTAACTGCATTATTTAACATTTTTTCTCATGTAATTTGGGTAATTTTCTCAGAGGCGAATCATACAGTATATTAAGTTTAGGTACCTAGCTAGTAGCTATATGTCCATGAGTCACATATAGACTCTTTCTTTGGTGGTTGTGTTGTAAGAGACTGTCCGTTTGCTGATTGTGAAGGTTGTAATGCAATGGAATATTAACACTATGATGGTTGGGCTCTGAAGCTGGAGCTGGGTCAGTCCTGTCAGTCCCTGGATGTGTGACCAAATGCTGTTGGAAGTGGTGTCGCAGGGCATTTGGGACTCCCTTCCCTCTGATCACACGTCCACAACAAGTAACAAATCTCAACTCCCTATGGGTGGCGCAAACATAGCTCTGCACATGCTCTCAACGCACTCCATAAATACAGTGAAGTAAGTGGTTGGTAGCTCCACGTTGTGGGGTTGCTTCTCTTCAGCATGGACTGGGCATCAAGTTAAATTTGAAGGAACTGTGGATGGCGCAAAATACAGGGAAATACTTTAATATGTCTGCAGAAAAGAGAATTGTTGGGAATATTTTTACAAAGCACTGTATACAATTGTGAGCATCAGGTTAATTCCAAAATTTACTAAAATGTAAATGTCTTTTGTGTCATAGCAGAACTCGAAACCCACCAATGAATGTTGCATGCGCCGGCCAGCATCTATGTCAAGCCTTTAAGTCTATCAGAGCTGACATGCATTATGTATGTAAACACTGTGCCCAGGCCTTGCCATGCTGTGAATCATATTATAAACCTGTCTCTTCAAGCAGATTATAAAGGGAACGTAATCATGTTATCTTTACAGGAATTCATTTTCAACCTAGCCAGCATGGGAGACAAATCCCTCGTTTCCCTACTTACCTGCAGAGAGATGCGGCTTTAGCAGGACGTCTGTGGTGTGTCTGCAAGTGGTGGGAATCGGATTAGCATTAGCTAGCTGCTTTAGCTTAGCTCTGCCTGCCCCTGGGTATTCATCAGAAATCAGAATCAGAAAAGTGTTTATTCCCCATGAATGTGTGAACAGACAAGGAATTTAACTTGGCAGGAAGGTGCTTACATACAACGTAAGAATAGAAGTCCAATTTCCGAGTCCGAGCACAAGATATGCTGACAGTTGATTCTTGCTGGCTGACTCGATTCATTCCATTTCCTGAATTGAGATAATGGGGGGAATCTTCTGGTGTAGCAGGTAGTAGGGCACGTTGACATGACACTGATAGCCAGACAGTGACGTGTGAAGTGGAGCTGAAGTGAAATGTAAGTTTGTCTGCATTAAATATTTGTAATAGGATTTTGGAAGGAGGGAGCGAGACGCGTGGAGGGAGGGAGGGAGGCGCGTGGAGGGAGGGAGGGAGGCGCGTGGAGGGAGGGAGGGAGGCGCGTGGAGGGAGGGAGGGAGGCGCGTGGAGGGAGGGAGGGAGGCGCGTGGAGGGAGGGAGGGAGGCGCGTGGAGGGAGGGAGGGAGGAGGGAGGGAGGCGCGTGGAGGGAGGGAGGGAGGAGGCGCGTGGAGGGGGAGGGAGAGGCGCGTGGAGGGAGGGAGGGAGGCGCGTGGAGGGAGGGAGGGAGGCGCGTGGAGGGAGGGAGGGAGGGAGGGAGGGAGCGCGTGGAGGGAGGCGGGGAGGGAGGGACGCGTGGAGGGAGGGAGGGAGGCGCGTGGAGGGAGGGAGGGAGGCGCGTGGAGGGAGGGAGGGAGGGAGGCGCGTGGAGGGAGGGAGGGAGGGAGAGAGGCGCGTGGAGGGAGGGAGGGAGGCGCGTGGAGGGAGGGAGGGAGGGAGGCGTGGAGGGAGGGAGGGAGGGAGGCGCGTGGAGGGGGAGGGAGGGAGAGCGTGGAGGGAGGGAGGGAGGGAGGGAGGGAGACGCGTGGAGGGAGGGAGGGAGGCGCGTGGAGGGAGGGAGGGAGGCGCGTGGAGGGAGGGAGGGAGGCGCGTGGAGGGAGGGAGGGAGGCGCGTGGAGGGAGGGAGGGAGGCGCGTGGAGGGAGGGAGACGCGTGGAGGGAGGGGGGGAGACGCGTGGAGGGAGGGAGGGAGACGCGTGGAGGGAGGGAGGGAGAGAGGCGCGTGGAGGGAGGGAGGGAGACGCGTGGAGGGAGGGAGGGAGACGCGTGGAGGGAGGCGCGTGGAGGGAGAGGCGCGTGGAGGAGGGAGGGAGAGGGAGAGGCGCGTGGAGGGAGGGAGGGAGACGTGGAGGGAGGGAGGGAGGGAGGGAGGGAGACGCGTGGAGGGAGGGAGGGAGACGCGTGGAGGGAGGGAGGGAGACGCGTGGAGGAGGGAGGCGCGTGGAGGGGGAGAGGCGCGTGGAGGGAGGAGGGAGGGAGGCGCGTGGAGGGAGGGAGACGCGTGGAGGGAGGGAGACGCGTGGAGGGAGGGAGGCGCGTGGAGGGAGGGAGAGGCGCGTGGAGGCGCGTGGAGGGAGAGAGGCGCGTGGAGGGAGGGAGGCGCGTGGAGGGAGGGAGGCGCGTGGAGGGAGGGAGAGGCGCGTGGAGGGAGAGAGGCGCGTGGAGGGAGAGAGGCGCGTGGAGGGAGAGAGGCGTGGAGGGAGAGAGCGCGTGGAGGAGGGAGAGAGGCGCGTGGAGGGAGAGAGGGCGCGGAGGAGAGAGAGCGCGTGGAGGGAGGGAGAGAGGCGCGTGGAGAGAGAGAGGGAGAGAGGCGCGTGGAGGGAGAGAGGCGCGTGGAGGGAGAGAGGCGCGTGGAGGGAGAGAGGCGCGTGGAGGGAGAGGAGGCGCGTGAGGGAGAGAGGCGCGTGGAGGAGGCGCGTGGAGGGAGAGAGGCGCGTGGAGGCGCGTGGAGGGAGAGAGCGCGCGTGGAGGGAGACGGAGGGAGGGAGGGAGACGCGTGAGGAGAGAGGCGCGTGGAGGGAGAGGCGCGTGGAGGGAGGAGGCGCGTGAGGGAGAGAGGCGCGGAGGGAGAGAGGCGCGTGGAGAGGCGCGTGGAGGGAGGGAGGGAGGGAGAGGCGCGGGAGGGAGGGAGGGAGGGAGGGAGGCGCGTGGAGGGAGGGAGGGAGGCGCGTGGAGGCGCGTGGAGGGGACGGAGGGAGAGAGAGCGCGTGGAGGGAGGGAGGGAGGGAGGCGCGTGGAGGGGGAGGGAGACGCGTGGAGGGAGGGGAGAGAGAGGGAGGGAGGGAGGAGGGAGAGGGAGACGCGTGGAGGGAGGGAGGGAGAGGGAGACGGAGTGGAGGGAGGGAGGGAGGGAGAGAGAGGGAGAGAGACGCGTGGAGGGAGGGAGGGAGAGAGAGAGGGAGGGAGGGAGACGCGTGGAGGAGGAGGGGGAGGGAGGGAGGGAGAGACGCGTGGAGGGAGGGAGGGAGAGAGAGAGAGACGCGTGGAGGGAGGGAGGGAGAGAGAGACGCGTGGAGGGAGGGAGGGAGAGAGAGACGCGTGGAGGGAGGGAGGGAGAGAGACGCGTGGAGGGAGGGGGGGAGGGAGAGACGCGTGGAGGGAGGGAGGGAGGAGGGAGAGAGACGCGTGGAGGGAGGGAGGAGAGAGACGCGGGAGAGAGGGAGGGAGAGAGACGCGTGGAGGGGGAGGGAGGGGGAGGGAGAGAGACGCGTGGGGGAGGGGGGAGGGAGGTGAAGGGAGGGAGAGAGAGACGCGTGGAGGAGGGAGGGAGACGCGTGGGGAGGGAGGAGAGAGACGGGAGGGAGGGGGAGGGAGGGAGGGAGACGCGTGGAGGGAGGGAGGGAGGGATGGAGAGAGACGAGTGGAGGGAGGGAGGGAAGGGAGGGAGAGAGACGCGTGGAGTGGAGGAGGGAGAGGGAGAGAGAGAGAGGGAGAGGCGTGGAGGGAGAGGGAGGGAGGGAGAGAGAGACGCGTGGAGAGGGAGACGCGTGGAGGGAGGGAGGAGAGAGACGCGTGGAGGGAGGGAGTGGAGGGAGGGAGGGAGACGCGTGGAGGGAGGGGAGGGAGGGAGGGAGAGACGCGTGGAGGGAGACGGGGAGGGAGGGAGGTGGAGGGAGGACGCGTGGAGGAGAGACGCGTGGAGGGAGGGAGGGCGTGGAGGGAGGGAGAGACGCGTGGAAGGGAGGGAGCGTGGAGGAAGGGAGGGAGGGAGGAGAGACGAGGGAGAGGAGGGAGAGAGACGCGTGGAGGGAGGGAGGGAGGGAGAGAGACGCGTGGAGGGAGGGAGGGAGACGCGTGGAGGGAGGGAGGGAGACGCGTGGAGGGAGGGAGACGCGTGGAGGGAGGGAGGGAGAGAGAGACGCGTGGAGGGAGGGACAGGGGTGGGGAGAGAGACTGGAGGGGAGTGATGATGGGGTCAGCGTAGCGAGAGAAAAGAAAGGATGCAGACAGTACAAAAAAGCAGATAAGGGAAGGTCTGGATCTGGGCCTTTCTGAAAGGTCAGTCAACAGTGCCAGAGGGAACAGGGTGAATGGCAGCCTCTACAGGGAACAGACAAGGCATTGTTTACTGAACCTCAGCCTTCATAACATCAGAATACAAGGAACCGAATATGCTCGCAATGTTCTCCTCACGTCCGGGCCTGATCTGAGCCAAAAACCCAGCCTTAGAAGTTCCCGGGCACACCGTCGCAATTAGATGCATTGTTGCACATCATCAGTTGCAGTCAAAAGACTAACACAGTATTTGACTTGAAATTAATGGCAGACAAACTGCCAAAATGAGGGGACTTTTGACAAGAGTTTATCTGCTCTGAATTCACAATTGTTTTTATGAATTCACCGTTGTTACGTTGGCTTGGCTCCTTTTTCGTCTGACCTTCTTGGTCGGACCTTCTTATGAATGCCTCATAACACTACACATGTTTCTGTATGCCTTTTGTATTGCATTTGTGTTAAGTATTATTACATACGAGAATGTTATTACTCAGAGCCCACTAGGCCTCTTATCAAAGAGCAGCACGGATAACAGACTCCCACTGGCAACACCGTCCTTGTTACATCCTCTCATTCTCCCTACTCAAATCTTGCCGTTTCTTCCACTTTTCTCTTTACGGGTGAAATCTTTCTCTGATGAGCATGCCCGACGGGTCTTTATTCCGTTTTTTTTTCGCTCTCGCCTCTTTCAATTAAATTCAGAGAGGATTTGGCGTGGGAGACATTTGTTTACATAGCCAACGCAAGTTGGAAAGAGAAATTAAGTATTAACTTTAATTTTGCAGTCTCTTTTTCTGTCTCTCTCTACCTCTCTTTCTCTACCTCTCTCTCTGCACCATCACAGAGTGATTGCTGTTTGAATAAATGGTTTGGAGCCAATTAGGGTGATTTATTTTTTATTGTGCCGCCTGTCAGAGCGCGACAGGGAGGGAGGAAGAGGCGGATGAGGTACCGGTTGATTCTCATCAGCGTTTTTCAAATAAACTGATTATTTCGCAGTGTCACTCCCAACATGTACAATTAGCCTGAGTCTGTGACCCGGGTTTGCTTCAGGGCAACTACAAACAACAAACATAATTTAAACGGCGCAATAAGAACTCAACACTTTGTTACAGAATGGCCGACTGCACACAAGCTTCTTGAAGCGTTCCTTGGGTCAACTGCTCAGATTTTTACCCGTACTAGATTCAAAATTATTTCTCGTCATTGTCTTGGGTGATAGAACTGCCTTGAGGTTTTCTGATTGGACAGCCAGTTGACAGGTGGTGTAATCCAGGTGTAAAAAATGTCCTTTAGGCGTTCTCTCCGTATGTCGACCATACAGCAACCGACTACGGTCACCAAAGCAGTAACAATTACATTTTAGTAGACGCAGCATGGTTTGACATGGTTTGTCAATAGCACACACCAAATGGCGTCCTCACCGGACGTAACGAAACGGATGCACATCAAGCCCTGTGCATGTTGGTCAAAAACAAATGTTTTTTTTCTTAGCTTTTCACAACTTAAAACCAGCTGAGCCCATTTCTATTTATTGACATGCTCCAGCCTGGGATTTTGAGTATTTTGAGTATTATTGCTTTTTTGCATGACTGAGTCGGGCTCTATACCAGCTGTTGTCTGCAGCTGCTGAAAAACTATTGCCTGTCCTTTTAACCAGCAAAAATGGACGCCTGCTGATGCAAGGAAGATTAGCAGAGGACACAGTCGTTCGATACTCTTTCTGATGATCACTTGCATCTCACCCTTTTCATGTCGAACCTCAGCGTCTGAGAGAAAGAACACTTTTGTTATTTTTTGTTATTTCCCGTGTCTTGATTTTGTGCCCCTTGCTGGGTGAAACAAGTGGGAGTGCCTCTAAACCCTCTGTAGGTGTGTCTGTAGCCTCTCTGTAGCATGTCTGTAGCCTCTCTGTAGCCTCTCTGTAGCCTTTGAACATGCAACCCATGCACTCCAGCAATCTAAAGGAAATGAAAGCCAGTCCTTGGTGCCACCCTAGTGACGGCTCTTGGAGAAATGGAGGACGATTACTAACTGTGAGCTCAGGCTCCTTGTCCCTGATTGGTCCTGGTGCTCATGGGGAGGTTGGCCGGCTCAAACTACTCCGGCTTTAGGGGCTACAGTCCGAAAACCAAACACAGCAGCAGTGCCACATCGCTGGGTAGATCTGTCCCAACGAACCCCCAGGCTTAAGATAGATCTGTAAAGGAGCCATGCTCTGTGTTGAGTTGACTAGATGTGTTGTTTGGTCAGGCCAAAGCGTGAGGCGTCAGACACTAGCAGGCATTTTAACCACAACCTTTTAGCCCTGCTATGTTGGAACACATTGTATGTCTGCACTTTCCCAAGTCATTTTCTAGATAAGATCATCTGTGAAGTTCCTTCCTTTCTGCCTGTGTAGATGGTAGATCCTTATCCCATTAGATTTAGCAGTTCATGTGAATATTCTTCAGCTCCAGAAGATCTGTTGAATCCTATCATGTATGTTCCTTTATTCTTTGCTTTGTCACTTCTTGTCCATGCGCCTATGTAAGTTCTGAAGAGCACTTTTACCTTATGGAATGGAATGACACTTTATTAATCCCCGAGGGGAAATTTTTCTGTTACAGCAGCAGAAACAATTTAACAATTTAAGTGAAACGACAGTACAATTAATAAATAGCAAATTGAAAAATAGAGTAGAATGTGATGTACTGTATAAGGTTAGGGGTCTATGAGCAGTCCAGAGTGTGGAGGGGGGGGGGGACTCTTCCAGTGGTGGTGATGGAGGGAGAGAGAGGGGGGTGTTCTTCCGGTTGGTGTTGATGGCGGGAGAGAGAGAGAGAGAGAGAGGGGGGGGGACTCTTCGGGGTGTTGGTGATTGAGGGAGGGGGCTCACAGCCGACCAGTGCCCAGGTCATCCCCACAGGAAGTGTTATGGAGTCTGATGGCTGTAGGTACAAAGGAACGCCTGAAGCGCTCCGTCCTGCACCTGGGGAGGATGAGGCGTCGGCTGAAGTTACTCCCCTGTAGCCACAGCTCGTCGTGGAGAGGATGAGAGGGGTTTTCTAGGATGGAGTTGATCTTCCTCCTCATATTCCTCTCCGCAACTGCCTCCAGGCAGTCCATATCGGCTCCAATAACAGAGCTGGCTTTTTTAACCAGTTTGTTAAGCCTGTTGGAATCCCTGGAGTTAATGCCGCCTCCCCAGCACCCTGCAGCGAAGAACAGTGCGCTGGCTACCACCGATTGATAAAACATCTGCAGTAGCTTGCTGCACACGTTGAAGGACCTGAGCCTCCTCATGAAGAACAGTCTGCACTGTCCTTTTTTGTAGAGTTGTGTTGTCTGCCCAGCCCAGCTTGTCGTTGATGTGCACACCCAGATACTTGTACACCTCCACCACCTCCACCTCATTGCCCTGGATAGTGATAGGTGTCGGTGGTTTCTTGTTGCGTCGGAAGTCAACCACCAGCTCCTTGGTCTTGCTGGTATTTAGTAGGAGGTGATTAGCTTCCGACCACTGTACAAAGCTCTGCACCAGTCCACTGTACTCCTCATAGTTGTCCTCTGTGATGCAGCCAACGATAGAGGAGTCATCAGCGAACTTTTGAAGGTGACACGTTCCAGAGTTGTACCTAAAGTCTGTGGTGTAAAGCGTGAACAGGAAAGGTGACAGTACTGTCCCCGGTGGTGACCCAGTGTTACTAACGGCCACATCCGACAGGCTACTCTGCAGACGGACAAACTGTGGCCTGTCCGTCAGGTAGTCAGTGATCCAGGCCACAATGTCCAGGTCCACCTGCATCACTGAGAGCTTCCTGGCCAACATAAGAGGTTGAATGGTGTTAAAAGCACTTGAGAAGTCAAAGAACATGATCCTCACCATGCTTCCTGCCCCCTCCAAGTGGTGGTACGCCCTGTGCAGCATAAAGATGATGGCATCCTCTCCACCAAGGCGTGGCTGGTAGGCAAACTGCAGTGGATCTATGTGGTCCCGTACTAGTGGCCTAAGGTGCTGTAGCATCAGCCTCTCGAACACCTTCATGCAGTGTGATGTCAACGCCACCGGCCTGAAGTCATTGAGAGTGCTGGGGCCACTGTTCTTAGGGACAGGAACGATGCAGGAGGTTTTCCAGATGGCTGGGACCCTCCCCGTCTCGACAGAGAGATTGAAGATGTGCTGGAGAATCCCTGCCAGCTGGCCGGCGCATCCCTTGAGCACCCTGGGGGTGCCAGGGATGTTGATGGGCGCAGGGTGTGAAGTAGGTGGGTGTGGGCTGCTAGAGGTGTTGACGGGGGGCTGAATGGGGGCTTTAGTATCAAAGCTGTTGAAAAACTGGTTTAGCTCGTTGGCCCTTTCCCTGCCCCCCTCCACCTCCTGGTTCTTCTGCTTGAAGCCTGTGATGGTCTTCATTCCTCTCCACACCATATTGCTGTCCACCTGCTGAAGCCTGTGATGGTCTTCATTCCTCTCCACACCATATTGCTGTCCGCCTGCTGAAGCCTGTGATGGTCTTCATTCCTCTCCACACCATATTGCTGTCCGCCTGCTGGAGTCTGTGATGGTCTTCATTCCCCTCCACACCATATTGCTGTCCACCTGCTGAAGCCTGTGATGGTCTTCATTCCTCTCCACACCATATTGCTGTCCACCTGCTGAAGCCTGTGATGGTCTTCATTCCTTTTCACACCATATTGCTGTCCGCCTGCTGGAGTCTGTGATGGTCTTCATTCCTCTCCACACCATATTGCTGTCCACCTGCTGAAGCCTGTGATGGTCTTCATTCCTCTCCACACCATATTGCTGTCCACCTGCTGAAGCCTGTGATGGTCTTCATTCCTCTCCACACCATATTGCTGTCCGCCTGCTGGAGTCTGTGATGGTCTTCATTCCCCTCCACACCATATTGCTGTCCGCCTGCTGAAGCCTGTGATGGTCTTCATTCCTCTCCACACCATATTGCTGTCCGCCTGCTGGAGTCTGTCTTCCATCCTCCCCCTGTAAGCGTCCTTGGCATCCTTAATCCTCTTTTTCAGCTGCTTCTGAACACACTTCACCTCCTCTCCATCCCCAGCCAGGAATGCTCTCTTTTTCCTGTTCAGAAGGTGTTTGATGTCCCTGGTGATCCATGGTTTATTGTTGGAGAAGCAGTGGATAGTCTTAGTTGGGATTGAGAGATCTGTACAGAAGTTGAGGTAACCTGTGAAAGCCTCTGCCAGACCGTCGATGTCCCTGCCGTGTGCTCTATAGAATACATCCCAATCAGTGAGGTCTAGACAGTCCTGTAACGACTCCATTGATTGCTCGGACCATACTCTAATAGTCCTGGTGATTGGGGGTTGCTGTAGGACATTAGGCTGATAGCTGGCCAAGAGGTGAACCATGTTATGATCTGATCTCCCAAGTGGGGGGAGAGCAGAAGAGCTGTATGCATTCCTGACATTAGCATACATCAGGTCCAGTGTTTTGTTTTCCCTTGTCTTACACTTTACATACTGTGTAAAGCTTGACAGTGTTCTTTTGAGAGGAACATGGTTGAAATCCCCAGAGATAAGAAACAGGGCGTTTGGGTGCTGGGTCTGCAGGCTTGCAGTAATGGAATGGATGACGTCACAGGCAGATCCCCCGTCAGCTGATGGAGGAATGTAGACAGCCAACAGAATAACATGGGAGAACTCCCGTGGCATGTAGTACGGGCGCATGCCGACTGCCAGCACTTCAATGTCGGGGAGGCACACTTTAGTTTTCTCAGTTACGTGCCCTGGATCACACCATCTCGAGTTAACAAAAACAGCAAGTCCTCCTCTCTTCTTACCGCTTTGCTTCCCCCTAACTGCGCGCACTAGACGAAAGCCATCTAATGCCACGGCAGAGTCCGGTGTAACATCCTGCAGCCACGTCTCAGAGAAACACATGAAGCTACTTTCCCTGCACTCGCTCTGTGTCCTGACCAGGGCAGTTAGCTCATCCATTTTATTCTCCAGCGATCTTACATTCCCCATCACAATCGAGGGTAATGTGGGCTTAAATCTCCTCTTCCTTAGTTTCACCTTTAGTCCTGCTCGCGACCCTCTCCTGCGCTTCCTTATCTCGGCGGGTATGTCCCTCGGTGCCGGGCTGGCAGAGTCGCGTAGCTGGATCAGCTGGTCCCGATTGTAAACAAACAAAGGCAGCTCCATGCTGGTTTGCGCGAACGTGAGAATGAAAAGTAGTATCCAGGAAAGAAATATGTCCATAAAAAATTGTCTGAAGTTCAATAATAAATAGATAAAAGAAAAGCAAGTAAGAACATTACTATATAAAACAGAAATAGTGCAAATACTAGACGGAAATAGTGCAAATACTAAAAAGTTTACGGAGCTGCTGTTACAGGCAGCCGACCTGATCGGCGCCAATTAATCATGCATTGCATATTGCAATATTGTGTTGAGAGAATGTGTTAAGTGTCTCTGTGCATTTTTTAACTAATTTAGCCCTCTGTTCTCGATCTTGTCTTTCCTCAGAGTTAACGCTTCCCCTGCAGCCCTTTTCTGCTTTAGTTGTTTATTCGAGGGCAGAACACATAGATCTGTCTTCCTCTTTATCACTGTCTTCTTAAGTGGCTAGGGCGCTGTGATGGAAGTTATAGATCCGTCTGTATATGGTTACTGTTGTGTGGTAGAAGTGTTAACAATAGTGTTTTGAGTGTGGACTGTGCATAGTTTTGTTGGACTAATGTCTTTTTTTCTCCTCTCACCCCATTTGTATCTTCTTTGTTTCCTCCTTCTCTACCTTCTCCATTTGCTCTCCCTCTCTTTCTCCTTCTCTCTTGCTCTCCCTCCCTTTCTCCTTCTCTTTTGCTCTCCCTCCCTCCTCCTCCTCCCTCACCCTCTTCAGTCACAATGAGCGGAAGGTGACCTGTAAACACCCGGTCTCTGGCGTTCCCTCACAAGACAACTGCATCTTTGTCGTCAACGAACAGTAAGTGTTACCTCTCCTCAGGTCAGAGAACGACTCTAACCTGCTGTATATGCAATTGAAATGACAAGTCGGGATGCCATGCTCTATCAATATTATGGCGCTTTTCCACTACACAGAACCAGCTTGACTCAGCTCGACTCGACTCAGCTTTTTTGGTTTTCCACTGGGTAAAAGTTGTACCTGTACCTGCTTCCAGGTACTTTTTTTCGTACCACCTCAGGTTCTGAGCGAGCTGAGGCGATACTAAAATGTGACGTGAAAACAAGGCAGACTGCTGATTGGTCAGAGAATCGTCACTATTCACTGCATCATCATTGCACGTGCCAGATGTAGTATCCTGAGTAATCCCACCATTTTTAAATAGTTTGGCCAGAGATTGCGTGAGAGCTGTACATATTATGCATTACGAATACTATGGCAAACCGAAAGAATACGCCGTGAGAAACAGCCACATCTCGCGGATCAAACACAGCATACACTCGATTTCCTCCATTGTCTTATGTGTGTGTGGGTAGCGAGTGTGTGTCGCCGCGTCGCGTAGAAGATTACGTCACAGCAGTTTCTTGCCGCGTC
Source organism: Dallia pectoralis (assembly GCA_029465975.1). Taxonomy (NCBI): domain Eukaryota; kingdom Metazoa; phylum Chordata; class Actinopteri; order Esociformes; family Umbridae; genus Dallia; species Dallia pectoralis. The sequence goes on from CM055736.1 coordinate 6,582,665, forward strand.
GCTATGACGACCGGGTACTATTGCGCAGGTACTATCTGCAATGGAGAACGGAGCGAAAGCGAGCGGAGCCGAGTCGGGCCAAGTCGAGTCGAGCTGGTTCTTTGTAGTGGAAAAGCGCCATTATTAGATCTGGTTCATATCTGCATTATACATTCATTACTTTTATATGAAGCTCAAACAAGAAATAAGTACTTGTTCTACTTTTCTTAATGCAATACTACAGCCCCCACACTTTTAGGATGTTCAAGCACTACAGTCTCTCAAGCTCAAACAAAGAAACAAGGCTTAAGGCCTTTTAACACCAGTTCGGTGGACAGAAGTTCCTTAGTAATGACAGAGGTCAGAGGAGAACAGCCTGACTCATTCAAGCAGACTGAACAGCCACAACTACTTGAGTACTTTATGAATGCAACAATTCTAATTGACTCTGGATAAGAGTGTCTGCTAAATGATCAAAATGTCAAGTCTATAGTTTAAGCTCGTATCATATTGTTTTATTCCGCCATACATCACAAGGGGAGTGGTATATGGCTATTATGCAATGGCAAAAGCTGCTCTTGGATACAGCAGCTAGGCGTGGTTTACTGGCAATATAACACAACCCCCTAAAGTGCCACATCGCCATTCCACAGCGAATACAAACATTAAAGACAGTCGTTCTGTCATACCCTTGGTTTACAGTCTCTTATCAGCACTCAGTGCCTGAACCACCCGCTGTGTGATGGCTGATAGTTAGATGTGTAGCAGACGTGAAATACGCAGTGAATTGTGCTCCCAAAGTCATTGAAGAGTTTTCCGATGCCGGACATTGTGTCCCAGACCTCCGTCGCGCACAAAGAGCCGTTCATGAGCTGAAGGTCAAACTAGAAGACCTTTTCTGAAGATCTTTTAAGATCCCAGGGCGAAATGTGTTTCTTGGTTCAACAGCTTAGAGCTCAGTGAAAACGGACGTCTTTTGAACTGCAAGACGCCCGCGCCGCCGCGTTGCCACTTGATTCCTCTGCCTTTGGCTAATATGATGAAATGGTATGCTTAGTTGAACCGTGCCCCGTCCACGCTCAACAAGAGGCTTGTGAAACGGAAGGCTGCATTGCTTGCTTTGCCACTCACTCTCACCTGTCAAGTGCTGATAAGGGTTCTCAGACACAGGCTTTCTGAAATACCCACGCCAGAGAAACGAAGGAGCGAGGGAGGATGAAGGCGTGGAGGATGATGGGAGGAGATGCCGAGGAGGAGGAGTAGAGAGAAGTTTGTGTTTACGTTTTGGTGTTCAGGCTCCAAAAGCTGTCAGAGCTGTCCAGAGATCCTCAATTAGAAAAGACAGTGTTACCCAGCATGCTCTGCTCCTCTCCTTTCTCCCACTGCTAACTGTCCTCCAGCAAAGTCAGTATACAAGTTGGCTTCTCAAGCCTGCTGTGTGTATGCGCGGGTGGGCACCCGTGTGTTTGGAGAAGTCTGAGATGTGTATTATAGCCTTCCGGGCTGCGTCTCTCAGTCTTCTACTTCACCCGTCACTAACTAGGAATGAGAAGACCTCCAGACAAGTCCTTCATATGCTGGGTTAGGGTTAAACCAGACAATTAAACCAGACGAAATATAAACATCTTGGCCATCTTCCATATGGTAGAACCACGAAAATCTAAGAGAAAATACAAAGTCAAAAGAAGTCAACGTCAGACAGGCAAACTAGGTCATTTTTTGTTGTCGATCATGTGATCATTGCTTCTAAAACACCCCGGTGGACTCTGAAACCGCGTGGAGAATGGAACAAACCCGCCTTCAAGCTGCAATGCGCTGTTGCCGGATTCAGTGGATTTTACACTTTACAGTTCATTACATCGACGGTGATTTCAATTTGAAGACTACGTGTCCTTTAATGGGGTTTTCTGGCTAAAACCAATAAAGACATGACAGTTACTGACAGGAACATGTTGAATATAAGCCTAGTTTAGCAAAATGTTGTATATAGAAAAGTTTTCAGTAGACTTACTTGATATAATTTATTTAGCACATTTAAAAAACATTTTAATGAATGGAATAAATGTTTAGTGGTACTTATCGTATACATTTTTCTTTAGGTAAAATTACAAGTAAATAAATGAAGCTGTTTTCAAAGTCAATTAGTAATAGTGTTTAATAGTTGTGATCTCAATTATGACCAAAATAATCGTGATTATGATTAAAATCGTGATTATGATTATTTTTTCCCTAGTCGAGCAGCCCTACTTTCCTGGCTGGGCTGTTGCGTGACAGACCCCAATCAGCCACGCTGCCAATTTCTCCAGTCACACTCACATTTGGGTACAACTATTATACCATGTCCAGTGGGCGCTGTTTGGACTATGTGTGAGTGGTTCCTTTGCACAGCGGAAGCGGGTTCTAGCCCGATCTCATGTTACTTCAAATTCATTAGAATCCATTTCGATCCCAGGTGCGCTCGTCTTATTAGCAGTGCACTGAGGTGTCTGAGGCTGGTGGAGAGACGTCACTTTATTTTTTATGACTGTAACTGTTAATCCAAATAGTGGTGAGAAAGTCAGATGTAACAGATTAAGGTGTTGTTGGATGTGTGAGCCGCTTATGTTAGTGGGAAAGTGTATTGCTTCCGATTACGGAATGGAACAGAAATGTAACGGGCACATGGCAGATACATCGGTCCCGCATGAGAAGAAAAATCTTCCATATTCAGTCACACGAGGTGCAGAAATGGTAATTTGACATTATTTCTTTAAATTTCCAGGGCAAACCGTCTCTACACAACTGCTGTTGTTCTTAGTCTGACCTAGCTTTAACTGCTGGAACGCATTGGTTTTTCATGATAAACACCCACTTTCCGTTCAACTGCTTACACATTGTGAGAACGAAAGGACACAATACTTGAAACGACTGAAAGAAAAGTATGTTTTCTTCCAACCCAGTGAAAGAAACGACTCGCATCCTGATTATCCATCGAGCGTAGGTCTCTCCGTGAGCAGATAACAAAGCAATCTTAATTGGCTGGGCTTGTCACTCTCCCTCTCTGGCTGTCAGAAGACTGTTTTGCAAGCACTTAGTGATGGTAGAGAAATTGATACAGTGGAATATCGTAACATTATTTATTGGGCTGGTTGGCTGTACATTAAAAAAAATTCATTAATTGTTCGTCTCTTTTTTTATCTAATTAGTTTTCAGCACATTTTCTATTTTTCTATCACTGTTTAAAATGATTTCTTATCATGCAGCAGACATATGGTGAGGAATGTGTTTTGAACATCAAATGGAGTATTTATAGAACTAGTGTGAGGTCCCAACGTCTTACAGATGCGATACTTCTTGAACAAAAGTAATGCATTCATTATTAAGTCTCTAAACCTGGAGATACATGTCCCCACTACCCTCACACGCCTCCACCTTCTCCACAGACCATGTAGTGGGAGGACCGTGAATGATGGTGTTACCACATGTCCTTCATCTCTCTGTCTCTCTCAATATGTCGCCCACACCCTCCAACTCTCTGTTTCTGACTCACCTACACGTCTCTCTATCACTCTCATGTGGCTTTTCTTTCACATTCTCCCGCCATTCTTTTTCAGTGGGATTTGGGCTTTCGGTTCATACAAACCCTGTTAGTGAATTGAATGCAATGTAGGACCCCTCTTTAATTTCCAGAGACAGGGACAGATCACAACTCTACCTCACAACATAGGCTGGCGGACATGGTCTGAAATCTGTCATTTATTCTATTATTTCTTACATTTTTCTGCAACTCTGTGTAGTTAACGTACAATTAATTGTGTCTCCACATTTCTCCCTGAACACTCTGAATTGTACTTAATGTCCACCATCTCTGTACTGATTCCGGGATTGTATGAGAGGTCATGACCTTATCATCGTCTATCACAACCACGTCTACATCATCTTACACTCCTCATTTTCACTCCCTCCCCATCATTCCTATCCTCTTGCTTCTATCAGTTTTTTTTGTGTCCCTGTTCTCTGTTAATCCTCTTCATTTTTCTCCCTCCTTTTTTCTCATTCTCTTTTCGTACCCTAGATTCTCCCTGAGAAATACAGTACATGCGTTAATTCAGAGTTTTCATTTGCCAGACCAACCGGCAGTCAGGTTTGAGGAATGAGGTTACTATGTCTGTCAGCTAGCTTCAGTCTCTAGGGAAACTGATCATACCGCCACACATAGTGAATAATAAGACTGTTAATTTATAATCGTGATAATGGTTTTTTTTCATGATAAGGTTTTTTGGACAGGGTCAATGTTAAACACAAGGACCATTTACGAAAGCGAACACCAAAACGCAAATTACGTAGATGCTTGCTAGTGCGATGCAATCTAAATGAAATGAAAGTGTGAGGTTTGCACACAGGTCAATATTTTCTGCATAGTCATTCAGGCTCATTCACATAGACTAAACTAAACAAAAGTCAAAAAACTATTTTTCGGACCACAGCGGATGAACTGTTAGGCAACATCTCTCCTTACTTTTTATTTTGTGCAAACCATAGTTTTATGAAACGGTACCTTTTATCTTTACATAGAGAGGATCTGTGGTTTTCACCATAAAATACTTTTTAGCTTATATAAAAATACAGCTCCTGCACCTGAACCTTTGTGACGTTTCAATTTCTCCAGTGAAATTCATAGCTGTGAAGCCAATCAGTAGTATTACTGATCTGTCGATGACTTAGCATCTAGCGACTGATGCATTTAAAGGAGTTGTAAAAACTGGTCTTTCATGGTTGACATGAAATCTCCAGACATAAACATGAAGGGAACACCAGCTGACTTATTCTGCTTTTGGTTTACAAGTGTACAGTTTGTGTCCCACAATTGATCCTGTGTAGATGTATAACAACACTGGGAGTTGGGATATCTCTACAATTGATCCTGTGTAGATGTATAACAACACTGGGAGTTGGGATATCTCTACAATTGATCCTGTGTAGATGTATAACAGCACAGGGAGTTGGGATATCTCTACAATTGATCCTGTGTAGATGTATAACAACACTGGGAGTTGGGATATCTCTACAATTGATCCTGTGTAGATGTATAACAACACTGGGAGTTGGGATATCTCTACAATTGATCCTGTGTAGATGTATAACAACACTGGGAGTTGGGATATCTCTACAATTGATCCTGTGTAGATGTATAACAACACTGGGAGTTGGGATATCTCTACAATTGATCCTGTATAGATGTATAACAACACTGGGAGTTGGGATATCTCTACAATTGATCCTGTATAGATGTATAACAACACTGGGAGTTGGGATATCTCTACAATTGATCCTGTGTAGATGTATAACAACACTGGGAGTTGGGATATCTCTACAATTGATCCTGTGTAGATGTATAACAACACTGGGAGTTGGGATATCTCTACAATTGATCCTGTATAGATGTATAACAACACTGGGAGTTGGGATATCTCTACAATTGATCCTGTATAGATGTATAACAACACTGGGAGTTGGGATATCTCTACAATTGATCCTGTGTAGATGTATAACAACACTGGGAGTTGGGATATCTCTACAATTGATCCTGTGTAGATGTATAACAACACTGGGAGTTGGGATATCTCTACAATTGATCCTGTGTAGATGTATAACAACACTGGGAGTTGGGATATCTCTACAATTGATCCTGTGTAGATGTATAACAACACTGGGAGTTGGGATATCTCTACAATTGATCCTGTGTAGATGTATAACAACACTGGGAGTTGGGATATCTCTACAATTGATCCTGTGTAGATGTATAACAACACTGGGAGTTGGGATATCTCTACAATTGATCCTGTGTAGATGTATAACAACACTGGGAGTTGGGATATCTCTACAATTGATCCTGTGTAGATGTATAACAACACTGGGAGTTGGGATATCTCTACAATTGATCCTGTGTAGATGTATAACAACACTGGGAGTTGGGATATCTCTACAATTGATCCTGTGTAGATGTATAACAACACTGGGAGTTGGGATATCTCTACAATTGATCCTGTGTAGATGTATAACAACACTGGGAGTTGGGATATCTCTACAATTGATCCTGTGTAGATGTATAACAACACTGGGAGTTGGGATATCTCTACAATTGATCCTGTGTAGATGTATAACAACACTGGGAGTTGGGATATCTCTACAATTGATCCTGTGTAGATGTATAACAACACTGGGAGTTGGGATATCTCTACAATTGATCCTGTGTAGATGTATAACAACACTGGGAGTTGGGATATCTCTACAATTGATCCTGTGTAGATGTATAACAACACTGGGAGTTGGGATATCTCTACAATTGATCCTGTGTAGATGTATAACAACACTGGGAGTTGGGATATCTCTACAATTGATCCTGTGTAGATGTATAACAACACTGGGAGTTGGGATATCTCTACAATTGATCCTGTGTAGATGTATAACAACACTGGGAGTTGGGATATCTCTACAATTGATCCTGTGTAGATGTATAACAACACTGGGAGTTGGGATATCTCTACAATTGATCCTGTGTAGATGTATAACAACACTGGGAGTTGGGATATCTCTACAATTGATCCTGTGTAGATGTATAACAACACTGGGAGTTGGGATATCTCTACAATTGATCCTGTGTAGATGTATAACAACACTGGGAGTTGGGATATCTCTACAATTGATCCTGTGTAGATGTATAACAACACTGGGAGTTGGGATATCTCTACAATTGATCCTGTGTAGATGTATAACAACACTGGGAGTTGGGATATCTCTACAATTGATCCTGTGTAGATGTATAACAACACTGGGAGTTGGGATATCTCTACAATTGATCCTGTGTAGATGTATAACAACACTGGGAGTTGGGATATCTCTACAATTGATCCTGTGTAGATGTATAACAACACTGGGAGTTGGGATATCTCTACAATTGATCCTGTGTAGATGTATAACAACACTGGGAGTTGGGATATCTCTACAATTGATCCTGTGTAGATGTATAACAACACTGGGAGTTGGGATATCTCTACAATTGATCCTGTGTAGATGTATAACAACACTGGGAGTTGGGATATCTCTACAATTGATCCTGTGTAGATGTATAACAACACTGGGAGTTGGGATATCTCTACAATTGATCCTGTGTAGATGTATAACAACACTGGGAGTTGGGATATCTCTACAATTGATCCTGTGTAGATGTATAACAACACTGGGAGTTGGGATATCTCTACAATTGATCCTGTAGATGTATAACAACACTGGGAGTTCTACAATTGATCCTGTGTAGATGTATAACAACACTGGGAGTTGGGATATCTCTACAATTGATCCTGTGTAGATGTATAACAACACTGGGAGTTGGGATATCTCTACAATTGATCCTGTGTAGATGTATAACAACACTGGGAGTTGAGATATCTCTACTCTGAATACTGCAGTGGAATCTGGCCGGAAATGTATCAATGTTAAAGTTGAATCAAAGTCACACCAGTTGTCAGAATGAGTTTGACAATTTTTTCGACCCTTAAGTTGTTCCTCAAAAATTCAGCTTGATGAAACACTGCAAAAAACAGTAGACCTCTGACTTCAGAGGTTTTCACACTGCTCAACATTTACTTCCCCCTTTTAACTGGAATAAATATAAACATGTTAAGAGTCATCTTCTTGGTTGATATTGATTATGTTTGCCAATGTATGTCAAACCCTTAACTTTAATGTTTTATTAATTCATTCCTAGCTCGAACATGGTGTTGATTGGCTGCCATCTGAATATCATTACCATATTTAGTCCTGTTTTTAATGCTTTTTTTCTAGTCTATTTCAACATGCAACATGTCTTATATAGTTTTTCCCCAAACAGAGCCTTCTTGAAGGGTTTTAAGTTTCACCTCAATCTCTTATGTCTTTCTGTATAGTCAGCTTTTATTGTAATCTAAATGAAAATAGAATGTTGTAGCCCTGTAATTGCATTTCACTGTTTGATTATTCTCTCTGGTTAATTTCCGTATGACTTTTGGTAAATTGTGTTTACTGTGTTTTTCATCATAAACAAACTAAATATCATATTTCTCTGTAATACATTTAATTTTCCTTTTTAGTTTGTTTGCTGGGCTGTTCAGGTGCAGGGCTGTTCAGGTGCAGGGCTGTTCAGGTGCTGGGCTGTTCAGGTGCTGGGCAGTTCAGGTGCAGGGCTGTTCAGGTGCAGGGCTGTTCAGGTGCAGGGCTGGGCTATTCAGGTGCTGGGCTGGGCTATTCAGGTGCTGGGCTGGGCTATTCAGGTGCTGGGCTGGGCTATTCAGGTGCTGGGCTGGGCTATTCAGGTGCTGGGCTGGGCTGTTCAGGTGCTGGGCTGTTCAGGTGCTGGGCTGGGCTGTTCAGGTGCTGGGCTGTTCAGGTCCTGGGCTGTTCAGATGCTGGGCTGTTCAGGTCCTGGGCTGTTCAGGTGCTGGGCTTGATGATTGCCCAATGAGCCACATTCAGTTTGTGTTTATCTGTAAGAGACTTTGAATAAAAGCCTCTGTGAAATAACCGTATTTTTCGTGGTATATATTTGAGCCCAGGAGCTAAGGTGCTATGCAGGGGGCCGGCCCTAATGTGTAATAGGTTGTGACTGGTGCTATAGATTGAGTTGTCAGGGTGTTGCGGGTCCCCCCAACAAACTGCCACTGCTAATATGTCTTTTATCCACCCGGGGGCTGCCCAAATGAAATTTCTGGATGGCTAAATAACTTCTGGTTATCCTAGTGTCACGTTCCTGGTTTCACACATTTGAAGCAACCTGATATTGGGAACCAGTATTGATTAATCAGCCCACCAGGATCATATTTGGGTAGCTTGGGCAGCCACAACGCAAATCTGATGACTTTTCTTGTTTTAGCATTTAAGTTTGACATGAATGTTTATTTGGTAACTAATAAACATGCTAACGAAAGTAATAATACCGGTAGTTGTTTTTTACCCGCCAATTCTATTGTTTTGTTAATATCATTTAATTCATTTTCTTTCCTCCCTCTTTTTGTTTTTCTAGCGTGACTTCGGCAAAGCTTTTCCACCCTGTTAAAGATCCTGTCACCTCAGTCGACCCTGTTTCAATCACCCCGGTTACAGGCCCGGTTACAGGCCCGGTTACAGGCCCGGTTACAGGTCCGGTTACTGGCACGATATCAGACTGTGTGTCCGACAGGTAATATGTTGTACATATTTGGCTGTGGGCTGGATGGACGCTTTGCTCTTCTTCGCTATTAAGCCTCTTTATCTGTCTTTCTATGTAGAAACCCAGATAATTAATTTTTCTGGTGTGCTTCCGCTTCCTCCTTCATTAAGTCAGTCCTAACGCTCACCAGAGGCAGCGCTTTGTGTTGGATCGCCGATCGCCCACTATGCATCCCTAATGCCTCGATGTGTGACATTTATGTGTGCCAACCAATTTGTCTTGAAGCATATTTAATGAGGAAAACAATCTTCACTCCCATCCCAAATGGACTAGGGTATATCAAGCGTGTGAGCACAACGGCTGAAATAAGTTCTGTCTCCGTGGCCGAGGGAAATAATTTTATTGTAATGGGTTTACTTCTGTAAACTGTCAGGTAATGACGTCTTCTGTGTTCAGGTTGTCCGACAGCAACGCTAGGTTATTTGCGGACATGGATACATAGGGTGTTTTTTTTTTTTAAATACCTGATTGAGCATGGATCATTATCAGAAGGGTCTGCGTGCCTTTCTGGATCAAAAATATGCCATTGAAAGAGAGCAAATACTTTTAAACCCATGCAGGCACGCCACGACTGGCTGAGCAACGGCGCCTTAACAACACGACTTCTGTCCGTCTCGTGTCAATATCAGATACATAGTTACGTTCTGTGAACTCTCGTTTTCCTTTTTCCCGTCCCTCCTATCTGGTGACTCACAACAACACAAGGTTCTGTTGGACCACATGTTGTGGGAACACTACTGTCCCCCTGTAAGGCCAGACATCAAGTTCCACTTTTGGGCAGTTCTTTCGTAAGAGATAAAAGAGGAAGGTGAAGCCGAAGGAGCAAGCGAAGGGCAAGGGTCAAAAGCAGTGGAACAGAATGAAAGGAACAAATCATGTGGGCGACAGGAAGAAAGCTTTATGTTGGGTGGGTGAGTGGGGCTGGGTTTGACCAGAAGGAATGCCTGCCGATAGGAAGAGCATGTGGTCGAAAATTGGTCCGCTTATTAGTCACTGTCTCGTCGAGTCATATTGATGTGGTCATCAGGACTGCTGGCCTCCAATCAGTCGCACAGAAGTCAGTCAGCTTGCAATTCGCACAGAGCGATTCATAGATTGTGTTTCAGACAAGAACAAGAATGGACCAATTTCTCAGCCTGTCCAAACCACACTTGATCTCCTTGTGATGGGCGTTAAATGCCACCGCTTTGATACAAGAAACAGAAGCGCATTCACGCTCACAATCACACATGTGACCTTTGAAGCCAAAGGGGCTTAATTGGCGGCTAGCGTGGAATTGGAACCATTCCAGGATCAGCGGACAAGAGAGTAATTAATAAGCTGTTATTATATTCTTCTTCTTTAATGCTCGAGTTAACTTGTGGTAATCCTTGCTGCTACATAAGTCATGCACAGGTCACGGGCTCCCGTCGACGAGATTCGACACCCATTAAAAAACCACCCCTAAGGCGTGCATTGTATGAAGGAATTTATAGCCCCAATTGAGTTCTAATCCGGTGAAATGAGCTGTATTAAGTATGATATGATGGTTATCCAATTTAAACATAAATGTGCCAGTCTAGCATTGCGCTAAATAGGTTTTATTTCTCTGTTTCGGAATACAAAGCTGAACTGATGTGTCTGTGTGGAGCAGGAACCTTCCTACGTTGATGGGTCTGCCTCATACCTGCCCATTACGTACGATCACCTGTTCTGTATGACCAGTCACGTCTCTCTGTAGCATGTGAACAACATGACACATGGAATCTAATCCTATGGAATGCTCTCCGACATGCACCCTGGTCTGTTGGAATAGAGGGTTTGGGTTTGGGGCAATGCAGGGATTGGAAATGTCTGGGAACGGTTGTTGGACTGGAGATCTGAAGTTCTCCACGACAGTACACAGTAAACCCCAAAGAGCAATAATATAACAAGGATCGATACAAAGTGGCTTAATAAAACCTCATCAGTGAGTAGAGATGAGGATCGTTCATTTATATTGATATTGATACCATTATTGTGACTGCTCAACGATCCAAGTCTTTATCGATACCATTATTGAGACTGCTCAACGATCCAAGTCTTTATCGATACCATTATTGAGACTGCTTAACGATCCAAGTCTTTATTGATACCATTATTGAGACTGCTTAACGATCCAAGTCTTTATTGATACCATTATTGAGACTGCTCAACGATCCAAGTCTTTATTGATACCATTATTGAGACTGCTCAACGATCCAAGTCTTTATCAATACCATTATTGAGACTGCTCAACGATCCAAGTCTTTATCAATACCTTTATTGAGACTGCTCAACAATCCAAGTCTTTATCAATACCATTATTGAGACTGCTCAACGATCCAAGTCTTTATTGATACCATTATTGAGACTGCTCAACAATCCAAGTCTTTATCAATACCATTATTGAGACTGCTCAACGATCCAAGTCTTTATCAATACCATTATTGAGACTGCTCAACGATCCAAGTCTTTATCGATAGAGCTATGGATACTTATTATATAGTCGGTAACTATTTGATATCTGATTTCAACATGATGTACTAAGACAACAGTAAAATGATATGGACATTGTCCATATTTTTCCAACAAAAAATAAATTATATTACCGTATATCTTCCAATAGTAGCCCCGGCGTTTATTTGAAAAATTATTCGGACAGTTCAGCGTTTAAAAGAGACTGTTGTTGGAGACCGGCTATTATTTGCCTAGCAGACGGAATGGTGATGGGTAAGCGGGGTTCATTTAGCGGTGAAATACAGTATGATAACGTATTTATGGCCACGAAATGTAGGCAACAACACCAGATGAACACTTCAGGATTTATGGAAATTATCAGTACAGCATTACGGTATTATTAAAGCAGTATACAGTATTAAGCATGAACAAACAGGTACAGTAGACATCTACTGAACTTTCTTGCCAATGATGCCACAGGCACAGGTCTGCACCAGTCCGAATCGTCTATTGTCACGAACACTCTTCAAACACAGCGTTTATTGGAAACAGGCGTCAATAACAGACGGGCCACTAATAGAAGATGTACGGAATACTAATTATTATGCTCTACACAACAACAAAAATAAAAATCGATAGTTCTTCTTGAGTGGTAACAGCAGGCTGCAATGTAGCAGCCCTGAATTGGCTTATTTTAGTGCACTATGGAGACTTAAGTTAAGGTGTCGATAGCATTAAGTAAAGATGACCAGGTGGACAATAACATGGATGAAGAGAACCCTGGACTTGGCCAACCTGATAGGAAATACGCTACAACTCATTGACATGTTCATTCAGAGACCAGTATCCTATGCTGGAAATCCAAGGTCTGTAGTTGGGAAACAC
>CM055736.1:7236575-7323685 GCA_029465975.1 Dallia pectoralis
TATAAAATACATTTGATTGATTGATTACAAATCTGTTGGTGATAAATGTAAAGATGTTTTTTACATATTCCACACTCCCTGAGACAACCTTGTAAAGTGCTCACAGCATTTTATTATGGTGATTCTCGTGTAATTAGGGTTACGTTCCTTACTGAAGTTCAGTTCATTATCTTTCAGGCTCTAGTTACTGATTCACTATTCAGCTAACAGCTAAACTGCCAAACAGAAATTTAGTTATGGGCTCATTACTGTGAAACAAAATCTAGACAATGTAAGGTGAACTATGGGTTAGGTAACATATATAGTGGTGGAACTAGTTTTGACAGCTGCTGTTTTGCTATGCTGGAACACAGTACACAAAGACAACAATGAGGAAACACATTCTTTATATTCAGTCAGACAGAGAACTTTAAAACAGAATGAATAAATCACATATTTAAAATGATGACAAAACTAAATGTTTTTTCTTAATATTTCTTAGGGTCTCACTCTCAGTTGGATGGTAAGTCCCCTCCTTTTTAAATGTTATCCTTTATATTCCAAACTGAATGATAGAACCAGTATGAGCATCAATCTCTCCACTTCCTGTATGTGCTGTGTTTTAATATCCCACATCCATCTGTGTTGTTTTAGTGTGTGGTCTCCCCCCTCTCAACACAAAGATTGTTGGGGGTCAGACTGCAACTAATGGAAGCTGGCCATGGCAGGTCAGTCTACAATCATCCGGCAGCCATCTTTGTGGAGGTTCCCTCATCAATAATCAGTGGGTGCTGACTGCTGCTCACTGCTTCAGGTTAGGAATCATAAAGAACACTTCAACCAAATATGATTGAAGTATTTTGTATTGTATTATTTCCATAATAATGTTATTATCAAATTTTATTTTGGGCACACAAACGTGTAAAATACTTTTAGAATTGTCTTCCCAGTACAATGTTTGTTTTCAGTTTTCAAAATGTCAATTATTTTAAGTTTTTAGAATTTGGATGAAAATAAAATATTTTCTGCAGGTGGTTAGTGGCTTATCAGAAATGAAGTAAGGTTGTAACTTTTGTCCAGCTCGACTCATCCAAGTCTGACGGTCGTCTTGGGCCTCCAGAACCTGCAAGTCTCCAGCCCAAGTTCAGTGACCCTGACGGTATCTCAGATCATCGTCAACCCCAACTACAACAGCCAAACCAATGACAACGACTTGTGTCTGCTGAAGTTGTCATCCACAGTGACGTTTAACAACTTCATCCAGCCTGTCTGTTTAGCTGCATCAGACAGCACCTTCTATACAGGAACTACTACCTGGGTCACTGGCTGGGGCACTACTAGCTTTGGAGGTCAGTCTTTTATGAAATTTAGAAATCGAATGCAATGTCATTACTATTACATGTATTTATTTATCTGTTTTCCTTTATCATGTAAATGTGTCTCCCATGTTGTCAGGGTCTATCTCAAACTCACTACAGGAAGTGTCTGTACCAGTAGTGGGGAACAGGGAGTGTAACTGTGACTATGGAGTTGGATCAATCACTAACAACATGATCTGTGCTGGTCTGTCAGCTGGAGGAAAAGATTCATGTCAGGTAAAATATCTGTGTTTTAACTGTTTATTACAGTGTATTAAATACTCATGGGGACAGTTATATACATATCATTATTCTTAGCTAGTCATGAAAGTGCTTCCTTGTCTGAGAATCATTTTAATATAGTAAACTGATCCATGATCATTCATAATTAGAACAATTAAATCCAATATGTCATTATTTCTATGCGTAGGGGGACTCAGGAGGTCCGATGGTGAGCAAACAGAGTGGTCGCTGGATCCAGTCTGGTATTGTGAGTTTTGGAAATGGATGTGCCAAGCCAAACAAACCAGGAGTTTATGCCAGAGTGTCCAGATACCAGACTTGGATCAACAGCCTGATCAGCACAAACCAGCCAGGCTTCGTCACTTTCAACTCCAGTGGGACTGACTCTGACCTCAGCTTCACCTGCACTGGTCTACCAGCTGCTCCAAACTCTACCAATACCACCATGCCAAGTGCTACAACCTCTACCAGTACCACCAGTACAAGTGCTACACCCTCCACAAGTACAAGTGCTACAACCTCCATCAATACCACCAGTACAAGTGCTACACCCTCCACCAGTACTACCAGTACAAGTGCTACACCCTCCACAAGTACAAGTGCTACAACCTCCATCAATACCACCAGTACAAGTGCTACACCCTCCACCAGTACCACCAGTACAAGTGCTACAACCTCCACCAGTACAAGTGCTACACCCTACACAAGTACAATTGCTCTAACCTCCACCAGTAATACCAGTACAAGTGCTACAACCTCCACCAGTACAAGTGCTACACCCACAAGTACAATTGCTCTAACACCAGTACCACCAGTACAAGTGCTACACCCACCAGTACAAGTCTGACAACCGCTGCATCCACTCCAGCTCGTATGTCAAGTATATATACACTATCTTGAGCTAATTGCAACACTTTATTGTAAATCCCTGTGCAACAAATCTGACTCCAGTATGATTGTTTGTGTAGTTTTAGTGTGTGGTATCTCCCCTCTCAACACAAAGATTGTTGGGGGTCAGAATGCAACTAATGGAAGCTGGCCATGGCAGGTCAGTCTACAATCATCCGGCAACCATTTTTGTGGAGGTTCCCTCATCAATAATCAGTGGGTGCTGACTGCTGCTCACTGCTTAAGGTTAGGAACCATAAAGAACAAACGGTTTAATTCAATCTATAAATAAGTAGTTTAGTATTTTTCTATTCATATTGTAGTATTTCCATAATAACAATGACATTTTAATAAATAAAATAATAATAATCTGAAAACCATTTTTGGTACAATAAAAATACTTTTAGCCTGAGCAACCTTGTCATACCAATTCTCCAGTTTAGAAATGAGAAGTTGATTGTAAAGAATAGTTAGATGTCATTTGTAAAAAAAAAAATAGAACGCATCCAACATGTGGTGATTTAATACAGTAACTTTTTTTTCCAGGACGATTCCTCCAAGTCTGACGGTCGTCTTGGGCCTCCAGAACCTGCAAGGCTCCAACCCAAACTCATTGACCCTGTCAGTATCTCAGATCATCGTCAACCCCAACTACAACAGCCAAACCCATGACAACGACTTGTGTCTGCTGAAGTTGTCCTCCACAGTGACGTTTAACAACTTCATCCTGCCTGTCTGTTTAGCTGCATCAGACAGCACCTTCTATACAGGAACTACTAGCTGGGTCACTGGCTGGGGCACTACTAGCAGTGGAGGTCAGTCTTTTATGAAATATAGAAATCGAATGCAATGTCATTACTATTACATGTATTTATTTATCTGTTTTCCTTTATCGTGTGAATGTGTCTCCCATGTTCTCAGGGTCTATCTCAAACTCACTACAGGAAGTGTCTGTACCAGTAGTGGGGAACAGGGAGTGTAACTGTGACTATGGAGTTGGATCAATCACTAACAACATGATCTGTGCTGGTCTGTCAGCTGGAGGAAAAGATTCATGTCAGGTAAAATATCTGTGTTTTAACTGTTTATTACAGTGTATTAAATACTCATGGGTACAGTTATATACATGCCATTATTCTTAGCTAGTCATGAAAGTGCTTCCTTGTCTGAGAATCATTTTAATATAGTAAACTGATCCATGATCATTCATAATTAGAACAATTCAATCCATGATGTCATTATTTCTATGCGTAGGGGGACTCAGGAGGTCCGATGGTGAGCAAACAGGGTGGTCGCTGGATCCAGTCTGGTATTGTGAGTTTTGGAAATGGATGTGCCCAGCCAAACGAACCAGGAGTTTATGCCAGAGTGTCCCAGTACCAGACTTGGATCAACAGCCTGATCAGCACAAACCAGCCAGGCTTCGTCACTTTCAACTCCAATGGGACTGACTCTGACCTCAACTTCACCTGCACTGGTCTACCAGCTGCTCCAAACTCTACCAATACCACCATGCCAAGTGCTACAACCTCCACCAGTACCACCAGTACAAGTGCTACACCCTCCACAAGTACAAGTGCTACACCCTCCACAAGTACAAGTGCTACAACCTCCATCAATACCACCAGTACAAGTGCTACAACCTCCACCAGTACCACCAGTACAAGTGCTACACCCTCCACAAGTACAAGTGCTACAACCTCCATCAATACCACCAGTACAAGTGCTACACCCTCCACCAGTACCACCAGTACAAGTGCTACACCCTCCACAAGTACAATTGCTCTAACCTCCACCAGTAATACC
The DNA here is from genome assembly GCA_029465975.1 of Dallia pectoralis. Lineage (NCBI taxonomy): Eukaryota > Metazoa > Chordata > Actinopteri > Esociformes > Umbridae > Dallia > Dallia pectoralis. The sequence goes on from CM055736.1 coordinate 7,240,850, forward strand.
AGTACAAGTGCTACAACCTCCACCAGTACAAGTGCTACACCCTCCACAAGTACAATTGCTCTAACCTCCACCAGTACCACCAGTACAAGTGCTACACCCACCAGTACAAGTAAGACAACCGCTGCACCCACTCCAGCTCGTATGTCAAGTATATATACACTATCTTGAGCTAATTGCAACCCTTTATTGTAAATCCCTGTGCAACAAATCTGACTCCAGTATGATTGTTTGTGTTTTTTAGTGTGTGGTATCTCCCCTCTCAACACAAAGATTGTTGGGGGTCAGACCGCATCTAGTGGAAGCTGGCCATGGCAGGTCAGTCTACAATCATCCGGCAACCTTTTTTGTGGAGGTTCCCTCATCAATAATCAGTGGGTGCTGACTGCTGCTCACTGCTTCAGGTAAGGAACCATAAAGAACAAACGGTTTAATTCAATCTATAAATAAGTAGTTTAGTATTTTTCTATTCATATTGTAGTATTTCCATAATAACAATGACATTTTAATAAATAAAATAATAATAATCTGAAAACCATTTTTGGTACAATAAAAATACTTTTAGCCTGAGCAACCTTGTCATACCAATTCTCCAGTTTAGAAATGAGAAGTTGATTGTAAAGAATAGTTAGATGTCATTTGTAAAAAAAAAAATAGAACGCATCCAACATGTGGTGATTTAATACAGTAACTTTTTTTTCCAGGACGATTCCTCCAAGTCTGACGGTCGTCTTGGGCCTCCAGAACCTGCAAGGCTCCAACCCAAACTCATTGACCCTGTCAGTATCTCAGATCATCGTCAACCCCAACTACAACAGCCAAACCAATGACAACGACTTGTGTCTGCTGAAGTTGTCCTCCACAGTGACGTTTAACAACTTCATCCAGCCTGTCTGTTTAGCTGCATCAGACAGCACCTTCTATACAGGAACTACTAGCTGGGTCACTGGCTGGGGCACTACTAGCAGTGGAGGTCAGATCATAATGAAGGATGAAAATCTAATACAATGTCATTACTATTACATGTATTTATTTATCTGTTTTCCTTTATCGTGTGAATGTGTCTCCCATGTTCTCAGGGTCTATCTCAAACTCACTACAGGAAGTGTCTGTACCAGTAGTGGGGAACAGGGAGTGTAACTGTGACTATGGAGTTGGATCAATCACTAACAACATGATCTGTGCTGGTCTGTCAGCTGGAGGAAAAGATTCATGTCAGGTAAAATATCTGTGTTTTAACTGTTTATTACAGTGTATTAAATACTCATGGGTACAGTTATATACATGCCATTATTCTTAGCTAGTCATGAAAGTGCTTCCTTGTCTGAGAATCATTTTAATCTAGTAAACTGATCCATGATCATTCATAATTAGAACAATTAAATCCATGATGTCATTATTTCTATGCGTAGGGGGACTCAGGAGGTCCGATGGTGAGCGAACAGGGTGGTCGTTGGATCCAGTCTGGTATTGTGAGTTTTGGAAATGGATGTGCCAAGCCAAATGAACCAGGAGTTTATGCCAGAGTGTCCACGTACCAGACTTGGATCAACAGCATGATCAGCACAAACCAGCCAGGCTTTGTCCCTTTCAACTCCAATGGGACTGACTCTGACCTCAGCTTCACCTGCACTGGTCTACCAGCTGCTCCAAACTCTACCAATACCACCATGCCAAGTGCTACAACCTCCACCAGTACCACCAGTACAAGTGCTATAACCTCCACCAGTACAAGTGCTACAACCTCCACCAGTACCACCAGTACAAGTGCTACAACCTCCACCAGTACCACCAGTACAAGTGCTACACCCTCCACCAGTACCACCAGTACAAGTGCTATAACCTCCACCAGTACAAGTGCTACAACCTCCACCAGTACCACCAGTACAAGTGCTACAACCTCCACCAGTACCACCAGTACAAGTGCTATAACCGCTGCACCCATCCCAGCTCGTATGTTCTTTATCTATACTCTCTCTTAAGCTAATTGCAACACTTTACTGTAAATCTCTGAAACAAATCTGACTCCAGTATTATTGAATCTGTCTCTATAGCTGTGGTGTGTGGAAACGCCCCATTGAACTCAGGCCCTGATGCTGGAACCTCATTGGCCACAGCAGGTTTATGGCCCTGGATAGCCAGTCTACAGACCAATGGCGTGCACGTGTGCGGGGGCACGTTGGTCTCATTGGATTCTGTCATGAGCGATGCTGGCTGTGTATCCAGGTAAATTAACTTTAGTATGTTACAAACTCATATGCTTGCTGCCGTGTCAAAGGCAAAGCAGCGGGTGTGGGAGGAGTTTGGAGAAGCTAAGGAGAAGGACTTTCGGTCGGCACCAAGATGCTTCTGGAAAACCGTTCGGCACCTCAGAAGGGGGAAACGGAGAACCATCCAAGCTGTGTACAGTAAGGATGGGACACTGTTGACCTCATCTGATGATGTGATCGAGCGGTGAAAAGAGCATTTTGAAGAGCTCCTGAATCCGATGTACCCGCCATCTAGTACAGAGGCAGAGCATCATTTTTGCAGATGATGTGGTCCCGATGGCTTCATCTGTCGGTAACCATCAGCACTCACTGGATCGGTTCGCAGCCAAGTGAAGCGCCTGGGATAAGGATTAGTATCTCTAAATCTGAGGCCATGATCTACCGATCTACCGTCAATCCTTGTTCCTACTCTCACCTATGGTTATGAAGGCTGGGTCATGACCGAAAGAACGAGATTGCAGGTACAAGCAGCCAAAATGGTTTTTCTCAGGAATGTGGCTGGCCTCTCCCTTAGTGATAGGGTGAGAAGCTCAGTCATCCGAGAGGAAATTTGAGTAGAGCCGCTGCTCCTTTGCGTAGAAAGAATCCAGTTGAGGTGGTTCGGGCATCTAGTAAGAATGCCACCTGGGCGCCTCTCTAGAGAGGTGTTCCAGGCACATCCAGCTGGGAGGAGACCTCTGGGAAGACCCAGGACTAGGTGGAGAGATTATATCTCCACACTGGCCTGGGAACGCCTTGGGATTCCCCAGTCAGAGCTGGCTAATGTTGCCAGGGAAAGGGAAGTTTGGGGTCCCCGGATAAGGGGTTGAAGATGAGATGTTACAAACTCTCCAAGATCATTCACCCAATGTATGCTAAACTCTATACTTGGGGGGAATGAGTCTTCTAAATTCTCACTTAGAATTATTCCACAAGACTTCCTACGGACTTCCTAATAGATGCACTCATAGATATCATTCCTAATTGTGTCAGTCTCTATAACAACAAGATATTTACTACCTGACTAATATAACCTAAAATCATCTCCTTCCATCTCTTCAGCCAGCCTAATGCCTCTCAGTGGACTGTGATTCTGGGTCGTCTGAATCAAAACGCCAACAACCCCAACGAAGTAAAACTGAATGTCATCAACATCACAATGAGCCACCAGACAGGCAACAACCTGGCCATTCTCCGACTGACCAGCCAACCCACATTATCTAACTACATCCAGCCCATCTGTTTGGACCAGGGAACCAACACCTTCAGTATCGGGACTACTTGTTGGGTGGCTGGCTGGGCCACAGGACAGGGAGGTGAGTAAATTAAAATGTGAAAGGTGCTTGTTCGTCTGCATGAACTGGATGAAGCATATGGTCCACCTATACTTTAAAAATAAAGGTTCCTCAATAGCCGGTATGACACCTTTCCAGAGGTCCTCCTGATTTCTGGAACGGGTGTTTAGATGTTTAGGGCATAATGAGTAGATAATGAAGGGAATGCCCACCACTGTTGGGATACTCAAATCCGTAAAACTGTTTATTTCACAACATGCAATTCACTACATATCACACATGTTCTGAACAAATATCGGGGTTATATAAGGGCCGTGACCAGACCAGACACTGCTCTTCCTAGGTGCTATATGTCAGATAAGCCAGTTCCTCAGAACAATGCTGCAGGAAAACATGTAAAAATCTTAAATGTTACCAGTAACAGCAACAACTGCTTTGCATTCATTTATTTTTAAGTCAAACCATAAGATAAAAAGCCATTAATGACATAATTTACTGTAATACAACACATAATAAAAGCTGATTGCAGACCTATATAACTATTGTTATACAATGGCCTGAAAGTCATATTTCACAGGCAACATCAGACATTGTTCTGGCTTGGAAACAGATGGTACATGTTCTACATTTGAAATGCATATTTTGTCACAACACTGTTTTCAAAGTTTTGTTTGCGCTGATGTCCAACTGAGCATTCTACTAAATGCATGAAAGCTGATCTAAAGTACATTACTGAGGCTATACCATCTCTTAAAAACACAATATATTATTAGCTTAAACCTTTTGTTATCATGAATATATTTTCTCCCAAGAATAGACACACCCTCTTCTTTAATCAAACCAAAATGTTTGATGGATTCAGCCAGGGTTTGGTAACAAAAAAATAAAGAAATCAGGGTGGCCTATAACTTTACTACGTGTGGTTTTTCACATGTTACAGAGAACAACGTAATTTTTCAAGCCTTATCATTGGAGTTTCTCTTGGCTCTGTGGCGACAACTCTAACAACTTCACAGAGGGTTGGTCAGCCAGCAGATCAATGAGACCCACATTTTAGGAGCACCTTACATAAGGCTGTCTATAAACATATACCATCTCTAACATAAAGGGAATAAGGGCTTCTGGGTATTATTGCCACACCATCATAAGCAAAGTCAGGAACGCAGGACATTTATCTTGTCCAACATGGTGTGGGGGCCCCGTTCTTGTTTGACGAGGATTGTTTCCACCAAAGAAAATAATTCTTAAAACACTGATATATTTGCACTAGGACCCCTTGCTGGTCGTCACAAACAGTGGTATCTGTAGTATGATCCTCGGGACGCACCATACCGGAAGTTGAGTAAAGATGCCAGCAGGCTAGAGACATGCGGTTGTCTGTGTTCATTTATAGTACAAAATACAACACAGTGTCAGAAGTGGTTAATGTTAAAACCAACTCAGCCTTCGATATGAACGTAGTCGAGAGTATAAGGAACTTTTCAGGGAAATCACTGATATTGAGAGGTACATCGAAGCGCCAGCTCAAGATGTCCAGAGAAGAGAGCGAAAGCGCGGGATCACCCTCTGCAGCTTACGTGGGTGGAGATGCATTTCGCATTACCCCTCCAGAGAAGTTTGATTGCAGAGACATCCAAAATTGGCCCAAATGGTTTAGACGATTTGAAAGGTACAGAGTGGCGTCAGGTTTGGATAAAAAGGATGAAGCATTTCAGGTCAACACATTGATATATTCCATGGGAGATGACGCGGAGGATATATTACATGCGTCCGCGATAGAAGAAAAGGACAAGGTAATCTAAGTAAAAGACTGTTTCGATAAACATTTTATTGGAGAACACAACGTTATTTTTGAGAGGGCCAGGTTTAACATGCGAAAACAAGACCCGGGGAAAACGGCTGAGTGTTTTGTTACTGCAGTTCACAAATTGGCAGAATATTGCAGGTTCGGGACCCTCAAAGATGAACTAATACGTGATCGCATAGTAGTGGGTATAAGAGACATCAGACTTTCGGAAAAGCTACAGCTAGACTGAAATCTGACACTGTCTAAAGCTAAGAACTTAGTAAGACAAAGTGAAACGGTAAAACAGCAGCAAAAGGTGCTGCGCGGCGAGGGAAATAATGCACACAGCGAGCCCAGTGATGACGTGCACGCACTTTCGCCCGCTAGAGGAAAGACTGGAATTCCGAACGAGGAGCAAAACATAATGCTACTGGAACATCAAGGATGTGCCTTAAATGTGGAAGAGTGCCATTTCATAGTTGGAAAGATTGCCCAGCCAAGGACGCGGAATGCAGGAAATGTCACAAAAGAGGACACTTTGCTACCGTCTGCAAATCCAAGCAGCAGGTGCATGAGATGGTGGAGGAGGAGCAAATCTACCAGGACAGCCTTGGGCGAGGTGAAGGCAGACGGTACTAGTTGGTACTCAGACATAAAAAATAATGGGGAAGTTGTTTTTTTAAAATTAGACACAGAAGCAGCAGTGACCGCGATGCCAAAAAAATTATATAAGTATTGTAGAGATGGTCCTCTACTTCACACCTCAAAAAGACTGTATGGCCCAAATAACAAGATACTGCCTGTGGTAGGACAAATACAGAGTAGACTAGAAAGTAAGGATAAAAAGGCCACTCAGCCTGTATTTGTCATTGATAACCTAGCCAGGCCACTGCTGGGCTTACCAGCACTTACAGAACTGCACCTCGTTGAGCGATTGGATGCAGTTGAAGACCAGGGAGAGAAAGCAGATGCAGGGGAGATCTTCAAAAAGAGGTTTCCAAAGGTGTTCACTGGATTAGGGAGACTTGAAGGTGATTCCCCAATCTGCCTGAATGATGGCGCCATCCCTTATGCTGTGAACACCCCTCACCGCCTACCAATCCCCTTAACTGACAAAGTCAAGGAAGAGCTGGAAAGAATGGAAGAGATGGGAGTCATCTCAAAGATAGAGAAACCCACGGAGTGGTGTGCAGGAATAGTAGTAGAGAAACCCAATGGCAAGATAAGAATCTGCGTTGACCTGACCAAACTCAACGAGGGAGTGTGCAGAGAAAGACACATATTACCCTCAGTGGACCAATCATTAGCCCAGCTGAATGGTGCACTGGTGTTCTCAAAGCTGGATGCACGTTGTGGGTTTTGGCAGATACCCTTAGCACAGGAGAGCAGGGAGCTCACAACATTTATCACCCCCTTTGGACGATTTTGCTTTAATGTTTTGCTTTTCATAATTAACTCTGGGCCAGAACACTTCCAGAGACGCATGTCCCAGCTTTTAGAGGGGCTAAGTGGAGTGATATGCCATGCAGATGATATCCTCATAGGTGGAGAGAATAGGGCCCAACACGATGAACGCCTCACAGCTGTCTTGACACATCTACAGGAGGCGAATCTAACACTAAATGAAAAGTGCACATTTGCACAGCCTGAAGTCATGTTTGTGGGGCACAAAATCAGGGCGGGAGTCATTGAACCTGAACCAGGGAAAAATCAGAGCTATCACAGACATGCCAGTCCCACAGAATACAGCAGAGGTTAGGCGGTTTTTAGGGACGGTCACATACACAGCAAAGTGTATCTCTCAGTTTGCAGACACCACCAAACCATTCAGAGATTTGCTGTCAAAGAACAATGAGTGGTCGTGGGGCCACATGCAACAGACATCATTTGAAAACCTCAAAAAGGAGCTGGCATCACAAAGAGTGTTGGCTCAGTACAGACCACAAGCCAAAACAAAAGGGGCTGGCATCACAGAGAGTGTTGGCTCAGTACAGACCACAAGCCAAAACAAAAGGAGCTGGCATCACAGAGAGTGTTGGCTCAGTACAGACCACAAGCCAAAACAAAAGGAGCTGGCATCACAGAGAGTGTTGGATCAGTACAGACCACAAGCCAAAACAAAAGGAGCTGGCATCACAGAGAGTGTTGGATCAGTACAGACCACAAGCCAAAACAAAAGGAGCTGGCATCACAGAGAGTGTTGGCTCAGTACAGACCACAAGCCAAAACAAAAGGAGCTGGCATCACAGAGAGTGTTGGCTCAGTACAGACCACAAGCCAAAACAAAAGGGGCTGGCATCACAGAGAGTGTTGGATCAGTACAGACCACAAGCCAAAACAAAAGGGGCTGGCATCACAGAGAGTGTTGGCTGAGTACAGACCACAAGCCAAAACAAAAGTGACTGCAGATGCATCATCCTTTGGCCTGGGGGCTGTCCTTATGCAGAGACAGGTTAATATGGAGTGGCGCCCAATCGCTTACATCTCTCGAAGCCTTTCTGAAACAGAGCAACGGTATGCCCAGGTTGAAAAGGAGGCATTGGCCGTCACCTGGGCTTGTGAAAGGTTGAGTTCATACCTCATAGGCCTACCAATCACGATAGAGACGGACCATAAACCACTATTAGCCTTGTTGGGGACAAAAGCATTGCACCTCCCAGAGTTCAGCGATTCCGTCTCAGACTGCTGAGGTTCACATACAAGATAATTTACGTGCCAGGGAAGGCCCTCATCACAGCAGACACACTCTCCAGGGCCCCAGTGAGACGGCCACTGACCGAAGAAGAAGCACAACTGGAGGGGGAGGTGCAGGTCTTCATCAATATGATACGCGAAAACTTACCTGTATCCCAGTCTAAACTTCAACTGATAGCGGAGCACCAACAGCGGTATTCTATCTGTAGCCAGCTGAGGGCACAGTGCAAGAGAGAGTGGCCCCGGCAAGAAGAGCTGTCCCAGCAACTGAAACCCTATTGGGTCCACCACAGTGAGCTACACATGAATGGCGACCTCCTGATGAAAAGGCAACGGATTGTTATACCAGAGACATATAGTATTCAGTACCTAAGATGGAGCATGATAGATATTGTTTATGTTTAGTCTGTCGGATATCTCGGGTATCTCTGGTTCTGGTTTAATATTTCCAACAGACTAGGTGAACTACAGTTAAGGCAGTTCTGCCAGTGTGAACCTTTAGTTAAGGTTCACATTACTTTGGGAGAAGGGGAGATGTAGTATGATCCTCGGGACGCAGTAAAGATGCCAGCAGGCTAAAGTCATGCGGTTGTCTGTGTTCATTTATAGTACAAAATACAACAGTATCCAGCTATCATGTTTTGTTTTATATAATCGGAAAAAACGCGACATTAGGTAAAACACAACACAAATAACTGTCCCTGGGAAATGCTTGTATAAGGTTTCTGGACTCCACAGATGGACGTGCCTGCACAAATATAATAAGGTATAAACATTTCTGGTTCCCTGTCATCCGCAGTCCTGCAACAGAACCAGACATCTGTAGTGGACTGTGTCACTGTTTCATCTACGAATACCATTTGCACAGGAGCTGTGACACTTCTGCAGGTATTTAATGCTGACATACAGTATAATTATCTGTAAATTAAACCAAAATCAAGTTTTTTATAACCAAGTTATTTCTGCTCCTCTCCTCACAGGGGCATGTAGGTGGTCCTCTGATGTGTCAACAGGGCAGCTCATGGTTCCAGACTGCTGTGTTGACTCTTCCCAGCAACAGCAATAACAGCACTAACATTGTTGCCAAACGTCGGCGTCGTGATGTCAGAGCTAATCCCATCCAAGTCTTCACCAAGACCTCCAACTTCAACACATTTATGATTGAAACTTTGGGGACACTCCTATCTCCCCTCCGTATAACCAACCCTACCAACGCTAGTAACCCTGCCAACGCTACTAACGCCCCCAATGCTATAACTACCTCAGTTGTTGGCAACAGTGGAGTAACTCATGGTTACCCATCCACTCTCCTCCTCCTCCTCTGGCTCTCCCCTGTCCTCCTGTTGAATTGGTGGTTACACTAGGATATTCTATGGCAACCCCTGAAATGCCTTTTTTGACCGGTTTTGACAGTGACTGTGGGGTGTGACTGTGTTGGTGACTGTGTTGGTGATTGTGGTGGTGACTGTGGGGTGTGATTAATAGGATTCTTTTAGATTTTTATCACTTTCCGACATTCTTTCTTGGACCATCCAAAAATAAAATGTTAAACAAAAACTCTAGACTACAATATAGTCCGTTTAGGACACCTTACAAATTGCTAGTAGTTTCTATAGCTGTTATTATTAATGAAATTGTTTACTGAACATTCCAGACTGGGAGGGAATGTAAGGTTATATTATTTTTCAATGTAATTGTTTACATTATAGGTCACATTAAAAGTTGAAAAAGTTCTGACATGATTTATCTTTCTCCAAAAATTTTCACATCACAAAAAACTGCCATTTTAACAGGGTTGTATCTTCAAACATACAGTATGTCCACACAATCCCATTGAGCATTATATCAGCCAAATAGGTCTGTGAAGTAAATTAACAAACCTATTTTAGTTTAAGACAAGCACCCACTACATTAAGAACATATCAGAAATCTGTCTGTAGGTCAAATTGCTGTGTAGCTACTTTTGATGAACTGTGTGCAGGCTACCAGTAGCTGATACAGAGCTGTACTGTACCTGTACACTATAACTGTACCGTTTAAAAAAGTCAGCCCTTGCAATTTGTTATTTTTGTGCTTTGTATATTTTTCTAGTGATCAGTCCACTTTTGTATTAAAGTGATTTTGTGTTCCTCTGCACATGTGTCCTGCTTACTTGTTAAACCAGTAAATAGCAAAAACTGTTTTTATACCAGTGGTGGACCGTCAGGCCTTCTCTGCTGGCCTAAACGCTATCAGAATCACTGGCTTGCATTGTAATATATTTTTCCTGTGAATGTGTATTAAATTATTCCCAATAGTCTATTTTCAATTTCATAGCTTTTTTTCTGGGTTGCGCTTCTTCCAGTAGTGTATTTTTTTTCCGAGCTTTTATCCAATCATATTTCATCATGTGTTGCCACGTTAATGAAATCTGCCTTAAGGCCTTCAGAATCAATCATGCAGGCGCCTGTAGCTTCAAAATGAATGGCAATGTAACGGTGCTCTTTAACCGATCAGATACTCAATCAGATTTAATCAACCAATCAGATTTTGAGATGGCGACACTGGGGCCCATCTAGCAGGCTTAGAATAACGTCGGCCTATTAACGCCCTTTGTTGATTGGATGGTCAGAACCCATACTATTACTACTAGTCAGAGCAAACCGCAAACGGCATCTGTACAATATAAAAAATATGAATATAGCGATTAAATACCGCTTTTTTAATTTTACAACCACGATGGCTGACAGAGGAGAAGACATTAACTTGGTCGCAGATTTACTCGCAAAGCGATTTTCAAGACGGACTTTTCAAGAAAAGCGGACATCGAAAGGAAAGTCTGGCCAACCCCGAAGCGAGCTAGCCTGTCCCAGCCGGGGAAAGGGTTTACCCGACACTCTCATTGCAATAACTACAAGCGGTACCCTTGGCTCACAGCCTCCGAGGAACACTGCAAATTGTATTGCTGGGAATACATGTTATTTGCAGTCGATCGACTTGGTGTTTGGAGCCACACTGGGTTTTCAAACTTGAGTTGTCTAACCAAAGCAGCAGCGAGACACTGCACGGCCGGACATTTACAAGCAACGGTGCTTTTGAAAACATTTGTGGAAACACGAGTGGATCTACAGCTCAATAAACAGATGCACAGGGAAACCGCTCCACAACAAAAAGGTAATGGCTGCATGAGATACCTGTCTGTGATGCAACAGCCTGTTGTACTGCGTTTCTCTAAATATTGATGGTTTATAGTCGTGGCGTCATAATGATGGTATTAAGAGGTGGATTAATTCGGGTAGGACACCACTGAAGGCCTAGGTGTAAAATGCACAGCCTGCCACTGTTTTATATATATATATATATATACAGTGTTGGGGGTAACGGATTACAGTAACGACATTACTTTTTTTGGTAACTAAGTAAAGTAACGCATTACACAAAATTTATTGTTAACTACACTTCTTTACTAGACTATAGGAACGCGCTTTCCTGCGTTACCCAAGCCGTGTTTGACTGTGTGTTAAGTTATGATCTGTTTATGTGGTGCGTGCCGTGCATGCTGGCTGTGTGTGTGTGCTTGCCCGCGACTCGCAAGGCAACGTCCGATAGGAAAACATTTTCCCTTTTCCTGGACAAGTGTTATTCCGACATGGAATCGGAGCTCAAAATTACTTTTGAGTCCATGGATCATCTATCTACCACAGCGGACATTTGGTCCGCGAACAACAAAAGTTATTTAGGAATGATGGTGCACTGGATAAGACAGCATTAGTTTTAAACGCGAGAAGGCTGCTCTTGCCTGCAAGAGGGTGAGAGGAAGACACACTTACGATGTCATAGCTAGTGAAATAGAACAGGCTCCTTTATCCTGTTGTTTGTGGGTTTTACACTGAGGCATATTTCTGTGCAGACAGGGATATTGTTCTTTCATATGGTTTTGTAAATTAATAAACGTTAAAGTAAAGTAAAAAGTAGTGAAGTTACTTTTCAAATGCAGTTATTAGAAAAGTAATCTCATTACAATTTACAGAAGTAACTAGTAACTAATTACTTTTTTTGAGTTACTACCCCAACACTGTAAATATACAATAAGCAGAAATAACTCCTGCAATATCTTGGTTCTGTGCTCAGGGTCACAGTCGTGTTTGAGGTCTAGAAATCTGGAGCAAGTATTTATAGGGCATTTGTCTCTGTTAATCTTTTCCATGACCTTGACGAGTCTTATAGTACCTGCCATTGAAAAACATCCCCACTTATTTTTGCGACCTCACAAGACAGAAAAGAACTGGCTATAACCAAAGACAGGTAAACTACAGTTCACAGAATGAAGAAGACAATGGATTAAAATGCGCACGTTTTCTGCAGGCCTGGGAATAAAGTTAGTATCAGAAAGTAGAGTTCCAATGGCAAGTCAATTGTGTTACGATCCAGCTCCCAAAGGGAGGGGAACCAGTAGGGTTGCCACCTTTAATACTGAAAAATAAGGGACGCCTGCCGCGCGGGGGGGGGATGTCCGATGATGTGCCAGTAGTGGTAAATCACAACTTAATACATGTTTTAATACAAATATTAAGATTGAACATGGGTTTGACAGTAAGACCACAAAAATAGGCATTTGGAGAAACTTGTGAGATGTGAACCATATTTTATTAACTTATTAAATTAACAGATCCATAACTAACTAATAATGAACTGCACTTATACAGCATTTGTTCATCTTTGTTAATGTAATTTCTACATTTACTAATACTTTATTCAAATCTTGTTAATATTAGTTAATGCAATGTGAACTAACATGAACAAACAATGAACAGCTTTATTTGTATTAACTAACATTAACAAAGATTAATAAATACTGTAACAAATGTATTACTCATTGTTAGTCCATGTTAGTCAATAATACATTAACTAATGTTTAATAAAGTAACCTTATTGTAAAGTGTTATCAACCAATCATACCATAACATGATTAATTTACATTTTTAACATTATTTCTTAACAAATAGGCAGCCTATGAAATCTAATGTAATCAATCAAAACATTATTGAGGTGATTAAAAAACTGTCATTACACTATCTGCCTTAGGAGATGATTGAGGTATGAAGAACTGGGAGACTTTCTTTGACTTCTGGCATTGCGGGAATGTTGCTCCCCCGATGCATGCTGTCGCACATCTGACAACCCACCGTGGGCAACAGAGAACACTCTGCGACAAATTTTGCAGTTGGCTTGATATTCATTTACGCTGACACTTTCCAGACACGTGCATACGCTTTCGTTTCAGCGCTGGATGCGGGGGGGCATCTGGAGCAGCCTCCGCCATTCTTTCAAATAGACTCTCTGCCAAGAGACCCGCCCTCCTCTGACTCTGGTTGGTCGTGACCCTGAAACAAACCAATCAATCCAACGAAGGCAGCCGCGAGTATGACCGAATCAGGGGCAGAATAGGACGAGTCTTCACAGAACGCGGGTGGGATGATTTGCACTGAGAGATGGTGCATTCATTGAGACAACTCCGAAAATACGGGACAAACCCCGTCCCGTATAGATTCAAAACGGGACGCGCTATTTTATTCTCAAATACGGGACGATTCCGTATTTTAAGGGACGGGTGGCAACCCTAGGAACCAGACAACCCATTGCTCAGGCCCACCGATGCCAGCAAATGAGGTATAGTGTTGTGGTGCGAGAAAAAGACACAAACTCTTAAATACCATCAAAACAATGCTTTTATTTAGCCACGGTATTAAGTAAATAAAAATACTAAACAATAGTAAATGTTCTTGGGAAATTGGGGAGGGCTGGACAGACCAAAGCAAAGAAATAAACAAAACACAACCACTAACCTCCAAGTAACATAACACAAAAGAACAACCCCTATCTGGCACACGACCAAGGTGCCCTAAACAAACATACAGCTGGTGGTCCGCCCAGGTCTAGCTAGTGGTTCTAGACAGAAGTATACCTACGGGTGATGTATACCACGGGATAGCTCTAAATCTACTCCCCAACTCCCTAATGAACAAACAAAGGAAAGAAAGACAATTATTACAAATTATAATCACAAACAATCACAAACAAACAAAATGCTCCGTCCTGCTAAAAGTTCCCACTGGAACACAACCTGGGGTTAACTAATACGCACAAAACCAATTGAACCACTGTCAAAGGGTTTTAAACGAAATGTAAGGTTAGTTGTCTAAAAAAACATAAAGGTCCCCACATAGGGTAAAAACCAACCAGTCAGCAGGAACCGAGAGACCAAACTGATCCAACCCTGGGCTTTTTAAAGAGCCCAGGCAGCTGCAGGCACTGATGAATGGGCGGAGTCCCAAGTCCCAATCACCCGTTGAACAACCAATCAGCTGCTGGAAGTCTCAGAAGCTTCTTGCCTGCAAAGAACCCAAACCCAACAACCAACCAGCAACCCCAAAAACAAAACAATGACAATAAACGAACCCAGCACACGGGGGACGTAACAATTGTAAGTTCATTTCTTTTTAGTTTTTAAAAAATACCAAAATGACATGTGCGCATAACATAGTACATTCGGATTAGATCGACAGATCTCCTTGACGACCCGAGCAAGGAGAGACCGAAGCCATTTAACGAGACAATCTAAACCCTCATGACAAGCAGTCAGCTGTTCACAGTGTAAATATGTAGGGAAACGCAATATAGACAAAACTATCAACAAACACAGTATTTTACGTCATAGCCACCCAATACAACTGTGTCATTATGTCCATGTGTTTATATCCTGTGTTTAAAAGGCAGGGTACAACTGGCTTAACACTGCATGGTGTAAGGAACAGCCATCTGTCGCTCTCTATGTTTGTCCTGGCACTCCCTCTGCCAGCAGAGAGAAATCATGGACTATTGGAATCACCTGTGTTCTTGTCTCTGATCCCGGTCTCGTCCGTGTCTCTGATCCCGGTCCCGTCCGTGTCTCTGATCCCGGTCCCGTCCGTGTCTCTGATCCTGTTCCCGTCCGTGTCTCTGATCCCGCTCCCGTCCGTGTCTCTGAGCCCTGTCCTACTGTTGAGTCTGTGTCCGTCCCAGTCCCTGAGTGCGTCCCAGTCCCTAAGTCCGTTCCAGTCCCAAGTCCCGTCATGGTCACGGACATTGTTCTGGTAATGGAGGTGGTTCCTGACCCGTCTCTGCTGCTACGGCCTCCTGACCAGTCTCCGCCTCTACGGCCTCCTGATCCGGCCCTGCCCTTTTGGGGCTCTGCTCTGAACCTGCCGGTCCACCTCCTGATCTGTCTCCGCCCTTCTGGGGTTCTGCCCTGCACCAGCCGGTCCGACCTCCTGCCCCACATCTGCCAGTACGGCCTCCGGACCCGTCGTTTGACCCGTCTCTACCTGCATGGCCTCCTGACCCGTTTCCGCCGTCTTCCTGTTCTGGCCTTGTCAGGTCCCGGTTGGGTTCACCCTCCCTGCCTTGTGGAGCTACTGGCGCTTCAGGAGCCACGCTTGGAGGGGGGGATTCTGTAAAGAACAGCCATCGGTCCCTTTCTATGTTTGTCCTGGCACTCCCCCTGCCAGCGGAGAGAAATCATGGACTATTGGAATCACCTGTGTTTTTGCTTCACACCTGTTTTGGGTTCATCGTTAGTCCAAGTATATAGGTTGGTTCTTTTCAGTTTGTCAGTGTCGGGGCATTGTTTAAAGGTTTGTTTGTTTGTTTGTTAGTTTGTATGTATTCCATTCTTGTTTGTGTGTTTAGTTTGGGGGGGTTGGTTTCTCTTTATTGATTCTCTGTTTTGTATTTTTTAAAGCTCTCAGTTCTAGTGCCTGTCTGCCTGAATGAGAAATAAACATACTCAATGATTTGAAGAATTTTCTGTGCCTGTGTCTGCTACCTGCCTAAGTCAATTCGTGACACATGGGTTGGAAAGGTAAAACCATTTTAATGATAGTAGAAGCAGCAATATCTAAAGAGTACTGCATAAATTTCACTTAGCTAGGCACATACCTCAATTGTTAATTCACACAGGCATTATGCTCTATGAACAAAGCACAAACTAATTGTGTTTCAACTTCAACCATACTTCATGTGAAAACATTAAATATTATTATGATTGCTTGCTAGTCAATCATTAGTTAGCTTAACCTAGCTAATAGAGACGTTTGCAGTGGTGAGAAAAAGTGTATGCCCCTTCCTGATTTCTCATTTTATTGCAAGTTTGTCACACTTAAATGTTTCACATCATCAAACAAATTTTGTAAACATTAGTCAAAGATAACACAAGTAAACACAAAATGCAGTTTTTAATGAAGGTTGTTTTTATTAAGTGAAAACAAAATCCAAACCTACATGGCACTGTGTGAAAAAGTGATTAAGTCGAATTATTCAAAATAAACAATGAGACACAGCGCAGAATTACTCTTCCTCAATCTGGGAAGGAAGATGTATTCATAGCTCTTGCAGACATGTAACATGTAACAATTCCACACAAAGACATGACCAAACACAGAGGACCTACAGTGGGGAGAACACGTATTTGATACACTGGCGATTTTGTAGGTTTTCCCCACTTACAAAGCATGTAGGAGTCTGTAAAATGATTTTTTTAAATCATACAATGTCATTTCCTGGATTTTAGATTCCATCACTAAGAGTTAAAAAGTACGAGTGATAAAAATTACAGAAAACCTGCCAAATCGCTAGTGTATCAAATACTTGTTCTCCCCACTGTATATACTCTACTAATGAGGGAATGGGCACCAGGTGTTTGTGATGACGAGACCGGACAATATTGTGATGGGGGAAAGAGCGATGGCAGCTAGAAGGCCTGCCTGCAGGTGGCGGTAGAATGGCTTCAGAGGGAGCTCTGACACTACCTCAGGTTTTAGCTACTTATTCACAAAAATTATGACTGAGGCATTTGTAGTCACGAGCAGGTCAGATGTTCAGCCATATGACTTGAAGGTATTATTAACATTGGCTGTCATTTACACAGGCAGATTCACTAGCAATGCTTCAAAATGTACAGCATTCCATACAGAAAAAATGCTTTTGTTTCATATAATGACAAAATCTGTTTTAGAATTTGTATAATTGAAAATTATTTCAGTTTTTTATCATCAACAATAATTAACACAGACGCCCTGCGACATTGCTAACTGACATGTCATTCAACACAATTCTGCTCACCTCCTTTTGTAAGGGTTTGTGTTGTGTCCCTGTGTGCATGTTCTTTCTCCCTCTAGTGGTTGTTTCTTGTATATGGTTTTGTCCCTAATTATTCCCCCTTGGTCAGCTGTTGCTTGTTAGTCCTCGTTATGTTTGTATATAAGCTCCCCAGTGTCTCTTGTGTTTGTCGGTTCATTGTTTCGTGTTTCCTGTTTCCCAAGTAAGTAATATCCCTGTACCTGTTCCTAGTGTTTATGGTTTTACCAAGTTCTGTGTTCAGTTTAGTGTTGTGTTTTTGTCGGCCCACATGCCTTTGTTTATTTACAGCACGATGTGTGTTGTCACTGGCCTCACTAGCTTTCTAGCCATCCAGGCAGCTAAACACTCTTCAAATAATTTCACAGGAAACACTGATGCCGTTTATGAAGTTTATCTGAAAGTATCTCTATAAAAATATAGCAGGCAAAATAAAGTAAAGATGAGAAATAAACAAGTCTACTTACAGACATTGCGTGTAACAAACGTATGAAGAAGGATGAAGCAGATTGAGATTAGCTATTTACAGGGTTTAGTGTAACTAAAGAATTCCATTTGAAACTAACATCCTGTTTCCTCCAAATAACTACTTCCTGTGCTAGAGGTAAGTGCTATGAACATAAACAGCCACAAGGTGGCACTAAAATGAGCATTTCGATGCCTATTGCAAAGGATCCATTAAACGGTCCAGAACACTCCCCACCTGGGGTAGGTAAACCCCATATAATCAAAAACCAGCCTCCTGCGAGAGGAGAAGAACAACTTCCGAAATGGGGCGAGAATACACTTTTGGTGTCCCGTCCTTCACAACTTTCACTTCAACTTTCCTCACCAGCTTGACTTGGCCAGGCAAAGCCTTCGTGACATAGCCATGGGCCATTCATTTCTGTTAACAGAATTGTCTTTTAACAAGACAACATCTCCTTCTTTCAGACAAGGTCTCACATCTTGCCATTTGTGTCGGATCTGTAAGGTGTCCAGGTATTCTCGTCGCCACCTACGCCAAAATATCTCAGCAAGACTCTGGACTTGCTTCCACTCTTCCTTAAACAGGTTGGTGCCTCCAAAGTTACCTGGGGGAGGAGGCGGGGTGCCAGTCTTCTGTGTGAGAAGCATTGCTGGACTGAGTATCAATGGTGAGTCTGGGTCTGAAGAAACAGGTATAAGGGGCCTGGCATTCATGACAGTTGTGACCTCAGCCGTAAGCGTCGTCAGAACTTCGTGAGTGAGGCGGGACTTGTGTTCCAGAAGCATGCAGTCTAGGATGCGGCGAGCCATACCGATCATCCGTTCCCATGCACCACCCATGTGTGATGCGTGGGGTGGGTTGAATACCCACACACAAGATTGTTCCTACAAGTACTTCTGTACACTTTCTGGACTGAAGCTTGACTTCTCCATCTGAAGTTCATGGCATGCACCAACAAAGTTTGTGCCACAGTCTGAACGTATTTGCTTTGCAGGCCCACGTATGGCGAAGAACCGTCTCAAGGCATTGATGAAGCTGCTTGAGCTCATTGTCTCGATCACTTCAATGTGCACAGCTCTTGTACACAAGCAAGAAAACATTACAGCCCACCTCTTAGAGTTGGCTTGTCCTCCTCTAGTGCGGCGAAAAGCAACTTCCCAAGGTCCGAAGACATCAACTCCCACGTAGGTGAAGGGTGGAGCTACTTGTAGACGTTCGTCTGGCAGGTCTGCCATCTGTTGATGTTCAGTTGTTCGCCTGAGCTTTCTGCAGGTGACACACTTGTAGAGCAGACCACTGATTGCTCTCTTTGCTCCCACAAGCCAAAACCCAGCGGCTCTGATGGATCCTTCGGTGAAGTGCCTTCCTTGGTGTTTTACAGTTTCATGATAATGCCGCACAAGCAGGGTTGCCAAGTGATGTCGACCTGGGATGACGATGGGCTTAACTTGTGCCAAACCTAACTCTGACTGCACAATGCGACCACCGACCCGTAGGAGTCCGTTGGCGTCAACACAGGGGTGGAGCTTGTGGAGTGGGCTTTTTGATGCTAGAGGGTGTCCGGCATTAATGTTCTTTATTTCTTCCGAGTAGGCGTCCTGCTGAGTACACTTCAGTACAATGATCTTGGCCTTCTCAAGATCTTCCTGGGATCGGCTCTTCTTGCAGATATGCCATCCCTGGCAGCCACTGTCTTGAGTGGATCGTGAGAAAGTCGAAGCTATGTGTATGAGGCGTGCCACAGCTCTGAGAAGAGTGTTGTACCTGGAAAAATGCTCAAAACGCCTGGTGCCCATCTTGTTTTGGAAGACAGCAGTGAGGTTTGCGGTCACTATAGGACGTATC
The DNA here is from genome assembly GCA_029465975.1 of Dallia pectoralis. Classification (NCBI taxonomy): domain Eukaryota; kingdom Metazoa; phylum Chordata; class Actinopteri; order Esociformes; family Umbridae; genus Dallia; species Dallia pectoralis. The sequence continues at coordinate 7,260,338 of CM055736.1, forward strand.
TCACTATCAGTGGCAGGGTCAATGAGGTCGAATGTTTCAAGGCGCTCAGAGCAATAAGTTAGTGGCTTCTTGAGGAAAGGAGGGCCCGTAAGCCATGTGGTACGGCTGAGAAGGGCAGCTGGAACAGACCTGGAGCCGTGGTCGGCTGGGTTGAGATCCGTGGGAACATAATGCCACTGGGCATGGGAAGAAGACTGGCAGATACGCTGAACTCTGTTGTTCACGTAGACAAAGAAGCGTCTCGACTGATTGTGAATGTATCCAAGTACTACCTTGCTGTCTGAGTAGTAATTGATTCTATCAAACTTCAGATTTAGCTCTTCTGTGACCAGTTCTGCGATCTCAACGGCAAGTACTGCAGCACAAAGTTCAAGCCTAGGAATCGTTAGGTCTGGCTGGGGCGCCAGCTTAGCCTTTCCAAAGACGAAACCTACTTCGGTCTGATTGTTTCGAGATGTCACCCTTAGTTAGGCTACGGCTGCAATGGCCTTCACGGAAGCATCCGCGAAGACGCAGAGTTCCTTCCTTTGAGCATCCAAAGGTGAGACAGCAGAGTATGTTCGAGGTATCTGAAGCCACTGTAGGTCCTGAAGTGAGTCTCTCCAACTGGCCCACTCTGTCTCCCTGTCTTTAGGAAGAGGTGCATCCCAACCATCAGCCCGTGAGGAGAGCTCTCTCAGTAGAAGCCTGCCTTTTATTGTGACAGGAGCGAGGAAGCCAAGAGGGTCGTAGAGGCTATTCACGGTGGATAACACTCCTCTGTGGGTGAACGGCTTCCTGTCATCCACAGCTTGGAATGTGAATGTATCCGAGGCCATGTTACAGGACACTACAAGGCTACGTTGTATAGGAAGATCGTCGGAGGAGAGATTCAGATCTTTGATCTCCATGGCACGGTCAACAAGAGGGAACGCCTCGATCACAGCTGTTCGGTTGGAGGCTATCTTGTGCAGCCTAAGGTTTGACGCTGCAAGCGTCTCCTGAGCCAGTGTTAGAACACTGATGGCCTCTGTCTCCGTGGCAAAGGATTTCAGTGCGTCATCCACATAGAAGTCATGTTCAATGAATCTCCTAACCTCGTCGCCAGAGTGTTTTTTCTCTTCCCTTGCCGCTCTTCTAAGTCCATAAATAGCTACGGCGGGAGAGGGGCTATTACCAAAGACGTGAACACACATTCTGTAGTCCACAACCTCCTGGTTGGTGTCGTTGTTCCGGTACCACAAGAAACGCAGGTAGTTCCTATGGTCTTCTCGTACCCTAAAGCAGTGGAACATGTGCTGTATATCGGCTGTGATGGCCACTGCTTCTTTACGAAATCTCAGGAGCACCCCCAGAAGGCTGTTGTTGAGATCTGGCCCAGTGAGCAAGACGTCATTAAGCGAGACTCCTTCAAAGGGTGCGCTGGAGTAGAAGACGACACGGATCTTGTCAGGCTTCTTGGGATGATAGACTCCAAAAAAAGGAAGGTACCAACACTCCCTGGAGTGGAGGAGCGAGCTCTGCATGTCCATTGGTGAACATGTTCTCCATGAACGCAATGAAGTGAGCTTTCATCTGTGGTCGCTTTCCGAGGGTGCGTCCAACTGAGATAAGGCGGTGAAGCGCGTACTCTCTGTTGTTAGCCAGCATTGGCCTAGGTGCTCTAAAGGGTAGTGGTGCAACCCAACTGTTGGAGTCATCTCGGTGGAACTCTCTGTCCATGATCTGCAGGAATCTGGCATCCTCAATAGAAGGCGCAAGCGTGTGGTCATTGGCTGTGCGGACGAAGATGGACTGTCCCAGGCCGTCTTCGTCTAACATTCCTGGGACATCAGCTGTGGAGGTTGGAAAATGATTGTCTTCATGTTGCCCACTAATGGCTCTCTCCTTGACTTGGAGTTGACTGCTGCATGGGAGCAAGTAACTTGAGCGACCACTTTCCAGAATAGATGTCTTAAAGGTTACCACTTGAGATGGTCTGTGTGCACCTCCGAGACAGACATCTCCAACAATGACCCAACCCAAGTCTAGCTTCTGGGCAAACGGGGCATCATTAGGTCCGTTAATCTGTTTCCGGACCTTATGCGCCCTCAGGATGTCCCTGCCCAAGCGAAGAAGTATATCGGTGTCAGGGTTGAGGGGCGGAATCTCTGCTGAAATTTGTCTTAGGTGGCTGAAATGGAAAGCTGCATCTGGGGTAGGAATTTCTGACCGATTGTTAGGGAGTTGATTGCACTCGAGGAGTGCAGGTAAAGGGAGACATACATTGTGGTCTACTGACTCCACAATGTAATCGCACGCCTTTCTGCCAGCTGTTTCCTTAAGACCAGCACAAGTCTTCAAAGTGTATGGAACTGCTTCCCCTTTGACTTTGAAAAAATCAAAAAACTCTGTTCTCGCAAGGGAGCGGTTGCTTTGGTCATCCAACATGGCATACATGTACTTGGACTGCTCTCTGTGACCCTCAGGGTATACACTGACCAGACATATTTTGGAGCATGTCCTGGCACTCATGCCTTCACCGCACACCTCTGTACACCTTGAGATGACCTCCTGACCTGCCTGGGAGTCACTCTCCCCACCATGCTCAGAAGTGGGGGAAAACATCTTGGACATCCAGGGTGCCGGGCCTGGATGGAGGGCTGAAGGGTGATGGTAACTGTCGCATTCAGCACACTGAACGTCTGCACCGCAATTCTTAGCAATGTGATCTGTAGAGGAGCAGCATCGAAAGCATATGAAATGTTCTTTAAGGACCTGCTTGCGTTCCTCTAGACACTTCTCTCGGAATCCTCTGCAAATCTTCAGGGGGTGTGGCTTCTGATGAATGGGACAGTGTTTACTTGGATCAACTAATGACTTCTCAGCCCTGGATTCTTGCCTATGCGCTGGGTAGATATGTGTCGAATTGACTGATATGGGCGTCTGCCTGTAACTATCTAGCTTGTCCCATTTCTCAGGTGATGTTTGTGAGGCGAAGTTGAAGCTGGGGTCTGTTCTCGCCCTGGCCTCAGTGCGGATGAAGTTGGCAAACACAGTAAAAGAAGGAAAAGCTACATTGTGATCTCGCTTGTACCTGGATCCGAAAGAAATCCATTTTTCTTGTATGTACCGCTGAATTCGAACTTAAAGTAAGACGCACGAGAGTAGGTTACAGTTGACACTTTTAACAGGTTTAATTGCAAGTAAGAAACCATTTCTCAAATACAGGTATAGCATTTGCATTGATCAGATCGTACCCTAGCAAGCTTAAAGAATAGGGTTTGAGGAAAGCCTTCACACAGTGCTGTGATCGGACTGACCTGATGAGACTGAAGTTCACACAGTATTTATTGAGAATAAGTAACGCACAATCACACATACTTCCACACAAACTTAAACCATACTGAAATGGAGAACAGATGAGGCCTTTAGATGATAAAACCCGAAGGTCAGTGCTCTCAAGCCAAGGGAGGCCAGACACATGGTAGATAAAACAGAAAACATTATGATGCATACAAAGACCCATACAGTTCCTTTTGACAGTCCATCACAGATAAGGTGTTCGGGACATCTGTTTCTAGCCTTGGCGCTTCTAGCAACCTGAAGATCACATTCCTTTCTCTGTGCATTTTGGCCTAAACAACATCTATGACTTACATGTAACTAAACTTCTTGAGTGATCATAAAATTCCATAACAAAGTTTGTCAACGATGTTGATAATGCCCCTTGATGTGTCCAGATAAGAGAGGCCAGGTAGGTACCCATCCGTCTTAGCAGCTTCGACCTCTGAGAGAAGGTCTCCAAGGTCACGGAGCCTCAGTGGATCTCGGCTCGATACTTTGGGAAAACTCTGCAACTTAGAAAATAGAGCTTGCTCAATAGCTTCTGGCGAGCCGTACATTTCTTCAAGTCTCTGCCAGGTCATTTTGAGTCCATCTGAAGGGCTCCTGATGTTGACAGCTTTTATTCTGCGGGCGTGTTCCGTAGAATCTCTGCCAAGGTACTTAATGAGCAGGTCTAGCTCTTCTCTGTCAGACAGGCCTAATCCTGCAATGGCACCATGGAAAGACGATTTCCAAGCCCAATAGTTCATTGGCTTGTCATCAAAGGAGGTTATGCCTGAAGTCACAAGCTGGTTACGAGCAAGACATCTGGCGAGGTCGTAAGTAGCAGATGCTTGGTGGTGGTCACCTTGGTTCGGACTCATACTAGACAAGTTAATGGGAGGCTGGTGCTGGAAACCACAATGTTGTTCTTCACTGCTCTGCTTGACAGTGCCGGGCGTGATAGTCAAGGAAGTGAATTTTGGTAATTCTTTGTATAAAGGGTGACTTGGCTGCTCTTTTGATCCGTCATTAGTCAGTCGGCCAGTACTGATGCTAGCTTGCTCTTTAACATAGCATGCTGTTAGCTGCATTGGACTCTCTGATGAAGCAGCGCTTAACACGTGGTTGAACGATGCCTGGTCTAACTGCATTAGGCCGGCTTCCAAAGCCTCAGCTTCGGCTATAGCAGCATCTTTTTCCTTTTCTTCTTTAAGTGCTTCTAAAGTAGCTTGGAGACGGGCTTGCTCCACTTTAATCTTAATCTCCCTTTCAGCATATGCAGATCTGGCTTGAGCAGCCTCAGCTTTAGCTCGCGCTCTTGCGATTGCTAGGCTAGTGCTGACACTTGAACGGGAAGACGACCTTGAAGCACGAGAGCCTACAGAGCGAGCATCGCTTCCTTTTGACTCTGTTTGTTGTGTAGCAGATTCCATATTGTATTCTGACATTTTTATAGATATCCCTGAGATGTATGTAGATGAGTGGGGTAAATTGGCTTTCGAGCTGACAATGTCCACTTATCTGTATGGTGATGTCGTTTCAGACTGGGGTTCTCCGCTCTTCACAGATTGCTGTATACTGTCTTTTCACTGTCACTGGCCTCACTAGCTTTCTAGCCATCCAGGCAGCTAAACACTCTTCAAATAATTTCACAGGAAACACTGATGCCGTTTATGAAGTTTATCTGAAAGTATCTCTATAAAAATATAGCAGGCAAAATAAAGGTAAAGATGAGAAAAACAAGTCTACTTACAGACATTGCGTGTAACAAACGTATGAAGAAGGATGAAGCAGATTAGCTATTTACAGGGTTTAGTGTAACTAAAGAATTCCATTTGAAACTAACATCCTGTTTCCTCCAAATAACTACTTCCTGTGCTAGAGGTAAGTGCTATGAACATAAACAGCCACAAGGTGGCACTAAAATGAGCATTTCGATGCCTATTGCAAAGGGTCCATTAAACGGTTCAGAACATGTGTAGTTTTCAGTTTGGTGTTCTTTTTATAATAAATGATTAATTAGCCCAATCCCTGCACCTTGCTTTCTGTGTTCCGTGGAGCTTGCTTGTGCTTCCATCTCCCTCAACTCCAATCCTTGACACCTTCGTGAGTTGAGCTGGTTCAGGTGTATGCAGATGTGCAGACAGGGCTGGTTCAGGTGTATGGGGATGGAAAAACAGGGCAGGTTCAGTGGTATGAGGATCAAATCAATCAATCAAATTTATTTTATAGAGCCCTTTTTACAGGTAAGTTGTCACAAAGTGCTTTTACAATCACCCAGCTTGAATCCGACAGAGCACACATCGACAAGTTCAAAATGAAGAACAAGTTGAACAAGTTGTTACACGGCGGCTAGGAAAAACTCCCTGAAGGTCAACCAGGCTCTGAGGGATGACCAGTCCTCTTCTGGCTGTGCTGGGTGAACTTATGACAGTTAATATAATACAGTGCGAGCAAGCAATGTGCGAGCATCTTAAAAATCATATAGTCCAGGCAAAGACAGCAGGCGGGAATGATATTCGAGCCTTCCGTTCACCTTCGTACCCTGGGCCATAATACACTCAACCATAGACCTTACTGAAGAGATATGTTTTAATTGTGATTTCAAAGTTTAAACCGAGTCTACATTTCCAACCCAGATTGGCAACTCATTCCATTATAGAGGAGCTTTATAGGAGAAAGCTCTACCTCCAGATGTTTGTTTAGAAATTTTAGATACAATTAGAAGACCCGCATCCTTTGATCTAAGGTTACGCGTAGGTATGAATGGCTGGACTAATTCAGCGAGGTAGAGGGGAGCAAGTTCATGTAAAGCTTTATATGTTAACAATAGTACTTTAAAGTCTGCCCCAGCCTTAACAGGCAGCCAATGTAAAGAGGCTAATACCGGGTTAATGTTGTCAAATTTCTTTGTTCTAGTTAAGATTCTAGCAGCCGTATTAAGCACTAGTTAAAGTTTGTTTATTGATTTATCAGGGTAACCAGAGAATAGAACATTGCAGTAATCTAATCTTGAGGTAACAAAAGAATGGATTAGTTTTTCTGCATCAGTTTTTGATAAATAGTTTCTGTTCTTTGCAATAATCCGAAGATGGAAAAATTCTTTCCTTGAAATATATTTTATATGATCGTCAAACGAGAGATCCGGGTCAAGGGTCACACCAAGATTTTTCTTTTTTTTGTGAAATGACTATACATCCGTTTAGGTTCAACGTAAGGTCTGTCAATAAACCTCTCTGTTTCTTAGGTCCTAAAACTAGAATTTCAGTTTTATCTGAATTTAGGAGCAGAAAATTCTCTGGCATCCACTTTCGTATATCTGAAACACCTGCTTCCATAGTAGCTAATTTAGGAGCTTCTCCATGTTTCATAGCAATATACAGCTCCGTGTCATCGGCATAGCAGTGAAAATTGACATTATGGTTTCGGATTACATCACCCAAAGGCAACATATAGAGTGAGAACAGAAGTGGTCCTAAGACTGAGCCTTGCCTTTGATTTGTTAGAGGATAAGCCGTCTACACAAACAAACTAAAGTCTATCTGATAAATAAGATCTAAACCAGTCGAGAACATGTCCTCGTAGCCCAACAAGGGTCTCCAATCTTTCCAAGAGAAGGGAGTGATCAATAGTGTCAAAGGCAGCACTAAGATCAAGAAGCAATAGGAGAGATGCAGAACCTTTGTCAGAAGCCAATAAAAGGTTGTTTACCACCTTAACAAGTGCAGTCTCAGTGCTATGATGGGATCTAAAACCGGACTGGAGTTTTTCATATATATTATTTGTCTTCAGAAAGGCCGTAAGTTGTAGTGAGACAGACTTTTATAAGATCTTTAGGATGTCTGGATCTAAGTTACATTTTTTTTTAGCAGAGGCTTTATTTCTGCAATTTTCAGTGAGGTTGGCACTGATCCGGAGGATAGGGAGCAATTTATTATGTTTAACATTGATGGACCAAGCACAGGAAGTAACTCTTCAAGTAATTTAGTTGGAATTGGATCTAGTTGACAGTTGGTTGACTTTGAACTACTTATTAATTTTGTAAATGTTTCAATAGACACAGGTGCAAAATATTTCAAGGGTCGCCTTTGGCGAAAAATCAGGGCAGCTCTGCAAGCTCTCAGGACGACAACGTTTTTGAGAACTGAGGCAATTCAGAGTACAGTTCACATTCTTTTTGTCACGAACCGTGTAAGGTGTAGTGCAGTAAGCCATGTGCAGGAGCCAAGGTAATCCGTTTTGGTCAGGTTTATTAAAGGACAAACTCAAACAAACCGAGTACGGCGAACAGACACTAAACTGTTAACTAGAAATAATATTGCGCATACACAGCGACTTACGAAACATTCAAATAACAGCACGTCTTCTAATACATATAACACTCACCTCTACAAACAATGTGACATGTAACAATGAACAGCAACGAGTGACAACTAGCCATCCCCTTTATAGCCCAGTGATTACAAATCCCCAACAGCTGTAACCAACATAAACCAGGAAAGGGTGCACCCGAAACCAGGAGGTGCAGTACACTTACTCACCACTCGTGACACTTTTCTAATGGTGATTATTTTTTCATCAGAGTAGTTCATGAATTCATCACAGCTAAAGTGAAGACCCACTTCATTGGTTAAACATTAATTTTAGTGAGTTTGCAACTGTGTCAAAAATACATTTTGGATTATTTTTGTTTGTCTCGATCAGATTAGATAAATAGGCTGATCGAGCATTAATAAGTGCTTTCCGGTATTGCACAGTACTATCAATCCAGGCTAGTGTAAATACTAATTTAGAGGAGCGCCACTTTCGCTTCAAGGAGGAGGAGGCTTGCATAAGTGTTCTAGTAGAGTATGTGTACCAGGGAGCAAGTTTCTTAGTTCGTATTGCTTTTGATTTTAGCAATGCCACAGCATCTTAAGTCTTACGCAGTGTATCATTAAGATCCTCTATTTTATTATGCACAGATGTTTTAACTCTACCATCATTTAGCAGTCAGAGCGAGCCTGGGAGTGCATCAATACATGTATTAGTAGTCGTAGAGTTTATGTAGCGGGGCTTAAATATCCCTACCTGGTGGTGCCACTTGTTTTGACGCTAAATGTTATGAGACTATGGTCTGATAAACCAGGATTCTGAGGAAAGATAGTTAGATCAAGTACATTTATTCCCTTTGATAACACTAAATCTAAAGTATGATTCTGACAATGCGTAGGTCCTGAGACATGCTGGACAAAACCTACTGAATCAATAGTATTAAAAGCCCTTTGAAGGGGGTCATTGTATTTTTCCATATCGATGTTAAAATCCTCAGAGATTAAAATAGAATTTGCCATGACTTTAATATTGGACAAGAATTCTGGAAACTCACGTAGAAACAATGTGTATGGACCAGGAGGCCTGTAAATGGTAGCAAAAATGAGGTATTGCCCTGGTTTGTTCTCATGAGTAATACTTAAAAAAACTGAAACCCAGTGATATGTTTTTGTGAAAATGTATATTGTGTAGCTGGTCATATAATTTGAATATCATCAAAAAGTTGATTTATTTCAGTAATTCCAGTGAAACTTGGATATTATAACCATTCATTAAACACAGACTGATATATTTCAAATGTTTATTTAATTTAATTGTGATGATTAACTCTGACAACTAATGGAAAACCCCAAATCCGTATCTCAGAAAATTAGAATATTGCGAAAAGGTTCAATATTGAAGACACCTGGTGCCACACTCTATTCAGCTAATTATCTCAAAACATCTGCAAAGCCTTTAAATGAGAGGCGAAGGAAAGGAAAAGATTTGTTTGAAAAAAGCGTAAAAGCAATAGGGATAACCACACCCTGGAGAGGATTGTGAAACAAAACCCATTCAAAAATGTGTGGGAGATTCACAAAGACTGGACTGCAGCTGGAGGCAGTGCTTTAAGAACCACCACGCACAGACGTATGCAAGACATTGTGTCAAGCCACTCTTGAACAAGTGTAACGATCTGTCCAAGGTGTAGTGCAATAAGCCATGTGCAGAGCCAGTAATCCGTTCGGTAGGTTTATTTATAATACAAAGTAAAACAAACATTAAACGGCGAAAACGTTTAACTAGTTGCGTGAAATCAAAATGCGCATATAGCGAGTTAATACAAACATTCACAACGACAACAGTAGCTAAACACATACACTCACCCCTAAAGCACCCGTGACATGAAACAATGCTCGCAACCCTTTATAGCCCACTAATGATAATACCAAACAGCTGTGACTGACAAAAGGTAAACAAGGAAGTGACTCCAAAATCATACTGTGCAGCCACGCCCCCACACCACTCGTGACAGTATCCCCCACTAAAAGGCTAGCTCCCAAATAGCCGAACAAAAAATAACGGGAGCAAAAGGAGCGGACCCCAAAGTCAAACCCCACGAGGGGGAAGAGTCAGCGGGTCCAGCCCTTTATGGGCCTTGACGGTTTAACCGCCATCTTGGGCGGCAACCGCAGGGGTGGCGGCTTAGCTGGAGGCCGAGCAATGTTCAAAGTTCGACCCGGAGGCGGCCCGGGACAGTTAGTCCAGCCCTCTTTGGGCATTAAAGGGTTGGCAGAAATCTTGGGCGGCGGCCATGGAGGGGCTGGTCCTGACTCTCATGCTGAGGGGGGAGGATCCACTCGGGACACTCTAGTCGAGGTGGGAGGGGCTGGTCCAGGCACTCACGCCGTGGTGGGAGGAGCCGCTCAGGGTACCTTAATAGAAGTGGGAGGGGCTGGTCCAGGTACTCACGCCGTGGTGGGAGGAGCCGCTCAGGGCACCTTAATAGAAGTAGGAGGGGCTCGTCCTGGCCCTCATGCTGTGGGAGGATTGGCTTTAGCTCCTTTTCAGGGGAGACCAGCTCTTTGGTGGTATAGTCTGGTCCCGGCCCTGGCAGCTCAAGCCATATCCCCCACCATCTTCTAGCCACCTCCGAAGGCTGGTATTCCAGGCCCCAAGGTGGTCTCTGAGACCTGAAGTTTGGTGGCTGGAAGGGGTCATAGCCCTGCTGGAGCTGGGGTTGTGGCTGTAGCTCCAGAGCTCTTCCTGGCTCTGGCTGCAGCCCCGGAGCAGTGGGTGGCTGTTGTGGCAGCACCAGGGTCGTGGGTGTTTTCTCCGCGGTCCTCCCTGAGCACCCCGTTAGCTCCCCCCCTAAAATTACATTTGGGCGCTTCCGGGATGCCCTTTTGCCTTCATAGAAGGCCCGCGGACCCATTGTAACCGGCCGCACAGATGGTTCGTATACAGCGTACGGCCGGAGACGTACCTACCGCTCCTCAGTGTTGTGCCTGAACGCGTTCATTGAACGATAGTTCATGAACGCGTTCATATTTTGAGCGAACGTGAACTGAACGTACTGCTTTACTGACTGATGAACGTTCCTGTGAACTCGTTCATTCTGGTGTCTTTGAACGGCACGTTCTCTGAGTTTACCCTCGTTTAATACGATGCCAGATTTCTATAGTGCCTTCTTTGCGCAAACCCGGCAACAACAGATATTAATATGTATCGGAAAAAACACCCAATCTGGCAACATCAGCCACTAGTGTCGCACCGCCGCATCATCATCAAAATAAAAACCAATAGTATCTATGAGCGACAAAGGAGCCAGGAGGCGTCGAATTGTACTTTTAATGAGTTTTATGACAAGGTCGGTGAGGATGGGCAAAATCTGACGTTTTTGTGCAAACTTTGCCCGCCGGGTTTTAAAAATTAAATCCGCACATCAATATCATCCAAAGCAACCTGAAACGGCATATTGAATTAAATTACAATCAACGACAAAAACCAAAGACAGATCCTCGACCCAATCAACCCCCGATAACTGCCTACAGTAGCGGCTCCGTTGTCATCTCCCAGGAGCAGCTGGATAACCTGGTGGTGCAGTATATTGTCGTAGAACCGCAGCCTTTGAGTAAAGTGGAAAGCCCAGCTTTCGTTAACTTAAGGGGTTGCAGCCATCCAAAAACGGGCCATCAAGAAACAAGGTACAGACACTGTTAAACCCACAACACTGTTAAACCCATAAAACACAACACTGTTAAACCCACAACACTGTTAACCCATAAAACACAACACTGTTAAACCCACAACACTGTTAACCCCATAAAACACAACACTGTTAACCCCATAAAACACAACACTGTTAAACCCACAACACTGTTAAACCCATAAAACACAACACTGTTAAACCCACAACACTGTTAACCCCATAAAACACAGCACTGTTAAACCCACAACACTGTTAAACCCATAAAACACAACACTGTTAAACCTACAACACTGTTAACCCCATAAAACACAGCACTGTTAAACCCACAACACTGTTAACCCCATAAAACACAGCACTGTTAAACCCACAACACTGTTAAACCCACAACACTGTTAACCCCATAAAACACAGCACTGTTAAACCCACAACACTGTTAAACCCACAACACTGTTAAACCCATAAAACACAACACTGTTAAACCCATAAAACACAACACTGTTAAACCCATAAAACACAACACTGCCCTCAAGCGCTCCAGTAGAGAGGCTCCTCAGCCATCGGTGGTCTAATATTCAGGTAGGAATAAACAGTGATTATATTACAATATTATTATTCTTTGGTAATAATTACAGTAAATACCCAGTCTCAATCAATAGTTATTGGTGATATTATTATAGTTCTGGTTTTCAATATAAACATGTCCAATTATTTCAGTGATTGCCTCAGCTCACAATTGCTTTAATAGATATTACTGTGATCATTTTTGCCATGATAATCATGATGTTAACATTTCTTGTTCTTCATGTCTGTGGTTCTATATGGGCTCTGGCAATAATATGGAAAAAGAACTATAAATGAACTAGTTCAAAATTCGGTTCGGTAGGTTTATTTATAATACAAAGTAAAACAAACCATAAACGGCGAAAAACGTTTAACTAGTTGCGTGAAATCGAAATGTGCATATAGCGACAAACATTCACAACGACAACAGTAGCTTAAACACATACACTCACCCCTAAAGCAACCGTGACATGAAACAATGCGAAGCAACGTGGTGACTTGCTCGCAACCCTTTATAGCTCACTAATGATAATAGGCTACCAAACAGCTGTGACTGACAAAAGGAAGTGACTCCGAAATCATACTGTGCAGCCACGCCCCCACACCACTCGTGACAATAAGACACAGCATCAAAAGCGTCTCGCCTAAAAAGGACTGGACTGCTGCTGAGTGGTCCAAAGTTATGTTCTCTGATGAAATTAAATTTAGCATTTCCTTTGGAAATCAAGGTCCCAGAGTCTGGAGGAAGAGAGGAGAGGCACAGAATCCACATTGCTTGAAGTCCTGTGTAAAGTTTTCACAGTCAGTGATGGTTTGGGATGCCATGTCATCTGCTGGTGTTGGTCCACTGTGTTTTCTGAGGTCCAAGGTCAACGCAGCCGTCTACCAGGAAGTTTTAGAGCACTTCATGCTTCCTGCTGCTGACCAACTTTGTGCAGACAGGGCTGGTTCAGGGGTATGGAGATGGGCAGACAGGGCTGGTTCAGGGGTGTGGAGATGGACAAACAGGGCTGGTTCAGGGGTATGGAGATGGGCAGACAGGGCTGGTTCAGGGGTATGGAGATGGACAAACAGGGCTGGTTCAGGGGTATGGAGATGGGCAAACAGGGCTGGTTCAGGGGTATGGGGATGGGCAGACAGGGCTGGTTCAGGGGTATGGAGATGGGCAGACAGGGCTGGTTCAGGGGTATGTGGATGGGCAGACAGGGCTGGTTCAGGGGTATGTGGATGGACAGACAGGGCTGGTTCAGGGGTATGTGGATGGACAGACAGGGCTGGTTCAGGGGTATGGAGATGGTCAGACAGGGCTGGTTCAGGGGTATGTGGATGGGCAGACAGGGCTGGTTCAGGGGTGTGGAGATGGACAGACAGGACTGGTTCAGGGGTATGGAGATGGACAGACAGGGCTGCAGAGACTAAAGCAATGTTTCCTAATAATTGTGAAAGAAAGAATGTAGAGAAAATAACAATGTGACATTGTGAAGCAGGTAAAAAAATGCTATGCAAAAAAATCCCAGCTAACATATGGATATATAAAATAAATTATAAAAAAATACAAAAATAAAAGTGATTCTGATGCTGGTCCAGCACATAAAACATGTGTTTGTATATTATGTTTAGGTGTCAGGGGAGAGAAAATCCATGTACATGTACAAGAGGAAAGACAGATAACAGGTTGATAATAGGAGGGGGGGGGGCGTACATGTCATATTACATAGCGTGTGGTCAGGGGCGTTGCACCCGTGGGGGATGTGGGCGTTTCAACACACACACTTTTCCCGGGAAGAGGGTCCAACACCCGCACTTTTTTCCTCAGTTTTTGCAAAAAACGCCTAACTACAGTCGCTCCTCCGCTCTGGTCGCTCTGTGTCTGCGCTGCTGCGGCTGCCTCCTCTCTCTCCCCCTCCCTTTCCTTCCCCCCCTCTTAAACATGACACCGGCTTAGAACTGTGTGACCGGCTGATGATGATGGCTCTTCTGCCTTAAGTCCCGCCTCTCTTGGTGTGTTAGATTTATCCGACAGCTCTTGCTGAGGAGGCAGGAACTTAGGTGGTTATTGTTATTTACATCTACCTTTTAAATTTACATCTACTTTGAATCAGTGTTTATTATTCGGAAGTTTTAAAATAAGCTTGATATGTGTTTGGGATGATGTTTTGTTTATGTTTTGTTGACATTTTCTAGTGTTTTTTCGGTTTAACAATTAGTTTTTTAGACTAATGCTAATTGCTAGTTGGGATATTGTTCAGTAGCTAGCTAAATTCGGCTATGTATGTTACGTAACATGCAAGTTATATAAACTAACTGTAATGAAGAAGCCAGAGAATTGATGAGAAAGAGGGACAAATTGCCATTGTTAAGCTGTGTATTTATGGGGTTTATTGCCAGTGCAATTGATTTTGATATTTTGAGCATTGTTTGTTGATTAGCTTAATACTTTTGTGGATATTTTACCTGTTGTGTCTGAAGAGAAATTATTAAATTGTTTGCATACTTGTTGAAGAACTATGAAAGAAAAGTGTTACATTATCCATAACACCAGAAAAAGCTTTGTGTGGGTGTTTTTTTTTTAATATCTTCCTTTTCAGGGCGCAAGTAAGCAAAATGTAGCTGTCATGTTAGACCCATGTTACTATCAAGCTTACCACTGTCTGTTTGTCCCACAGTATTATTAAGATGCAAAAAAAGAAAGAGGCAGGAGAAGATTGACACCTTTTTCAAGAGAAATTCTGTAAGTGAAGTTGAAAGCTGAAAATTGTAAAGTTTTTACATTAAATAACTTAGTATATTACCATTAGATATTGTTTGCATTTATTTCATGAAATTACTTTTCTATATTCACTAAGGGTTGCTAGTGCCACAGCTGTAATTGGTTGAGCCTGTTCCTTTACCACTACACCTTTGTTTAGGAGAGAAATTTGCTGGAGGCATCCGTTTTAGAGAGAGCACAGGAAGGTTCACAGGTGAGCAATGAAATGAATGTTACCATTTGTGAAAGAGATCTATGAAGGAAGAGAGCCCATGTGTGATGGGTGGTGCTCATTTCTATCCCAAATGCACATGTGTGTCTGGTGTTTTTAGATCAAATTCACAATTTCATTTTAAACTTTTTGATTAGGGTGTATGTGAGGATGTGGCCAGGAGTTAGAAAGACAGAGATGAAGAGGAAGGAAAAGATAGACAAGAAGCAGGCAGACAAGAAGCAGGCAGACAAGAAGCAGGCAGTCAAGAAGCAGGCAGACAAGAAGAAGGCAGACAAGAAGCAGGCAGACAAGAAGAACAGAGTGAGGGAGAGGTCAGAGAGGATAAGGATGAAATGTTAGAGAGAGGACCAGAGAACTCAGGTGTGGCTGCTACCCACCTTCAGTTCAGTAAGCCTAATCAACCAGATCCAAAAGTAATCGCTAAACATTCCTTGCCCAAATATACACTGAGTTTTCAGACTCAGTGGTACCAGAAATGTCCATGGCTCCATGTGAGTCCAGGTGTTGAGGGTGTATTGTGCTTTTACTGCTTCAAAGCCTTTAACTCTGAGACATCCCCTCTTGCCAAGAATGCTGATTCAGCATTCATTTCTTCTGGGTTTAAAAATTGGAAGAAAGCCCTTGAGCGATTTGCTGTGCATGGGAGATCCATGGCAACGCACATCTATGAAGATCGATCTGTACAGGTTCAGCTATCTAGTCTGACTGTGAAACAGCAAGGGGAAGCAAGGGAATGTCTTCTAAAAATCATTGGTGCTGTGCAGATGTTGGCTAGGCAGGGCTTACCTTTTAGGGGCCATGAATGTGGTGAGGGAAATTTTGAACAGGTTCTGAAGTACAAATCAGAGGATGACCCCTGTCTAACCAAGTGGTTGAAAGGTGGTAGAAAGGATGTATATACTTCAGCTATGGTTCAAAATGAAATCCTGACTTTGTTCAGCAGTGAGATCATAAGGGAACTTCCATACCTGCAGTACTCTGTGATGATGGATGGGACACGATACATGTCTGGGAAAGAGCAAGAGGCAGTGTGTTTGAGATATTTTGACAAGGATTTAGTCCCTCGTGAAGAATTTATTGGTCTTTATGAGGTTGCTTTGACAACCGGAGAAAATCTGGCAAAAGTAGTCATGGATGTTTTGCAGCGCCTAAACTTGCCTATCACTGGGTTGCGTGGCCAAGCATACGAAGGGGCTGCAAATATGGCTGGCAAATACAATGGAGCACAGGCCATTGTAAGAAAAATACAACCTCTGGCTCCCTATGTTCATTGTGCTGCCCACTGTGTTAACCTAATTACACAGAGGTCCTGTACTGCCTCAATATTTATCCGGAATTCTCTGGATTGGGTCAATGAGTTGGGAGTGTTGTTTGGGCAGTCAGGGAAACTGAAGGACATATTTAAGGGAATTGCAAGGTCTGAGGAGGGTGAGAGTCCATGCCATGCCATAAGACCTCTGTGTCCAACAAGTTGGACAGTCCGCACTAGTGCCATCTGCACTGTGCTAAACCAATACGAATGCATAATCAAGGCTTTGGCTGAGATGGCAGTGAGTGAGTCTGATGCGGCCAGTAAAGCACAGGGGCAGTATGACACAGATTTCAGCAGGGAAATGTTGTCCTTGGTCTTGTGTGTGCTTTGGAGATCACAGGCGAGTTGGAGGTTTTAAATATTTCCCTCCAGAGGAGAACACAGACCCTAGATGATTCAAAATTAAATTCAAGATTCAACGTTTCATTGTCAAGTATACAGAGTGACTTGCATCAGACTGTACAATGAAATTCTTAAGACATGGCAAGCAACAACTACGTAGTTAGAGAATAATAAAAATAAGGATAAAAAACAATTTACAATATACAGACTATACATAACTATAAAATGTGCATACTGAGTCAGAATATGTACAGTGTGTAGACCATAAATACTTAAATACTGTAATGAAAGTGATCTAGTGCCAGCAGTAATGTATATTCAGAATATGCTAGTTACATTATATACATAATGGAGTGTGTATGGCCTGTATGCAGACCTTACATACTTAAACACTGCAATAGAAGTGATCTGATACCGGTGGTGGAAACATGAATAGGTAAAACAGTGTTACTGGTTGAGGAGCCTAATAGTCTGAGGGTAGAAACTGTTCTTTAGTCTGGAAGTGCGTGTACCAATGCTACGGTAACGTCGACCAGATGGGAGTAGGGTGAACAAGTGATGGCCTGGGTGGTTAATGTCTTTGATGATGTTCCTGGCCTTCCTGAGGCATCGTGAATGGTAGATGCTATGAACAGAGGGGAGGTGACAGGCAATGATGCGTTCTGCAGTCTTTACCACCCTCTGTAGGGCCTTGCGGTCAGCAGCCGTGAAGCTCCCGTACCAAGCAGTGATGCAGCCTGACAGAATGCTCTCGAAGGTGCACCTGTAGAAGTTGGTCAGTGTCTTTTTAGCCATACAGAACTTCTTGAGTCTCCTCAGGAAGTATAGGCGTTTTTGGGCAGTTTTCACTGCCGAGTCGGCTTGCCTGGACCATGTGAGGTCATCACTGATGAACTGACCGAGGAACTTGAAGACAGGTACTCTCTCTACTTCAGCTCCATCGATGTGTATGGGGGCGTGTTCCCCCCTGCCGCTTCCTGAAGTCGCTGATCATCTCCTTAGTTTTCCCGACGTTAAGAGAGAGATTGTTGTCCTGGCACCATGTAGTCAGGTTTTAACCTCTTCTCTGTATTTTGATTCATCGTTGTTGGAGATGAGACCAAGGATGGTGGTGTCGTCAGCAAACTTGAAGATGACGTTCGGGCTATGTGTGGCCACGTAGTCATACGTAAACAGGGAGTACAGCAGGGGACTGAGTACGCAACCCTGTGGGGCTCCGATGCTCAGGGTCAGGGCAGAGGATGTAAGATTGCCCATTCTCACCACATGAGGTCTGCCCGTCAGAAAGTCCAGGATCCAGTTGCACAGGGAGGTGTTGAGACCCAGGGTCCTGAGCTTGGGAATGAGCTTGGCGGGCACAATGGTGTTGAACGCTGAGCTGTAGTCCACGAACAGCATCCTCACGTAAGTGTTGGCTTTTTCCAAATGGGAGAGGGCTGTGTGTGTGGTCAGGGCGATGGCATCGTCCGTAGATTTGTTGGGGCGGTATGGAAATTGAAGGGGGTCTAAGGTGTCAGGGAGGTAGGAGCAGATGTGAGTTCTGACCAGCCGCTCGAAGCACATCATGATGATAGAGGTCAGTGCTACAGGACGGTAGTCATTCAGGCAGGTGATGGTAGGTTTCTTTGGCACAGGGACAATGGAGGTCTGCTTGAAGCAGGAGGGGACAATTGAGTGAGTCAGGGAGATGTTGAATATTGAGGTGAAACCTCTGCCAGTTGGTCAGCGCACCCCCTGACAACACGGCCTGGAATGCCATCTGGCCCTGGTGATTTCCGAGGGTTGACTTTTTTAAAGACTCTCCTCACATCAGCCGTGTCCAGAGCCGTGTCCTCAGTAAGCCTCGTCGCAGGAGTTGTATTAGCCATCTCAAACCGTGCATAGAAGGTGTTGAGCTCGTCAGTGAGAGAGGCGGCGGGACAAGCATCACTACTAGATGGTATGCTAGATGGTATGCTTTCAGCTAGTTCCTGTTTCCTGTTTGCTCCAACTGGACGCGCCGCACGCGGCTGCTCCTGCCTACCTAGATTTAGTTTTACCTAGCTTTAGTTTTCTCGTTCGTACTTATATGATTGCTTTCTTGCTTAATTTGCTTGATTTCCCTGATTTTGTTTTACAGTTTACAAACTTATCCGAACATTCACCGGGACCTTCCTGTGTCTCCGTCTGGATAAGTCGTGCTACTCATCTGCGCACTAGAAAGTTAAGTACTCGTTTGTGTTATGCCTTTTCACTGTAGTCGGTGTACTTTTAACCTGAAGGAGAACTACCGCCTTCAGGAGAAGATAGCGAAGTTAGAGTCTCGGTTACAGGTGCATGTGTCAGGGAAGGCTTATGGTAGAGTAGACAGGCAAGCTATTGCGCCTTTGCCACTAGGAACACAGCATAGAGCTAGCCCCTCGGCACAGCCCTGGCAGCCGGGCAACTCCTTCAAGTCTTTCTCGGCTACTGGAAAGAATTGCTACCGAACGGCGAAAATTTGTCTTTCCAACCGATTTTCTCCCTTAGATTCGGAACCACTGCCCGAGCCATGCTCTGATGGGAACGAACGGCTGCAATTTCTGCTGGCAGCCCGGAAAAACTGAAAACGCTAGTTATTGGCGATTCCATTACTCGCAGTATTAGATTAGAGGATCAGCCAGCGATCATTCATTGTTTACCGGGGGGCAGGGCCACCGACGTAGCCGCTAATCTGGAGTTGGTGCTAGCGAAGTCTAAAACTGGAAAGCGTAGGGAGTATAGAGATATTGTTATTCACGTTGGCACTAACGATGTTAGGATGAGGCAGTCAGAGGTTACGAAGCAGAACCTAGCGTTAGCGTGTAGTTTAGCTAAAAAGATGTGCCGGCATCGAGTAATAGTCTCTGGCCCCCTGACAGCTAGGGGCAGTGATGAGATCTACAGCAGACTCTCACAGCTTAATCGCTGGCTAAAGACGGAGTTCTGCCCGTCGCAATCGATAGGTTACGTGGATAATTGGCCAGGTTTTTGGGACTCGCCCAGGAACAGGGTCAAGCCTGATCTGCTGAAGAGCAACGGACTCCATCCTAGCTGGAGAGGTGCTCTTCTTTTGTCTAGGAATATAGCTAGGAGACTCACTCCTAAAGTGTTAACATGTGATTGGGTGCAGGTCAGGCAGCAGGCTGTTAGCCAGCCTGCTAGTCTAGTGGGATCTGCTGATAGCATAGCCAGAGCAGTCAGCAAACCCTGCACCATCGACACCGTCATTAAAACTAGGCTCAATAAAATAAAAAAAGGTAGTGTTAATAAAAGCAACCTTATTATTATAAGGCCCTCAATTAGTCCAGTCATAAATAAAACTGACATTAACATCTCATATCTAAAAATAGGTCTCCTAAATATTAGATCACTCACCTCAAAATTACCTCAATTACAGTAAATTAATTAATTACTGATCATAAATTAGACCTAAATTACCTAAACTGTGTGAAACCTGGCTTAAGCCTGATGAATGTATTCCTTTAAATGAAGCTTCCCCTCCAGGTTACACCAGTGATCAGATTCCCCGTGCATCCCGTAAAGGGGGGGTGTTGCTAATATTTATGCTACACAATATAATCTTTCATTAAAACAAATCACTGGGTTTGTGTCTTTTGAAGTATTACTTATGAGAACAAATCAGGGCAATACCTCATTTTTGATAGCTACTATCTACAGGCCTCCTGGGCCGTACACATTGTTCCTAAGTGAGTTTCCAGAATTCTTGTCCAACATTGTAGTCATGGCAGATTCAATTTTAATCGCTGGTGATTTTAACATCCATATGGAAAATACCAATGACCCTCTTCAAAAGGCCTTTAGTGCCATAATTGACTCGGTAGGTTTTCTCCAGCACGTCTCAGGACCTACGCACTGTCACAATCATACTTTAGATACTAAAGATAGATACTATTTCTCCTCAAAATCCTGGTTTATCTGACCATAATCTTATAACATTTAGCATTAAAACAAGTGACACTTTTGCCCCCCAGGTAGGGATCTTTAAAACCCGTTGCATAAATTCTACGACTACTAATACATTTATTGACGCACTTTCAGGCTCGTTCGGCCTGCTAAATGATGGTAGAGCTACATCATCTATACCCAATCAAATAGAGGATCTAAACGATATACTGCGTAAGACTTTAGATGCTGTGGCACCCCTAAAAACAAAACCAATACGAAATAAGAAACTTACTCCCTGGTACACTGACACTACTAGAACACTTAAGCTAGCCTCCAGAAAATTGGAGCGAAAGTGGCGCTCCACGAAGTTAGAAGTATTTAGACTAGCCTGGATTGATAGTACTGTGCTATACCGGAAATCACTTATAAGTGCTCGATCAGCCTACTTATCTAATCTAATCGACACAAACAAAATAATCCTAAATTCCTTTTTGACACAATTGCAAAACTCACTAAAAAGCAACGTTTAACCAATGAACTGGGTCTTCACTTTAGTTGTGATGAATTCATGAACTACTTCGATGAAAAAATAATCAACATTAGAAAATAAATTGCAAATTGTACCCTTAACTGCCTCATTTCTCAAAAACTCTGTAGTCCTGTGAGCCCGCAGAGCTACCCTGATTTAGTTTCAATGGCGACTCTTGAATCTTTTGTACCTGAGTCTCCTGAAACATTTACAAAATTAATAAATAGTTCAAAATCAACCAACTGTCAACTAGACCCAATTCCAACTAAATTACTTAAGGAGTTACTTCCTGTGCTTGGCCCATCAATGTTGAACATAATAAATTGCTCCCTGTCCTCCGGATCAGTGCCAACCTCACAAAAAATTGCAGAAATTAAGCCTCTGCTAAAAAAATGTAACTTAGATCCAGACATCCTAAAAAACTACCGACCAATATCAAACCTCCCGTTTCTTTCAAAAATCCTAGAAAAATCTGTCTCACTACAACTTAGGGCCTTTCTGAAGACAAATAATATAAATGAAAAACTTCAGTCCGGTTTTAGACCCCATCATAGCACTGAGACTGCACTTGTTAAGGTGGTAAACGACCTTTTATTTGCTTCTGACAAAGGTTCTGCATCTCTCCTATTGCTTCTTGATCTTAGTGCTGCCTTTGACACTATTGATCACACCCTTCTCTTGGAGAGATTGGAGACCCTTGTTGGGCTAAGAGGACATGTTCTCGATTGGTTTAGATCTTATTTATCAGATAGACTTCAGTTTGTTTGTGTAGATGGCTTATCCTCTAACAAATCAAAGGTATGCTTTGGTGTTCCACAAGGCTCAGTCTTAGGACCACTTCTGTTCTCACTCTATATGTTACCTTTGGGTGATGTAATCCGAAAACATGTACATTTTCACTGCTATGCCGATGACACGCAGCTGTATATTGCTATGAAACATGGAGAAGCCCCTAAATTATCCACTATGGAAGCTTGTGTTTCAGATATACGAAAGTGGATGACAGAGAATTTTCTGCTCCTAAATTCAGATAAAACTGAAATGCTAGTTTTAGGACCTAAGAAACAGAGAGATTTATTGACAGACCTTACGCTGAACCTAAACGGATGTATAGTCATTTCACAAAAAACTGTCAAAAGCCTTGGAGTGACCCTTGACCCGGATCTCTCATTTGACGATCACATAAAATATATTTCAAGGACAGCATTTTTCCTTCATTCAAAAATCAGAAATTATTTATCAAAAATTGATGCAGAAAAACTAATCCATGCTTTTGTTACCTCAAGATTAGATTATTGCAATGTTCTATTCTCTGGTTAACCTGATAAATCCGTAAACAAACTTCAATTAGTACTTAATACGGCTGCTAGAATCTTAATTTGAAGTTTGACCATATTACCCCAGTTTTAGCCTCTTTACATTGGCTGCCTGTTAAGGCTAGGGCAGACTTTAAAGTACTACTGTTAACATATAAAGCTTTACATCAACTTGCTCCCACCTACCTCGCTGAATTAGTCCAGCCATACATACCCACGCGTAACCTTAGATCAAAGGATGCAGGTCTTCTAATTGTACCTAAAATTTCTAAACAAACAGCTGGAGGTAGAGCGTTCTCCTACAGAGCTCCTCTATTATGGAATGAGTTGCCAATCTGGGTTAGAAATGTAGATTCTGTTCAAACCTTTAAATCAGAATTAAAAACATATATTTTCAGTAAGGTCTATGGTTGAGTGTAATATGGCCCTGGGTACGAAGGTTGAACGGAAGGCTCGGATCTCATTCTGCCCTGCTGTCTTTGCCTTGCGGGTTCACATCTCCCCTGGGGTGTCCTCTCGATTGCTGCCTGGGGGGTGGAGTCACTGGCTCGCTATGGTTCCCCGTTGTTGCCTCTCGAGTAGCTTTTTGAGCAAAAACGATACCTCCAGGCTGCTGCCTGGGGGGTGGAGTCACTGGCTCGCTGTAGCTCTCCTTTGTTCGCTCAATCCGAGTAGCTAGTGAACAAACTCTGATTATCCCAGTTAACTGTGGGGAGGAGTCACTGGTTCGCTATAGCTCTCCTTTGTTCGCTCAATCCGAGTAGCTGGTGAATTAAACTCTGATTATCCCAGTTAACTGTGGGGAGGAGTCACTGGGTCGCTACCCCCCTGTCTCATTCTAAGATCTATGCTGCTATATTATGGTGCCGGGGACGTAGGGAACCAGGGTGTCTAACCTTTCCTGTGTCCTGTCTCTAC
Source organism: Dallia pectoralis (assembly GCA_029465975.1). Lineage (NCBI taxonomy): Eukaryota > Metazoa > Chordata > Actinopteri > Esociformes > Umbridae > Dallia > Dallia pectoralis. The sequence goes on from CM055736.1 coordinate 7,283,499, forward strand.
TAACATCTGTCTGGACTTGTCCTGGGTTTACCCGTTCATGGCCATTGTCTCACTAACCCCCGTGTCTCCTTTTAAAGTATTATGTTCGGTATACTATTGTGCCGGGAACTAGTGTCCAACCTTTCCCTGTGTTTGTGTCCACTTCTGTCAGGGGGACCGCTCCAGCTTGGAGCATATGCTGGATCCTCCCTGGGGCCCCTGGCTGTGCGGCTGACGGAGCAGCTGATGCAACCGGAGCTTCTTCCTCCAAGCCTATCAAGCCCATCATCCCTCCCGGTCATCCCAGACTGTTTTGTTTCTCAGATTTTCGCACCTCGCTTGTTGTATTGTCATGGACTGACCCAGCCCAGCCAGAAGAGGACTGGTGATCCCTCAGAGCCTGGTTCCTCTCTAGGTTTCTTCCTAAATCTGACTTTCAGGGAGTTTTTCCTAGCCGCCGTGTATCAACTTGTTCAACTTTTTTTTTTTTGTTCAACTTGTTGATGTTTGCTCTGTCGGATTCAGGCTGGTGATTGTAAAAGCACTTCGTAACAACTTTTGTTGTAAAAAGGGCTTTATAAATAAATTTGATTGATTGATTGGTATGCTAGATGCTATGCTTTCAGCTGTTGCCTGTGTTAAAGAAAGTTTAAGCAAAAAGTGAAACACTAAAAGATTTCAGGCTATTTACATAAAAGCAGCAAGGATGTGTGAGACTCTTCATCTCACTCCTATTGCCTCACCTCGCGTCCGTATCCCACCTCAGCGGTTCACAGGTAGTGCTCCTGCACATGTACATGTGTCCCCTTCTTACTACTACTATCACGACCAGAGTAAAGGACCCAAGCGCAGACACGGAGGGGGAGACAATCAAATGATTTATTAAGGGGATAGGCAGATCCGTAGTCGGGGACAGGCAATAGTTCATACACGGGGTTAGGAAGATCCGTAGTCGGGGACAGGCAATGGTTCATACACGGGGTTAGGCAGATCCGTAGTCGGGGACAGGCTGGGTTCGGTTAACGGGAGTAGGCAGGTTCGTAGTCAGGAAGCAGGATCAGGAGAACAGGAATAGGCAGGCTCGGAGTCGTGGACAGAAACTGGTCACAAGGACGATAAAGCACAGGCAGGTCACTTGGAAAACACTGGGAGGTACGCTGGAAATGAGTGTACAGGACAAACGATCAGGCAACAGGTAACAGGAACAGCTGACATATAAAGCCCAGGGAATAATCAGTACATGGGGATCACCTGGTGGAAAGAGGTGGAGACAATGACAAGCCAGGTGAGACAGATCAGGTTGTGACAACTACAGGGTATATGCAGGAATCGAAGTTAATTTTAATACCTTTTCAAGACTTTTTCAAGACTTCTCATTATTTTTTAATACCTCACTGCCACTTCAAGCTGTAACCATTTACATCAGTGATAAAAACTAAAAAGCATTAATATCCAACCCTTTACTGAAAAACAGAACTGACAGTGCAATTCACAGTGCAAGAAAGTGCACAAACAGCTTTGCTCCTTGCACATCCCTGAGCTAATTAATAATAAAAAGTGCACAGCAATTTCTATTTTTATTAAGGACCTACCTGTCAAAACAATAAATAATTTATAAAAATATAGAAAAATACAATTCAGAAAACTTTGAACCTCAGAACTTATTCTCTGCACTACACTCACAGACGTACATGGTCACAAAACTCTCACTCACAAACGCACACACAAACTCTCCTCATCAAGGACTCCAACGTGTTTCCGTTTAAGGTGCTGTATTATCACCGTGGTGCTCCCGTGCCATGTCATGTCGTTTTTGCATATCTTGCAATTAACACACTTTTTATTTATGTATTTCCTTAGTGTGAAATGCTCCCACCCTTTGGATGACTTCGGTCGAACTGATTTTGCCGACTCCGCCATCAAAACAACGTAACAGCTCCGCACCGCACTCAACTCAATTGCTTTTATCTCCGCGACCGAGTGGCGTATCGCGCGACCCAACGTGTCGATAATGAAATTCGTTCCCAGCTTTTTTAATTATCGATTTTTATCGATTTTATCGATTCGTTGTTGCAGCCCTAAAGTTAACTTACCTAGCCAAGGTACCTAGCCAGAACAGATCTTTGTTAATATGACACTTCTCAAAACACACACATAAGAGGTTGAAAATGAAATAAATAAAAATATAGTATATAGAGTATATATAATATATAGTACTAAGCAGGTACCTAGATTGGACACGGACATCTTCCAAGAATCGAATGTGGACATCAAGCTGTTTCGTTTTTGTTGACTGGTGGAGCGACACGTCAAACATTAACACAAACTGGCCAGCCTTGTTGATGGTGTTGATAAGCTCCTGCTTGAAGTGTGGTGCTAACCCGAATCGTATGATGTATCCAGTTTTCTCCTTGCCACAAGTGAACGACTTTGCAATATCTGAATCTGGGTTAATGATACATGTTCACTGTTAAACCAGTGTTCTGCGTTAATGTTAAATGTTCACTGTATTAAACCAGTGTTAACCCATTATTCTGTGTTAATGTCAAATGTTCCATGTGCTAAACCAGTGTTCTGCATAATGTTAAATGTTCTGTGAGTTAAACAATGTTCCGCGTCAATTCTCAGAGTGTTTTATTCAAGAGAGGCCATGTTAAACTTTAGGGAAACAACTCCTGGTTTCTCAATCTCCTGGGCGGATCATGACACAGAACTTCCTGGGAGAAAGGAGGAGAAATATGTTTCTGCATCAGCAATGGCTGGGACAAATATATTACGTTTTTTTTTTGTTTTTGTTGACTGGTTGAGCGACTCGTCAAACATTAACACAAACTGGCCAGCCTTGTTGATGGTGTTGATAAGCTCCTGCTTGAAGTGTGGTGCTAACCCGAATCGTATGATGTATCCAGTTTTGTCCTTGCCACAAGTGAACGACTTTGCTATATCTGAATCTGGAAACATAGCCTTGAAAACTTCAGCCAAGTTCTCGTTTGAGTTCAGTGAATGGTGTTTCTCCGCTGTGTGGAGACACCACAACACCTCAGCACGCAGTGTTGCGGTGCCGTCCAGAGCTACTCTGATGTCGGCTGCAGAAGATGAAGCAGAGACAGCCCGGATCGTAGCTGTAGCAATGCAATTACCACAGAAGCTAGCGATGGAGAGCTGCCGCTCTCGGCGGCTAGCAGCAGCTTTGTGGCTAGCACAACACATGTGGGACTTTAACGAGTTAATGCCCATTGACACAATACTTATTTTTTTCTTGCAAAATGTACAATATGCCTCCCTGATTTTCCCCTAGACTGGCTGCAGCCCCTCTTTAAAGTCCGGCATTTCCAGCCAGGACGCTGCAAATTTGCACTTCCCCATTCTGTTCATGCGTTGACCAACCTTCTCTTAAAACATTTCGGTGCGTTGTAATACGCACTGGGAACGCCAGAGCGTACATTGTGCTTTTGAACTTTCGCCCGCCTGCCCGCTCTGGTGCTCTCAGAGGCAATTTACGAAAATTTTTTAAATAAAAATGACTAAATTCACACACTTTTACAATGTTTTTGGGACTGTTGGACAGTTAATTCAGAAAAAAAATACATTAAATATGTAAGACTTTATAAAGCCGTGATAAGACTTTTTAATACTTTTTAAGGGTCCCTAATTTTCCCAAAATTGATTTATCACCTTTTAATACTTTTCAAGACCCTGCGGATACCCTGTACTACAGGACTGAATTCTACAAAGTTCTGGATGTTGGTGACATGCAGTTTAGAGAATGATTTGAGCAGGAGGGAATGCAAATGTTAAGGCACCTGGAACAAGTTCTCTTAACTGGAAAGATACATGGTGTTGTCCAACAGTTCCCAGAAATCAACCCAGACGTCCTCAAAGTTAAGCTTGCATTGTTCAGAATGAAGTACAACTTCCAGTCTAGTACTGAAATTGTTGCTGCTCTTCAAAGGATGGCCCCAGAGGTCCGTGGTCTCTTTGACCAAGTCGAAACAGTTGCCCGACTCCTCCTAGTTGTTCCTGTGTCATCAGCAAAGTCAGAAAGGAGTTTCAGCTGCCTCCGTAGGCTGAAAACATGGCTACGCAGCACCATGACCCAAACCCGCCTCAACAGTGTTGCTTGTTGTGCCATGTACATAAAGACAAGCTTGACAGGGTAAACAGAAAAAAGATTGCTGAGCAGTTTGTCTCCTCTAAGGAGGGCAGAAAGAGCACTTTCGGTTCTTTTAAATGAGGTAGTTGGTCATATTGGTTGTTGTTGGTTGCATTTATATATATATATATATATAGTTATAGGTATTTATATTTTGTTACTAATACATGTTGTTTTATAATATATGTTGTTCGGAAAAAAATCCCGCCTGGAATTATGAAAGTATTTCAGATTCTTTAGGAATTCTAGTTTTGACTTACTTTCTGTGTGTTTTGATACTTTTCTAGTATCTTTTCAATGGGAAGCTTTTTATATTTTGTATGTTTCGTATCCTTCTGTCATTGTATTAATTGTTTTATTGTTAATAAACAAACCACATCCATCCCCCACACTTTTGAAAAGCTTGCTACGCCCCTGCGTGTGGTGGAAGTTCCACAATTGTTATAACTGCAAGGTGCATTCCCATGCCTTGGATTTGATTGGCTAATGGTCATCAAGCCGGTTCAACCATCAACAAATAAGAGATCATCTTGCCTAACAAAGCTAATTCATAAGCAAGATAGAAAAATACGAGAGAAGAGTGAAGGCAGTCAGTAGTAGTAGAAGTATAAGAAAGCAAGATAAACAGGTTGTCAAAACAATGGAAGATTTCAAAGCAATATGCTGGCTGACTCTCCTAGTGGCTCTTCTTTCACAAGGTAAGAGTCCCTTTATTGCACTAATATATTTTATTACTGGTGACTCTTGTGGTGTTAAGGAGCAATTCAAGTTATAGATCATACATTACTAGCCTTATAAAATAAAGACAGTCAAAGTGAATTGGATTTCATGTGGTTTGTGACACTAACTAACTAATTACTCATTAGACCAAACTGGTGATCAAGGTACACCCATTTCACACATTTATAAAAAAAAAACGAATAACTTTATAATCAGATGGATGAAAAAGGTAAAAAAAACAATTTCATGTGATAGAAATGAGCTTTTATCAAAGTGGCCTGCATACAGATTCCTTGTAAATGGATGAAAAAAGCTATACTTCATTGTTATTCAAAATGTAATTACAAAGTTGGGGTAAAATCCTAAAGAATGTTTTGTAAAAACTGTTGATAAATCTGTATTGTACTGTAAATAAAGTAAAAAAAATATTTAGATGCATAATGTACAAATATTGTCAACTTATTAAGGGAAAGTGTTACCATATAAGATTTTGTAAAGAGAAAGCACAGTTTAAGGGATATCTTTATTGGAGGCAGTGAGGGCAAAACACTAATTTCGCTAGGTAAATGCATACTTAGCAATAATATTTTATCCTGGTGTGGTGACCCAAATGTTCCTGTGACATTTACATGTAATGTAACATAAAACCCATGGAATGCCTTACTGGACAAAGGTAACATTGACAGCACTTTTATTTAAATAGGACAAACCCATTACTAGTGGAACGGCTAAGTGATATAATCGTTCAGTTTATGATACAAGCGTTAAAATTGGCCTGAGCAGTCTCCATGGGTCACTTGACAAGAAAATTGTCCAAGCCACTTGAAATTTCAAGATGGCCGTCACCTTAGTGGAGCAGTTAAGTGATATGGTGGTTTATTTGGTAATACAAGCATGAAAATTGGCATGAGCAGTCTCTGATGGTCACTAGACTAGCCAGAGCTGTTTTCACTCCTTTAATCGCCAGAGCCCCGCTCCCGCTGGCGTCATTAACATACGAATCATTCCAATTAGCACCTACATTCTCATCTGCAGCTTCACCATCCATTCACCTAGTAACCTGCCATCCATCTACAGCATCAGATCATCTACTGTGTTATCATCCTGAATTAAATTAATTAGGATGAATTATGAAGTAAAACATTTTACTAAAATATTATGTATTTATTGTCTTATGTCTTATATACAAAACAAAATTAAAACCATGATTTTAAAATGCACAGGCTATGACATTTAAATTTCTAAAGTTAGAATAAATGAAAATCCATCAAACTGTATGTCCTATTTTGATGTAGTAAATGCTAAAACATTTTAGATCACAAGCGACGTGCAATGATTTGCGCATGATTGGCCGTATATAGACATATTGCAACACAGACTCTTGAAATAAAAACATCAGGCTACAGTGTATAATTCGATCATTTTTATTTGTAAAATGTATTATAGTAATTACAGTCCAGTAACTAAGGCACTGTAGACAATGAAACACGTATGTTACAACACAGTTTGTATATTGGTCACGGTCGGGTATTCTGCTGTTACCCGGGAGATACATTGATCTATTTCGTTTTAAATTATTGTTCTGTTTATTTAGTAAAACATATATTACTTTATATACGTACCTCTTTTTTCTAGTTAATTCAAATTCAACCAAGCCAATCAATCTATTGTCTATGTGTATCTCGCAGTCTTTTGTCTGCCTGAGCAGGACACGCAAACTACGGTAACCGGTTGCACTGCACACAGTGTTCATTAGTGTTGTTATGAGTGCACATGAGACAGCAGCAAACTAATCCATTACATATATCCAGTTTCATATAGACCGGACCAAAACGTGTCCAGTTTCTTATAGACCAGACCAAAACGGATCCAGTTTCATATAGATCGGACCAAAACGCGTCCGGTTTCATATAGATCAGACCAAAACGAATACAGTTTCATATAGATCGAACCAAAACCAGTCCAGTTTCATATAGATCGGACCAAAACGCATCCAGGTTCATATAGATCGGACCATTATTGAGTGCAATAGGCGCATGACACATATAGAACTGATAGATAATTAAAAATGAAATGAATGGGCTGTATACATAGATGTATTGGATGAATTTGTTCTGTTTATTTAGTGAAACATATTTCATTATAAACGTACCTCTTTTTTCTAGTTCATTCAAATTCAACCAAGCCATCTATCTATCTATTGTCTATGTGTATCTCGCAGTCTTTTGTCTGCGTATAGCCCATTCAACCATTGACGTCATAAGCCCAGTGAGGTGTGATCGGTGTCTGGGTACCGCAATTAGCCCCTCTTGGGTACCAACGCCCAGCGGCGTGGGATTATGGTGACAGGAGGGCAGTTTAGGTATTAAAAAACATGTAAATAGTAGTTTTAAATAGTGTTCGGTTTGTGATTTTGCAATTTTGAAAACGGGACATGGTAAAATGCACGTATTTAGGAAAAGTCATGGAAGGACGAGGCTGTAGCTTTTCAACATTATTCATTTATTTTAATTACTAACTGCAACGCCCGCGGGCGTGGGCTGTTGGCGCTTCTAGTGTTAATTTCTGAAATGGCTTCAGCTGGACCAGAAGCAGTTTTAGGGGATTTAATCCCCAAGAAAAATAGCACGTCGGTTATTTGGGAGTATTTCGGGTTTGAGGGTGCATACATGCACCAGAACCAGGTACTGTGCAAAACCTGTCGCGCTAAAGTTGCAACATCACGTGGAAACACAACTAATATATACCGACACTTTAAAAATCACCACAGAAAAAGTCTGGTGAAAAGTCTAGCGGAAAGGATACTCAGGGCCACAGTAGCCAACAGACTACAATTACTGCATCTTTTGCCAGTGTAACGCCGTATGATAAGAGCAGCCGAAGACACCGGGAGATAACGACAGCCATAAGTCACCACATTGCCAAGGACATGGTGTCCGTTAACCATGCAAATAGGATCTAGCAGGGGCAACGACATAGGCATGTGCAACTGAGTCCATATCTGAAGCACTTACACCTTCCAGTACATGCCTTGTTGCACGTGGAAGGATGACACAATGTCACAACCACTGAAGGCATGGAAGAAGAGGATATCGCTGAAACCATCTCGCTGAAACCATCTCATGTATAGGGATCCATCCTCTCCTTTGCCAAACGTCATCCACATTTTTTCCAGACCAAGTTGCATCAAAGACAGCATAACAGAAGTGGTTATGATTAAAATGTCTGTGTCATTGGCATCAATCATCAGGGATTTGTGTCCTTGTTTCAATGCATGCTGGGCATGAAGGAAAATACACGTGTCTGCCTCTTCATGACTACACGGGGCTACTGCATCCAGGTTAGTAGTTTGGTTGCTCCACCAAGGTGGTGGCCATCTTGAAAAATGGCCGCAATCTTGAAATGTCAAGTCGCTGTGGGTGGCTTATTGTCTAGTGACCATCAGAGACTGCTCATGCCAATTGTCATGCTTGTATCACCATATCACTTAACTGCTCCACTTAGGTGTCGGACATCTTGAAAAATGTCCGCCATATCGAAATTTCAAGTGGCTTGGACAATTTTCTTGTCAAGTGACCCATGGAGACTGCTTATGCCAATTTTCACACTTGTATCATAGACTGAACGATTCTGCCAAACATAAGCACTTAGCCACTCCACTAGTAATAGGAACCAGGTGTGTGCAACAGACAATGTGATAATGATGGGGCTAATAGGCTGGTGACAAAAAAATACGCCCCTCAAAGACTTATTAAAAAGAGTATTTAAAACAACATTTAAAAATATATTTTCAATTAAATTACATTAACAAAATCATTGCAGATATAAATAGCTTAACTAACTAAGCTAGATCTTGTAAAAAATGTAAAACTGCATCAGCTGTTGGAGGGAAGAAGTCACCTTCTTTGTTATGGAGGACCAAGTCTGCCAGAATTAAAAATGAATAAATAAAGAAATGCATCAGTACAAGTATTTTACATCAAAATATACGTAAAAAAAGTAATTATAGATAATCTGTTGTTTTCTCCTATTTATTTATTTCCACAATCATTTATTTCTGTAAGTATTTATTTCAGTTGACATTTATTTCCGTTTAAATTTATTTCCGTATATATTTATTTCCGTATATATTTATTTCTGTATTTCCACAACCGCAGGCAAATGAGGAGGGTGTCAACCATAGTACGTCGCAGTGGTATCAGTATTCCTATTGGTTAATCGGTGTAGGGGTTCCAAGATCGACTTTATATGTCTAGACTGCTCTAACTACGGAAGTAATGCACAGGCTATGGCGTTTAAATTTCAAACAATCGAAAAAATTAAAATCCATCAAACTGTATGTCCTTTTTTGATGTAGTGGTAACACATTTTAGATCACATGCGACGTGCACAATCAAATGATTTGCGCATGATTGGCCGATAAGCGAATCTATTTATATGTATCTCTCCGTCCACAGTCGGCTCACAGCTTCAGTTGAAGCTGTAAACCGGTTACACTGCGCACAGTGTTCATATCGGAACAAAACGGTTCCAGTTTGACCAAAACCACGTATTTAGGAAAAGTCATGGAAAGACAAGGCTGTAGCTTTTAACATTAAATATTTATTTGAATTACTAACTGCAACGCCCGTGGGCGCGGGCTGTTGGCTCTCCTAGTTTAACCGCAGTTGGTATCAACTTTCGCAGTGCATTGCCGCCCCCTGCTGTCCTGAACGATTACATCTGTTTCTCGCACTCTGAGCTTCATTGCTTTGGTTGAACGATTAAGTCCCGCCCCCTCATTTGCCTACGGTTGTAGAAATACAGAAATAAATATATACGGAAATAAATGTAAACGCAAATAAATATAAACGGAAATAAATACTTACAGAAATAAATAATTACAGAAATAAATGATTGTGGAAATAAATATATAGGAGAAAACGACAGATTAAAAAATAATAATTTTTTACGTATATTTTGATGTAAAATACTTGTACTGATGCATTTCATTTATTTATTCAATTATTTTTAATTCTGGCAGACTTGGTCCTCCATACATTGTATGATGACTGTACACACATTTTTGTTAACATTTATCTGGGCAATATTGAAAAAGCTGAATAGAAAGTTTGACATATTTGCCAGTAAAACCAACATAACAAGTAGCCTTCTTTTTAAAGGGGCATTGTATAAAATCATGTCTTATAAAAGGGCTTTATAAAATACATTTGATTGATTGAAAATATGGTGGTGATCAATGGAAAGATGTTTTTTTTACATATTCCAATCTCCCTGAGACAACCCTGTAAAGTGTTCACAACATTTTATTATGGTGATCCTCATGTTATTAGGGTTACGTTCCTTGCTGAAGTTCAGTTCATTATCTTTCAGGCTCTAGTTTCTGATCCACTATTCTAACAACTAAACTGCCAAACAGAAAGTTAGTTATGCACTAATTACTGTGAAGCACACAATGTAAGGTGAACAGTAGGTTTAGATAACATACATAGTGGTGGAACTAGTTTTGACAGCTGCTGTTTTGCTATGCTGGAACACAATACACAAAGACAACTGTCAGGAAACAGATTAAATAAAGTGCATATATACAAAGGATGACAAAACTAAATGTTTTTTCTTAATATTTCTTAGGGTCTCACTCTCAGTTGGATGGTAAGTCCCCTCCTTTTTAAATGTTATCCTTTATATTCCAAACTGAATGATACAACCAGTGTGAGTATCAATCTCTCCACTTCCTGTATGTGCTGTGTTTTAATATCAGACATCCATCTGTGTTGTTTTAGTGTGTGGTCTCCCCCCTCTCAACACAAAGATTGTTGGGGGTCAGACAGCAACTAGTGGAAGCTGGCCATGGCAGGTCAGTCTACAATCATCCGGCAGACTTTTTTGTGGAGGTTCCCTCATCAACAATCAGTGGGTGCTGACTGCTGCTCACTGCTTCAGGTTAGGAACCATAAAGAACACATTGGGCCATATTCTTCAACCGTTCTTTAGAAGAAATTCATTCTTAAAACCCACTTACGCAGTTTCCAAGAAGATTCTGACATGTACCAATGTTTACTTATCTGGAATTTGTTCTTAGGAAAGAACAGAATCTACGCACAGTGAAAAGCACTCTTATGCAGATTTGCGCGCTGACATTTTCGTGACAAATCATTAGTCTCTGCGTTTTCATCAATTGTACAGTGCTTTAAAAATTATGAAGAATAACATTATGAATAATATTCAAATATTTCAAATATTTGCATATATTTAACACTTATGTGGATGGCACACCCGAGATTGCGGTCATTCAGATTATGTCCCCGATGCGCTGGTCCAGCTCAGTAAGGACAGTGCAAGCCTTTCCCCCTCCTGTGGTTTTTTTTCTTTTGGCGTCTGATCCTCTACTGTCTTTACATTTTCGTTTCGACATTTTTGCATTCTCCCTTTAAGTTTTTACGATGAGTTTTCACTCCGTCCTGCAGTTTATTGCCCTTTTATGGGAAATACCGGGGAGTTTACCTATGCTAATTAGGAACAACTGACAGGCGCATTTAATTTACGAAGACGTGGTATTCATCATTATAGGAACGTAGGTGCGAACAATTATGCAATTTAAGAACACGTTCGTGAATTTGAGTAAGTCTTCTCTTAGGACCTTTCTTAGGAGCAAATTTAACTTTAACTTAGGAAAACATTGAAGAATATGGCCCAAAGTTTTATTCAATCAATAAATAAGTACTGTGGTGTATTTTTCTATTCATTTTGTAGTATTTCCATAACAACAATGTCATTGTAATGAATAAATAAATAAAAAATATTGGGGTACAATAAGAACACTTTGGGATTGTGGATTGCAAAGAAAGGTTAGAAGTCATTTGTAAAAAACAAAATGTGGTCATTTAATATACAAAAAAAAATTCCAGGACGATTCCTCCAAGTCTGACGGTCGTCTTGGGCCTCCAGAACCTGCAAGGCTCCAACCCAAACTCACTGACCCTGTCAGTATATCAGATCATCGTCCACCCCAACTACAACAGCCAAACCAAAGACAACGACTTGTGTCTGCTGCAGTTGTCCTCCACAGTGACGTTTAACAACTTCATCCAGCCTGTCTGTTTAGCTGCATCAGACAGCACCTTCTATACAGGAACTACTAGCTGGCTCACTGGCTGGGGCACTACTAGCAGTGGAGGTTAGAACATAATGAAGGATGACAATCTAATACAATTTCATTATTATTTATTTATCTGTTTTCCTTTATCGTGTGAATGTGTCTCCCATGTTGTCAGGGTCTGTCTCAAACTCACTACAGGAAGTGTCTGTACCAGTAGTGGGGAACAGGGAGTGTAACTGTGACTATGGAGTTGGATCAATCACTAACAACATGATCTGTGCTGGTCTGTCAGCTGGAGGAAAAGATTCATGTCAGGTACAATATAGAGTTATAATGTTTTATTACAGTGTGTCAAATACTCATGGGGACAGGTGTATACATATCATTATTCAGCTCTTGTCTTTTTTTCCCCCTAGCTAGTGCTGGATTAAAAAGCATTTTTGGATGCTCTTTTAAAAAATACTTCATTGTCTGTGAATAAATAAAATCTAGTAAACTGATCCATGATTTGAACAATTGCATAATATCATTATCTCTATGTGTAGGGGGACTCAGGAGGTCCGATGGTGAGCCAACAGGGTGGTCGCTGGATCCAGTCTGGTATTGTGAGTTTTGGAGATGGATGTGCCAAGCCAAATAAACCAGGGGTTTATGCCAGAGTGTCCCAGTACCAGACTTGGATCAACAGCCTGATCAGCACAAACAAGCCAGGCTTTGTCCCCTTCTGCTCCAGTGGAACTGACCCTGACCTCAGCTTCACCTGCTCTGGTCTTCCACCTGCAACACCTTCCACCAGCGCCACCTGTACAAGTCTGACAACCGCTGCACCCATCCAAGCTTGTATGTCCATTATCTTAACTCTATTTTGAGCTAATTGCAACACCTTGTCTCTACAACAAATCTGACTCCAGTATTATTGAATCTGTCTCTATAGCTGTGGTGTGCGGAAACGCCCCATTGAACTCTGGTGTTGATGCAGGAACCTCATTGGCCACAGACACTTAACTAACCCCCATAATCACTATTTATTCACAACCGTGAACAATCTAACCAAACCACCGGAAAACAGGAAGGGCACCCCACTAATTAGCCCGGGTGGGGATCTAGTGTGCACCACTTGTGACAGCTTCTCTTTAATGATTTCTTATTTATTTAACGTCAGAAACAAAACAACAAACTGGCAGCACTCCCAAAACAGCAAGGCATGCAATGATCCAAACAGTGAACCAAGTGAAAAGAAGGAACGTAAATACACTAATACTGAACACAAAATGAAGAGCAGGTGAAACTGATAATTACTACAAAAAACAATGGGCCATATTCTTCAACCATTCTTAAGAAGAAATTCGTTCTTAAAACCCACTTACGAGAGTTTCCACGAAGATTTTGACATTCACCAAAGTTTACTTATCTGGAATTTGTTCTTAGGAAAAAACAGAATCTACGCACAGTGAAAAGCACTCTTACGCAGATTTGAGCTGTCACGATCTGCCCTTGGCAGAAGACGGGAGATAGGGGACACAGGCGCAGAGGATACTTCAAATAATATTTATTTCTCTCACAGGCAGACAGGCACTGGAAACAGAGAACTTAACAAGACAAAAAACAAAACATCAGAATAGAAACAGATCACATCCCCTTAAATACAGGCCTACCTCTACTCCGCCCTACCAATGACAAAACTAACCAGCACAGGAAAACATTGAAACAAAAGACTCATAACGAAATAACCAGCCTAGGAATAAACACAGACACGAAACATTCCTACACACAAAGAAATAACAAGCATAGAATTACCACAGACCAGAAACAGAACCCACGTACCTTAACAAGACAATGACCTGACAAAAACACAGGAAAACAGGGAAGACTAAATACTAAACATAACAAGGACTAACAAGCAATAGGTGAGAAAAAGGGGGGGGAAATTAAGGTAAAGGGGAAATTAAGGTACCAGGATGAAACACTATGAACACCCACAAGATTGAGACAAACAAGCACACCACAACATAGGAACACACGGGAACACCCGTGAACCATGACATGCGCACTGACATTTTTGTGACAAATCCTTAGTCTCTGCGTCTTCATCAATTGTACATTGATTTAAATATTATGAAGAATAACATTATAAATAATATTCAAATATTTGCATATATTTAACGCTTTTCTGTGGATGGCACCCCTGAGATTGAGACGGGTATGGCTGCAGCCCGAAGCCTCGGGCTGCAGCCATACACTCTTCGAGAGATTGCGGTCATTCCGATTAGAGCTGTAATTGAGACCCGGGCCGACAGAATTCGTCCCGAGCCCGACCTGAGCCGGACAGTTTTTAAAAGCCCGAAGGCCGAACCCAGTCATTTTGCTGTCATATTTTAAGAGGCTGTCAATTTTTTTGCATTCGGCAAAACCGGCTAGTTTTTTTTTTCATTAAAAGTAAGATTTTAATTTTTTGGCCAGTGTAACCAAATGTATGGGCCACAGTCCTGCCTGCGTTTCACCTCCTCAGCATCCATTCGCTAAATGAAACGCATCACCTGACCACTCATTCACCGCGCAATCCGGAGCGCAAGAGACCGAGCCCGAACCCGACCCAAGTGTATAATAGACATTAAGACCAAACCCGACACCGACGGGTCGGGTTCGGGCAAAAATCTGCAGCTCTAATTCCGATTATGTCCCCGATGCCCCGGTACAGCTCAGTAAGGACAGTGCAAGCCTTTCCCCCTCCTGTGGTCAGTATCTCTCGTTTGTGTTTGGCAATACTTTTTTTGCCTCAAACTTCATGTCAAACCATTTATTTTTTATGTCATTTTTATGTGGTTCGCCCTTCCCCTGTCACAGCATTCACAGAACGAGTGATTAAATCCCATGCATCCTTTTAGTATTTTATTTTGCAACCACTACTGACGCTGCTAAATATTACATATTTTTGCCTGTTCACTTATTGCAGAAGTATTTCCACTTCTGAACTACAGAAGTAATTTGTTCATTTGGCGTCTGATCCTCTACTGTCTATACATGTTGGTTAAGGCATTTTTTCATTCTCCATGTTTTTAGTTTAATGCCCTTTTATGGGAAATACCGGGGCGTTTACCTATGCTAATTAGAAACAACGGACACGCGCTTTGTATTTACAAAGATGTGGTATTCATCATTATAGGAACGTAGGTACGAACAATTATGCCATTTAAGAACAGGTTCGTGAATTTGAGTAAGACTTTTCTTAGGACCTTTCTTAGGAAGGAATTTAAGAAATAACTTAGGAAAACATTGAAGAATATGGCCCAATAGTTTTTAAACAGAAAATATGGTCTACAGGCTAGAGTGTGTCACACCCTCGAAGAAAGACCTAATCATACATGACAAGTCACAAACAATTTATTGTTAAAGTTGTATGTTTGGTAATGTCACATGCTGGGAGGTGAAGCTGAAGGAGAGATCCAGAGTCCGGAGATTGGTAGAATTGGTTTGTTTAATTAACACAGCCACAGAAATAGTAATGAGGCACCTCAGTGGGTAGGCCTACCGGTCACAGAAGTGACTAATATACTGACAGGAAGCAACACAGCGTTCAAAGTTACAACTGTCTCATACAGCAACTGAAAAGACAACCTCCGTACTAACACATAACATAAGACACAAAGACATGACCAAACACAGAAAGCCTATATACGATACTAATGGGGTAATGGGAATGACAAAAAAATACACACCCCAAAGACTTCAATTGAATTGCATTGACAAAATCCTTGCAGACCTAAATAGCTTAACTAACTAAGCAAGATCTTGTAAAAAATGTAAAACTGCCTCAGCTGTTGGAGGGAAGAAGTCACCTTCTTTGTTTGATGACTGTACACACATTTTTGTTAACACTTATCTGGGCAATCTTGAAAAAGCTGAATAGAAAGTTTGACATATTTGCCAGTAAAACCAACATAACAAGTAGCCTTCTTTTTAAAGGGGCATTGTATAAAATCATGTCTTATAAAAGGGCTTTATAAGATACATTTGATTGATTGAAAATATGGTGGTGATCAATGGAAAGATGTTTTTTTTACATATTCCAATCTCCCTGAGACAACCCTGTAAAGTGTTCACAACATTTTATTATGGTGATCCTCATGTTATTAGGGTTACGTTCCTTGCTGAATTTCAGTTCATTATCTTTCAGGCTCTAGTTTCTGATCCACTATTCTAACAACTAAACTGCCAAACAGAAAGTTAGTTATGCACTAATTACTGTGAAGCACACAATGTAAGGTGAACAGTAGGTTTAGATAACATACATAGTGGTGGAACTAGTTTTGACAGCTGCTGTTTTGCTATGCTGGAACACAATACACAAAGACAACTGTCAGGAAACAGATTAAATGAAATGCATATTTACTAAGGATGACAAAACTAAATGTTTTTTCTTAATATTTCTTAGGGTCTCACTCTCAGTTGGATGGTAAGTCCCCTCCTTTTTAAATGTTATCCTTTATATTCCAAACTGAATGATACAACCAGTGTGAGTATCAATCTCTCCACTTCCTGTATGTGCTGTGTTTTAATATCAGACATCCATCTGTGTTGTTTTAGTGTGTGGTCTCCCCCTCTCAACACAAAGATTGTTGGGGTCAGACAGCAACTAGTGGAAGCTGGCCATGGCAGGTCAGTCTACAATCATCCGGCAGACTTTTTTGTGGAGGTTCCCTCATCAACAATCAGTGGGTGCTGACTGCTGCTCACTGCTTCAGGTTAGGAACCATAAAGAACACATTGGGCCATATTCTTCAACCGTTCTTTAGAAGAAATTCATTCTTAAAACCCACTTACGCAGTTTCCAAGAAGATTCTGACATGTACCAATGTTTACTTATCTGGAATTTGTTCTTAGGAAAGAACAGAATCTACGCACAGTGAAAAGCACTCTTATGCAGATTTGCGCACATTTTCTGTGACAAATCATTAGTCTCTGCGTTTTCATCAATTGTACAGTGCTTTAAAAATTATGAAGAATAACATTATGAATAATATTCAAATATTTCAAATATTTGCATATATTTAACACTTATGTGGATGGCACACCCGAGATTGCGGTCATTCAGATTATGTCCCCGATGCGCTGGTCCAGCTCAGTAAGGACAGTGCAAGCCTTTCCCCCTCCTGTGGTTTTTTTTCTTTTGGCGTCTGATCCTCTACTGTCTTTACATTTTCGTTTCGACATTTTTGCATTCTCCCTTTAAGTTTTTACGATGAGTTTTCACTCCGTCCTGCAGTTTATTGCCCTTTTATGGGAAATACCGGGGAGTTTACCTATGCTAATTAGGAACAACTGACACGCGCATTTAATTTACGAAGACGTGGTATTCATCATTATAGGAACGTAGATGCGAACAATTATGCAATTTAAGAACACGTTCGTGAATTTGAGTAAGTCTTCTCTTAGGACCTTTCTTAGGAGCAAATTTAACTTTAACTTAGGAAAACATTGAAGAATATGGCCCATAGTTTTATTCAATCAATAAATAAGTACTGTGGTGTATTTTTCTATTCATTTTGTAGTATTTCCATAACAACAATGTCATTGTAATGAATAAATAAATAAAAAATATTGGGGTACAATAAGAACACTTTGGGATTGTGGATTGCAAAGAAAGGTTAGAAGTCATTTGTAAAAAACAAAATGTGGTCATTTAATATACAAAAAAAAATTCCAGGACGATTCCTCCAAGTCTGACGGTCGTCTTGGGCCTCCAGAACCTGCAAGGCTCCAACCCAAACTCACTGACCCTGTCAGTATATCAGATCATCGTCCACCCCAACTACAACAGCCAAACCAAAGACAACGACTTGTGTCTGCTGCAGTTGTCCTCCACAGTGACGTTTAACAACTTCATCCAGCCTGTCTGTTTAGCTGCATCAGACAGCACCTTCTATACAGGAACTACTAGCTGGCTCACTGGCTGGGGCACTACTAGCAGTGGAGGTTAGAACATAATGAAGGATGACAATCTAATACAATTTCATTATTATTTATTTATCTGTTTTCCTTTATCGTGTGAATGTGTCTCCCATGTTGTCAGGGTCTGTCTCAAACTCACTACAGGAAGTGTCTGTACCAGTAGTGGGGAACAGGGAGTGTAACTGTGACTATGGAGTTGGATCAATCACTAACAACATGATCTGTGCTGGTCTGTCAGCTGGAGGAAAAGATTCATGTCAGGTACAATATAGAGTTATAATGTTTTATTACAGTGTGTCAAATACTCATGGGGACAGGTGTATACATATCATTATTCAGCTCTTGTCTTTTTTTCCCCCTAGCTAGTGCTGGATTAAAAAGCATTTTTGGATGCTCTTTTAAAAAATACTTCATTGTCTGTGAATAAATAAAATCTAGTAAACTGATCCATGATTTGAACAATTGCATAATATCATTATCTCTATGTGTAGGGGGACTCAGGAGGTCCGATGGTGAGCCAACAGGGTGGTCGCTGGATCCAGTCTGGTATTGTGAGTTTTGGAGATGGATGTGCCAAGCCAAATAAACCAGGGGTTTATGCCAGAGTGTCCCAGTACCAGACTTGGATCAACAGCCTGATCAGCACAAACAAGCCAGGCTTTGTCCCCTTCTGCTCCAGTGGAACTGACCCTGACCTCAGCTTCACCTGCTCTGGTCTTCCACCTGCAACACCTTCTACCAGCGCCACCTGTACAAGTCTGACAACCGCTGCACCCATCCAAGCTTGTATGTCCATTATCTTTACTCTATTTTGAGCTAATTGCAACACCTTGTCTCTACAACAAATCTGACTCCAGTATTATTGAATCTGTCTCTATAGCTGTGGTGTGCGGAAACGCACCATTGAACTCTGGTGTTGATGCTGGAACCTCATTGGCCACAGCAGGCTTATGGCCCTGGATAGCCAGTCTACAGACCAATGGCGTGCACGTGTGCGGGGGCACGTTGGTCTCATTGGATTCTGTCATGAGTGATGCTGGCTGTGTCTCCAGGTAAATTAACTTAAGTATGCTACAAAATCACCAAGATCGTTCCCCCAAGATATGCGAAACTCTCACCAAAAAAAGATTCCAGTGGAGGCAAACATTATCTCAGACAGTCTTCTAAACATATATATATATATATAATTACATAACTGTGGTAGTCTCTGAAAGAACAAGAAATGTATTACCCGTGTAACTTAGAACTCCTAAATCTTTTTAATACAATTAAAATTTAGAGTTAAACCCCCTCACAAAAACAGCTCATTCCTCACAAAAATCATCTCATGCCATCTCTTCAGCCAGCCTAATGCCTCTCAGTGGACTGTGATTCTGGGTCGTCTGAATCAAAACGCCATCAACCCCAACGAAGTAAAACTGAATGTCATCAACATCACAATGAGCCACCAGACAGGCAACAACCTGGCCATTCTACGACTGACCACAAGACCCACATTATCTAACTACATCCAGCCAATCTGTTTGGATCAGGGAACCAACACCTTCAGTAGAGGGGCTCCTTGTTGGGTGGCTGGCTGGGCCACAGGACAGGGAGGTGAGTAAAATGTAAAAGTTAAAGCTGCCTGTTCATCTGTATCAATTAGATAAAGCATACGTTCCACCTATCTACTAAACTACTTTAAAAAATAAAAGTTCCTCAATAGTCGGTTTGGTAACAAAGAAAAAAGGAACACCTTACATAAGACTGACTATAGAAATATACCGCCTCTGACACCAAGGGAATAAGGGCGTGTAGGCGTGTTATTGCGGTCCCATCATAAGGAAAGCAAGACATGTATCTTGTCCAACACGCCGGGGAAATGCATGTATAAGGTTTCTGGACTCCACAGATAGATGTGCCCGCACAGATATAATAAAGTATAAACATTTCTGGTTCCCTGTCCTCAGCAGTCCTGCAACAGAACCAGACATCTGTAGTGGACTGTGTCACTGTTTCATCTACGAATAGCATTTGCACAGGAGCTGTGACACTACTGCAGGTATTTGACACTAACATACTGTATAAATATATACGAAAATTACCCAAAGATTGGTTTATAACCAAGATATCTCTGCTTCTCTCCTCACAGGGGCATGTAGGTGGTCCTCTGATGTGTCAACAGGGCAGCTCATGGTTCCAAACTGCTGTGTTAACTCTTCCCCGCAACAGCAATAACATCACTAACATCACTAGCAGCCCTAACATCACTAGCAGCACTAACATCACTAGCAGCCCTAACATCACCAACATCACTAGCAGCACTAACATCACTAGCAGCCCTAACATCACCAACATCACTAGCAGCCCTAACATCACTAGCAGCACTAACATCACTAGCAGCCCTAACATCACTAACATCACTAGCAGCACTAACATCACTAGCAGCACTAACATCACCAACAGCAATAACATCACTAGCAGCACTAATATCGTGGCCAAACGTCGGCGTCGTGATGTCAGAGCTAATCCCATCCAAGTCTTCACCAAAACCTCCAACTTCAACACATTTATGATTGAAACTTTGGGGACACTCCTATCCCCCCTCCGTATAACCAACCCTACCAACGCTAGTAACCCTGCCAAAACTACTAACGCCCCCAATGCTATAACTACATCAGTTGTTGGCAACAGTGGAGTAACTCAAGGTTACCCATCCACTCTCCTCCTCCTTCTCTGGTTCTCCCCTTTCCTCCTGTTGAGTTGGTGGTGACACCAGGGTTGCCAACTCTCACGCATCTGGCGTGAGTCTCCCGCTTTAAGCAACAATCTTACGCTCTCACGCACAAGCAAGAAATGTCACGCCACAATCCAAATTCTCCCCTTTCAATCCGCTAATTTTCTGTTAATAACAGACTAGACTATAAAAATAGGCTCATGGTAGAAATTACGTTTTGTTAGATGAGCTTGCTGAGCTATTTCAAAGATGGACATGGAGAGAAAAGTCAAGAGCTTAAGCTTGTCACATAATTTATTATGTTCAGTTGTTTTTTTTTTGTTGCAAAATACATATGTTACCTTAGGCTACCATATTCATTAAAATATGGACAGTGCCCTATACCTGATACCAGAGGTGGGACAAAGTCATTGTTATGCAAGTCACAAGTAAGTCTCAAGTCTTTGCCCTCGAGTCCCGAGTCAAGTCGAGTCAAAGATGAGGCAAGTCCCGAGTCGAGTCACAAGTCAAAGCCAACAAGTCTCAAGTCGAGTCCAAAGTCCTACCATTTTAGTTTCGAGTCATTTCAAGTCATCTTACCACAGAAATAAAATGTATACAAATCATGTATGTCTGTAAGATTTGTATTTATTTAAACCTCTTTTTATACAATGACATTAATCAAATGCAGTAAAAAACTGAAAATTTTATTTCACAAAAAATGCTTGTATTTCAACAGCATATTGCATTAGAACAATGCACAGCAACTTCAGTCCTGTATTGTATTGACCTTAGGGCTGGACGATATGGCAAAATTTTATATCACGATATATTTCTTAATTTCGGTCGATACGATATAATTCCGAAATCGATATGAACAATATAAAAGCCTCCGAAAAAATGCCATGAACACCCACAACGTATGTCTGTACCTACAATCTTCTGAAAAATACATTTGCCATGTATTTTGAGCCTCCTCCTATAAATCTAAATAATATTTTAGAAATAAAACGGTACAAATAAATTAAAGTTCACCTTTTATTTGATTTTAACCTTTATACAAACAAGAAAAGTCAAATAAACAATTTAACTCTGAGACTGACCTTATTAATATATTTAACTTTAAACAATAACATAGGCTGATTATATTATTCTTTACACAAAACTTCTTGCAACAAAACGTGTTCTTATAAACATATCGTTTAACATTAGTGAACATGTTAGACAATGAAGAGGTGAGTTCATGAGTTCGCTACGTGACCGTGGATTTAAGAGACACGAGAGAGAAGCTCATGAACGCGCATGTTGCTATCGGTTGCAACATGCGCTGAGAATGAGAGTGCTCAAAAGCGCATGTCCATCATGACGTCATGGGCCAGTCAACGCGGAAGATCCAAGCTCCATGTTGACTTTATGCGCTTTTGAGCCTCTCATTCTCCGGCACATTTAGCATCACGCTGAAACCTGAAGTTTATCAGATCTCAGAAAGCTGAACCACTTCCCTACCACTGAATTAGTCTTTCCTCTCATATCAACTCTCTGCTTTCTCCTCACTTATGGAAGCTCGTTCAGTCACGTTTGAATTGCGGTCATGGGCGCTCATTTTGTAGCTTAAACCTGCCGTGTTGGAGATCAGCAAAAATATTGAAATATGGAAAATGATTTTAGAAATCATATCACCGTTATTGATTTTTTTTTACCGCGATATATATTGATATTGAATTATTGTCCAGCCCTAATTGATCTCATATTGAAAAACAGTTTAACTTTCAAATAGACATGGGTCCTTTTAGCCTGAACTTTTTTAAACAATAAAATCCTCACTCATTATCACTTCTGAAAAACTGGACCAACCTGATAATATAATTGGAATGACTCCATAGCGACGTGTGTGTGTGCGTGCGCAGCTCCGTCTGTAATCTTCGACCCGCATGTTTTGCAAATTGCAACTCTTTTTTGTCGACTACCTCGTAATTTTTATAGCCAAACGAAACTATCTTCGGTATCATTTTGCCAACTGGAGCGTTGTTGCTTGTGCTTCATTGGTTGTCTTGCAATGTGCCTGCTTAGATGCTGTCCAATCAAAACAACGTGGGACTACAGTGATTGGATGTTGAATCAAAACAACGTGGGACTACAGTGATTGGATGTCGTGCAGGCAAGCGCGCGTGCTCTCTGCATACATTTTTTTCACAGATGCAGATAAACTGAGACCGGCGCGGCCGTGTGAACATTTTCTTCCCCAGTTTTCATGGGAAGTAGCGAGTCTTCTCGAGTCAAAAGGCGCAAGTCCAAGTGAAGTCACGAGTCATTGATGTTCAAGTCCAAGTCGAGTTGCAAGTCTTTGTACATTTTGTCGAGTCGAGTCTGAAGTCATCAAATTCATGACTCGAGTCTGACTCGAGTCCAAGTCACATGACTCGAGTCCACACCTCTGCCTGATACCCCACCACAACTCAACATGTCTTACCAATGTTAGCACAGGAACATCTAGGCATGTAATTAATGAAGATGTATACTGTGTTATGATTAGGCTAGTATGTCATTTTAAAGCTGAAGGTTTTAACAGCCTACCTTTTTAGATAGAGGAAAGAGTGGAGGAGAAGGAGGTGGAGGTGCAGGAGCAGAAGGAAGATGCTAGCAAAGAGCATTCTTCTATCCAGCAGAAAAGCAAAGTCAGGGGCCGCTGTGTACAACTCAAAATTTAGCAGTGCCTGTTGTAAAGAATGGCTGTTCATAAAACCAGGCACGACTGAATTTCACTTTTGGTGAGAAGTCTGCCGGCATGGGTTAGAGTGCAGGCACCAGGGCAGGGCAGATGTGCAGCGGCATATCACCAGGGAGAGCCACATCAAAAAACAAAAAGTTATTGACAGCACCAAAATAATTGATAGATTTGTTTATTTGAAGGCTGAAGAAATGAATCTGGTCACTCAGGTGATAATTTGAATGCAATCTCTTAATGCGTGTGCTTTATTTATGCATATTCTACTACACATGTAAACTCATAATTGTTTTACAGGCCAGAAGGGTAGAGGTCAAAGTGACCCTGGTCAGCCACAACATCCCATTAGCCTTCACAGATCACCTCAGCCCGCTATTCAAAGAATGCTTTCCCGATTCAAAAAATGCCAAGAAATATGGTTCTGCCAGAACAAAAACATCAGCCATCATTCTATTATTATTTTGCCTAAATCAGGGTTTATACACAGTAAACAAGGACTGAAATATGTTTTAATTAGGGTTAGGTTCACCAAACATTTCCTCTGCACGCACATGCGCGTGTTCTAGAATTTTACAGAGTCTCACTCCAGCCGGAGTCCCAAAGTTGTCAACCCTGGGTGACACTAGGATACTCCATGGCAACCACGGAAATGCCACTGTTTACAGCTTTAACAGTGACGGTGGTGGTGACTGTTGGGTGTCAATAATAGGATAGTATTTCCTTCTTCTTAATTGCTTGCATTTTCTCCTTTACCCCTCTAACCATGCCAATACAACAGTCTATTTAGAACCGAGAATCGAGAACCAAATTTCATTTAAATATCATCAACGTAATACGGAAATACAGTCTTTGATTTACATTAGCAATGAGAAACTCTCAACGCCGTTAAGGTTAAACCTGCTTCAGCACAGTGTTTCTCACTGAAAATGTTGTCATAGAGAGTATTGGTCAGCAGGGTCACTTGGAAGGAGTCATGCAACAACTGACATTTTCACCGTTTGTTCTCTGGAACGTTCCTCTGGCACAAATCTGGCATGAAATCCATATATATCTGTATGAATACAACATTTGAGGAACAGAGAGAACTGGGAGGGAATATCTCCATAACATAGGAATAT
Organism: Dallia pectoralis; assembly: GCA_029465975.1. NCBI lineage: Eukaryota > Metazoa > Chordata > Actinopteri > Esociformes > Umbridae > Dallia > Dallia pectoralis. Next base: position 7,307,937 of record CM055736.1, read on the forward strand.
TTCATTTCCTGTCCTCTCTTAATAAACATAAGAGAGGTTATGGAAAGACTGTCCGACACATCTTGGTCTAGTTGCCCAGTTTTTCAGAGAACACAAAAGGAATCCTAGCTGGACACCCACTGATGAGAAGTCTGAAGAACAGCATTTTCATTTGAATTTTTTTCTCCCCCAAAATGCATTTGTACAGGGCCGCTGTCTAGCGGATTGCATTTAAATATTGTCAGATGCTGCTTATATTCTTATTGTATAATCGTTAGAAAGAGCAATTTAATGTTAATTGAGACTTAAAGAATGCTTGCACAAATGAAAAATGTTTTTTGAATATAGTCCCTTTGTAATGAACGCCTACAGACAGGAAGATTAGGTTCCACCCGCGACAGAGCGATGTAGATTTATTTATACAATAGGCAAAAGAATGGTCAGGCATGCAGTGGTCGATGCTAGGAGATCTGAGGCCGAAGACAGAAGAAAAGGAGCAGGCGTAGACTGGGTCGGATATTCAGGCAGGTAGTCAATCACAGGAGTCACTAACAGGCACAAGAACAGTTAGGCAGAGACAGGATAAACGGGCAGGCAAACGGACTCGTAGACGGGCAATCTATTTCTGGGTTCTCAATTTCAGTAGAGCTCAGCAAGTAGTAATCGAACAATACCTCGCATGGTTCTCAGGTCCCAGCAAACTATTTAACTACTACCTGATGAGGACCAGGTGTGTCTAAAACTCAGGTAACCGTGATCTGGTCTGTTTTCTCCCTCTGGTTGGTATCTCGGGCATAGAGACGGGCCGCGCTCTCTAGTTGTTACACCCTTACGGGCTTCCATAGCTTGGTGCTACTTTAGTAAATGCAGATACAGTTGTCACGCTTCACATCTTTTTTCAAGAACACAAAAAAACATATTAGTAAAAAATATAACAGAAGAAGCATTTGTGTCGCAAACTCAGGAGTGTAGTGCAGGGAAACGAGCCAGGCGCAGATTGTAAGGGTTATGGATCAGTCTTCCTCATTGCCGGTGTTAGCTCGCCCTCTGCTGGCAGAGAGTGGGAGTAATTATCCCAGATTCAGATCACCTGAATTGTGAAACACCTGAGAGACATTATAAATAGTTGCTGAGCGTTTCGGTAACACTTTAGTTTAAGGGTACAGTAATAACCATTAACTAATACATTAATTGACATGAATTCATGAGTTAATAATGCATTAACTAGGTGTGCATGTGTTAATAAACACATTAACTAATGATTTATTAACTGTCAAAACACACATCAATACATGTTACATAAAAAATTTAGTAAATTACAAGTTAACTAATGCTTCTACAAACAATGAGCTGTGTGTGGTTGCGTTAATACGGGTATGGTAATATTATTAATAAATACAGAAATTAATTAATGACTTATAGATGCATCTGGACCACTCGTCAGGAATGTTTCTGTTGCTCTTTCTCCTTTTCTTTTGCCTTGTCACCTTGACTGTACCCTTTTTTGGAACATTTATTAAAACGAGGTCCTCGGCATGACATAAACATTGTAACGCTAGAGCTCTCGGCAGGTAGCAGGAAAAAGCAAAAAGGAGGACAGCTAAGTCCGATTGTTACAGTATCCCCCCCTCCAAGGCCCTGCTTCTGATGCGCCATCAGCTACATGAGACAGGTGCGGGGGTACTGGCATAGGCGGATCAGGAGGTCGGGCCGGCTGGTGTAGGGTAGAGCCCCAGAAGGGCGGAGACAGATCAGGAGGTTGACCCCACGGAGGCAGGTCAGAAGGCCGAACAGGCAGATGCAGGTCAGGTGGTCGGCCCGAAGAAAGCCGGTCAGGAGGTCGTCCTGGCGGAGACAGGATCAGGAGGTCTCCCAGGCGAATGCGGGTCAGGTGGCCGCGTCGGCGGAGACAGATCAGGAGGTCGACCCGGCGGATGAAGGTCAGGTGGCCGTGCCGGAGGACACGGGTCAGGCAGAGTAACGGGCTCAGGTACGGGAATGGACTCAGACGTGACAGTGGGACTGGACATAGGGGCACAAACAGGAATGGGCACAGAGACACGGACGGGAACAGGCGGAGAGACACGGACGGGAACAGGATCGGAGACAAGGACAGGACCGGAATGAGAGACACGGACGGGACCGGGATGAGAGACACGGACGGGACCAGGAACGGAGATAAGGCACGGGGACAGGCTCAGAAGACACGGGGACAGGCTCAGAAGACACGGGGACAGGCTCAGAAGACACGGGGACAGGCTCAGTAGGCACGGGGATAGGCTCAGTAGGCACGGGGACAGGCTCAGAAGACACGGGGACAGGCTCAGAAGACACGGGGACAGGCTCAGAAGGCACGGGGACAGGCTCGGAAGGCACAGGGACAGGCTCAGAAGACACGGGGACAGGCTCAGAAGACACGGGGACAGGCTCGGAAGGAACGGGGACAGGCTCGGAAGGCACGGGGACAGGCTCGGAAGGCACGGGGACAGGCTCGGAAGACACAGGGACAGGCTCAGAAGACACGGGGACAGGCTCAGAAGGCACGGGGACAGGCTCAGTAGGCACGGGGACAGACTCAGAAGGCACGGGGACAGGCTCAGAAGGCACAGGGACAGGCTCAGAAGGCATGGGGCCAGGCTCAGAAGGCACGGGGACAGGCTCAGTAGGCACGGGGACAGGCTCAGAAGGCACAGGGACAGGCTCAAAGACACGGGGACAGGCTCAGTAGGCACGGGGACAGGCTCAGAAGACACAGGGACAGGCTCAGTAGGCACGGGGACAGGCTCAGAAGGCACGGGGACAGGCTCAGAAGGCACGGGGACAGGCTCAGAAGGCACAGGGACAGGCTCAACACGGGGACAGGCTCAGTAGGGCACGGGGACAGGCTCAGGGGCACAGGGACAGGCTCAGTAGGCACGGGGACAGGCTCAGAAGGCACGGGGACAGGCTCAGTAGGCACGGGGACAGGCTCAGAAGGCACGGGGACAGGCTCCAGGCGCAGAAGGAAATGGGGCGCACGGCCGAAAAACCGTGGCATCAGGTACCTCTGAGCCGGTGGCTCCTCGATGAGCCCTCCACTGGAAGAATTCCCCGTAGTACCCTCTCTCCTCCTCTGGCGGGAGCCCTTGCTCCTCCACCCAGGCCTTATAGTCTGAGAACACCTCCCAGTCCACCCGTAGGGCCTTCTCCAAGGCCGGAGCAATGGAGACAGGTTTTACAACACCGGGAACAGGCTCAGAAAAAAGGGGAGACACAGTCACAGGCAGAATATGAGACCCAGTCACAGGCAGAACAGGTTGACAGGACAGATTGACTGGTCTCGGACAGGACAGATTGACTGGTCTCGGAAAGGACAGATTGACTGGTCTCGGACAGGACGACTGGTCTCGGACAGGACAGATTGACTGGTCTCGGACAGGACAGATTGTCTGGTCTCGGACAGGACAGGACGACTGGTCTCGGGCAGAAAATGAGACCCAGACTTGGATATGCGACCCCCTCCAAAAAAGGGGGGTGCGTTGTCTCAGCCACCTTAGGCTGCAGGGTGACAGCCCTCCTGGGCTGTGAAGGAGGCTCCAGACCCAGCTGGATGCAGTGTTCCTGGCTGATCCTCTCAATTATGTCTTCCTCAGAATCTTCCCAGTACTCATCCGAATCCTCCTCTTCGGACTCGGAGTAATGAAGTTTCCTCCACTCACGTAGCGCCGCAAAATCCGCCGGTATCCACCTCGATGGCGGAGCATACAAGTTGGGAGGGAAGGGCGGTCCACGCCGAATTGCACACCGGCGAAAGCCTACCGGGAATGCACCAAACCGTTCCTTCTCAGCTGAATGGTTCTTTTTTCTCCGCTGTGTCCTTTCTGGTTGGAGCATTCTGTAACGTCAGAGCTCTCGGCAGGAAGCAGGAATCGGACACAAGCGCAGAGGTGTCTTTTTAACAAGACTGTCTTTATTTTAAGACCATCTGATAGACGTCAGGCACTGAATTAAAGTAGTGTATCGGAAAATATACATTCGGTTGTGAAGTTCAGGACTGTTGTGTAGATAAACTTATCTTGGCAGGTGATAAAATATGTGTTTTATTAGTGAGGTCCGGGGGCCAGAAAGGAATGCTCAAGACCCTGAGAAACAGGATCCTGTTCCATACTGAGGAGAAACAGGGATGTGATCTTTACGTCTTTAGAGGGGCCCAATGCTAGAAACAGATGTCTTGATCACCTTATCTGGGATGGACTGTCAAAAGGAAATGTATGGGTCTTTGTTCGCCTCATATGTTTCTGACCATAAATGCATATGTATCCGGCCGCCCTTGACTTGACTGGGGAGTGACCCTCGGGTTTTCATGACAGCTCCATACGTCATGTTTATAATACTGTATACGTTGGTGGGATCATCTGAAGGCCTCATCTGTTCTCCATTAAGTATTGTTTAGGTTTGTGTGGAAGTATGTGCGTAACTCATTACCTTTAAATACCCTGCAGAAGTTCTTCTCATGGGGTCAGTCTGATCACAGCACTGTGTGAAGGCTTTCCTAAACCCTATTCTTTAAGCTTGCTATAGGGATTGATCTGAACAATGTCAAATGCTATCACCTGCATTTGAGAAACGGTTTCTGCGTATATCTTAATTGCAATTAAACCAGTTAAAAGTGTCAACTGTAACATACTCTCATGCGTCTTACTTTCAGTTCAAATTCAGCGATTAAAGTCTAAATTTCCACGACAATCGGGAACATGGATCACACCATACTTTAAACACGGGAAAACAATAAATGTACCAGCACTCATAACATAAAATTTAACAATGCTCCAACAACGACAGATTGACAGAGACTGAACTAAATGAGTCCCAACCCAAATGTCATTGATTGCGCCTCTCCGCTGGCAGGGGGACGTGCCAAACTCTGGCAAAAAAGAGGACAGCAAAGTGCGATTGTTATACACATCAAGTTACATAAACAACTGTTAAACATTGGTCGAACTGTTAAACATTGCACACCTTATCACTGGAGACCATCTCTACAAATACATTTCCTGCCTGAACTGCAGTCTTGCTGTCATATATTCTAAACAAGATACGGTTTTCAAATTTTGGATCCACTCTCCTACGGTCGGGGCCTGGGGCTTAAGCCAGTTCCTTGTTATCACCTTATGCACTACTAACACCAAGACCCTGAGCATGTACACCCTGTTTTTCCCCAACCCCCCCAACCGTGCGTCTGTTAAGACGAGCCTCTGTGGATCAACCTCTACACTCAACTCCAGTACCTCCCCAGTAATTCCTATCACCTCTCCCCAGAGTACCTGCAGTTTTGGACAACCCCAAAACATATGTGAGAAATCCCCCAACTGTCCACACAAGACTTCTAATCAAAGATACGTATTACCAAGGGAGTTTAAAGAACCTTAGCTTCCATGCAAATTCCCTACAATTTGGACTACTCAGGCATTTGCTCCAAGACAACCAGGATCCCTCCCATTCCTGATCTGAAATAATAGTATTCGTTTACAGCTTCCGTTTGTCCCTTAGTCCCAGTGTGTTACCAGAGAGGTCTGCACATACCCTATCGTGTAAACAGGATACAAATTTACAATTGAACTCCTGGTTCTCCACCACATCTATCAAGAACTGTTCAAAACAAGGCTCTGACCTTTCCCCATTCTTTGTGAGTTGTCAGGTAATGCCATATTTGAAAGTACCAGAACAAGTCATTAGTCACAATGTCATATCGTGTCTGCAGTTGTGAAAAGGCCATGCGTGTCGTTCCCTGAAATAGCTGGTTCACCGTTACCAGACCTTTCAATGCCCAAGCAGTAAAACCTCTGTCTGTTATTGGGTTGGTCACTGAGCTGCGTTCTATTTGTACCCACCCAGTTACCACATCCTGCCTAATCCATGCAACTAACATTAGCAGCTGCGCCACCCAATAATAGCTTCTTAGATGGGGCAGACCTAGACCCCCCTTCTCCCTATGCGCTTGGAGAACTTTTAGACTCACCCTGGGCTTCCTATTCTGCAAAATGAATTTAGAGATAAGCTTATCCAAAAACCTAAAAGCGGACACTGGGACCACTATTGTAGAGCGAGCCAAACAAAAACAGCAACCTCGGTAAGACATTCATTTTAATAGATTCCACCCTACCTATCGAAGAGCCACAGGGGAGGCGCGACATGTGAAGAAAAAATAAAAACAAACCATACCATAGCTACTTGCGTCGCGGTATACTGGGTAAAAGCTACACGGGATACTCGCGGCGCGGTACAAACGAGTGGACTGATTGACAAGTAGTAATTTTTCTCAAGTTCAAAAATCCTCCCATGTTAATCTACTATGATTGGTCAGATCGCACTGATAACAGTAATTCAGGCTAACGTAAACCGGAAGTTTGTTATCGGCTTGTTGATCTACGTTGTCATAGCGATCATTTGAAAGGTTTTCGGGAAAGTTGTGAATTCATACAGCATTCATAACTCTGCAGCTTTAATAAAATGCCAAGTCAACAGAAGTCAGCATTAAGGGAGGAGACCGGACCCAGCAAAAAATGTAGGAAATATGATCCTGAATACATAAGTCAGGATTCACCTGGTCGGGCTCCGAGGCTGCTCCTCTCCCGCAGTGTGTGGTCTGCAAGGAGGTGCTGGCTTATGATAGCATGAGACCATGCAAACTTCGGCGTCACATTGAAACCAAGCACACAAATTTAGTTAACAAGCTCGTTGAGTTTTTTGTGAGGAAGCGTGATGATTTGCTGTCACAAAAAACAATAATACAGTAGTTTGGCTCTGTTAACACTAGAAGTGTCAGAGCTGTTTTCACTCCTTAAATCGCCAGAGCCCCGCGCCCGCTGGTGTCATTAGCATACGAATCATCCCAATTAGCACCTACATTCTCATCCGCAGCTTCACCATCCATTCACTGAGTAACCTGCCATCAACAGCATCAGATCCTCTACTGTGTTATCATCCTAAATGAAATGAATTACGATGAATTACGAAGTAAACATTTGAATAAAATAGTATGTATTTATGCACAAGCTATGACATTTAAATTTCTAAAAATCGAATAAATGAAAATCCATCAATCTGTATGTCCTATTTTGATGTAGTAAATGCTGAAACATTTTAGATCACAAGCGATGTGCAATCAAATGATTTGCGCATGATTGGCCATAGCTAGACATATTGCAACACAGACTCTTGAAATGAAACATTAGACTACAGTGTATAATTAGATCGGTTTTTATTTGTAAAATGTATTATAGTAATTACAGTCCAGTAACTAAGGCACTGTAGACAACGAAACACATATTTTAGAACACAGTTTGTATATTGGTCATGGTCGGGCTGTATATGAATGGGCTAGATGAACGGGCCGTATGGATGAATGGGCTGTATAGATGAATGGGCTCTATACATACATGTGATTGGATGAATTCGTTCTGTTTATTTAGTGAAACATATTTTTCTTCATAAACTTACCTCTTTTTTCTAGTTCATTCAGATTCAACCAAGTCTTCGCAGTCTTTTGTCTGCCTGAGCAGGACACGAAAACTAACCGGTTGCACCGCATACAGTGTTCATTAGTGTTGTTGCGAGTGCACATGAGACAGCAGCAAACTAATCCGTTATATATCCAGTTTCATATAGATCAGACCAAACGAGTCCCGTTTCATATAGATCGGACCAAACGAGTTCAGTTTCATGCTCTTTCTGCCGTATGCGTCCCGGACTTATGTATGTCCCACGGCCTTTTCTGTGTGCATGAAACTCTGTGAGTAACTTCATTTTTCATTTGTAGTAAGCCTAATAATAAATAGGGTTTATATTCGTTTAAAATACACTGAGGTTTATTCGTATAGCCTACTTAATTATTGAGTGCAAAAGGGGCTTGACACATGGAACTAATAAATAATTACAAATTAAATGAATGGGCTGTAAACTTACCTCTTTTTTCTAGTTCATTCAAATTCAAACAAGCCAATCAATCTTTTGTGTGCGTGTATCTCGCAGTCTATTGTCTGCGTATGGCCCATTCAACCATTGACGTAATGAGCCTAGTGAGGTGTGATCGGTGTCTGGGTACCGCAATTAGCCCCTCTTGGGTACCAACACCCAGCGGCGTGGGCTTTTAGGGACAGGAGAGCAGTTTAGGTATGAAAAAACATGCAAATAGTAGTTTTATATAGGTTCGGTTTGTGATTTTGCAATTCTGAAAACGGGACGGTAAAATGCACGTATTTAGGAAAAGTCATGGAAGGACGAGACTGTAGCTTTTCAACATTATATATTTATTTCAATTACTAACTGCAACGCCCGCGGGCGTGGGCTGTTGGCGCTTCTAGTGTTAACATAAAGGCGACAGAGGCATCTTATCGTGTCGCGCGACGTATAGTGAAGGCAGGCAAACCCCATAACATCGGCGAAACATTGCTACTCCCTGGAGCTAGAGATATGTGTTCAGTAATGCTGGGAGAAGCAGCTGCTGCTAAACTTGATGCGATCCCCATCTCTGAAAATACCATCCAGCGACGAATATCAGACATGGCTTGTGATGTCAAAGAGCAGGTCCTGGACTCTGTTCGTGAAAGCCCCTTTCACGCCATTCAGCTGGATGAGTCCACTGATGTTGCACAAAGTGCTCAACTGATGGTGTACGTTCGCTTTATCAAAGACCTCAGAGTGCAGGAAGATATTTTTTTGTGTACTTTTACCAGTCCAATTGCCTTGACTGGGCCCGGTGTTGTGGTATATGCACAGATGGGGCAAGAGCAATGACTGGCCGTCACAGCGGTCTCGTAAGACAGGTGCAGGCAGTTGCTTCTGCGGCTGTCTGGAAGCCCTGCATTATCCAACGTCAGGCTTTAGCGACAAAAAGGATGCCCCAAGAATTGCGTGCCGTTCTTGATGAGGCTGTCAAAATTGTGAACATAAATAAATCCCGTGCCTTAAACGCCCGTCTGTTCTCCATTCTCTGCAATGCGATGGGCGCTAACTTCCTGCAGCTGCTCATGCACTCCGAGGTCAGGTGGCTCTCTCTGGGCCTCACCAGGCTGTGCGATTTGCACGAAGAAGTCCTCCTCTTCCTCACGGAGATTAACTCCCCACTGGCAAAACATCTGGCAGACATGAACTGGCTCGCTATGTTGGCCTATCTTTCCGACATCTTTGATAGGATCAACTCCCTCAACACCTCTCTCCAGGGCAAAGAGTGCCACGTCTTTTCGGCACACGACCAAGTGTGTGGGTTCAGGAAAAAACTGGACATGTTGAACGAGGTTCCGTGGAAATGTTCCCAACTCTGGAGGATGTTGCGGAGAAGATAGGGCTGCCTCTTAAATCTGTCCAACCGGTCATCATTGCGCATTTGAATGGGTTGCGTGAACAGTTTGGCGAGTATTTTGGAGAGGACGCAATGGGAAATCAGTGGGTGAGAAATCCGTTCGCTTTCCCCACCACACCCAGTGATGGACTGAGCCTGCAGGAGGAGGAGGCCCTGGTCGATCTCAGCTTGAATGTGGTCTTGAAGCAGAGACTGGTAGAAATGCCGATCACGTTTTCTGGTTGTTTCTGGTTGTGTGTGGAGAGCGAGTTCCGCCAGATCTCCACTAAGGCTATGAAAGTCCTAATCCCCTTCACCTCCACCTACTTGTGTGAGTGTGGGTTTTCCGCACTGACCATGATTAAAAATAAATACAGATCAAAGCTGCAGGTGGAGGACGACTTGCGTTTATTTCTCTCTGCAGTGCAGCCCCAAATGGAACACCTCTGCGCATCAAAAGCGCGCCCTCATTGTTCCCACTGATAAGGGAGGTGAAAATAATTCAAATCACGTGTGAATGACACGTGCAAATGACGTGAATGTTGCGTTTTGTTTGTTTTTTAAATCTGAAATTTTATGTGGCTGAAATCAAATAAAAAAGTATGAAAATATGCAAATCTGTTTGATCTGATAAAATACAATATTAAAAAATATTTACATTTTATCAGTTGTTATTGAAACTCGTCATTGCCTGGAACACACAAAGATGGCATTTTACTGCAGAGGCATGTGTGGGTTAGGGTAGGCGGACGGGATTTTGGGGAAGGGGGGGCTCGGCTGTCCTTACCTACTCTAAGGGGAGGCTCACATTCACCAAATTTGAAAACCCCTGATCTAGAGAATTTGCAAAAACTGCCATTAGCCATGGGTATGATCAATGCTCATGTATTAGAGTAGTGGGTGAGAACAAGGTGCATTGCTCCTTATTCATGGGTAAGGCAGGGGAATCAGAGATGTAACGAACCCATTTAGACACTTATCTGAAGCCAGCAGTTCATGCTTCCAGAGGCCTCAAGGTGGCAGAGTTGATCAATTCATACTGGTTTAAGGGATCCAAGTTTCTGTGGGAAAGATAAACTGTCACACCAAAGGCAGCTCTAGGGCTTCTAGTGGGCGATCTGGAAGTCAAGACGATGCAAGTGCTTTAAACAAGGGTAGAAAAGGAAGACAATGTCTTGGAACAAATTAATAGATTTTCAAAATGGCATAGAGCACTGAATGTTGTTGCTCGAATCCAGTAACTAGCAAAAAGAACCAAACTAGAAAGGCCCATAAGTGTGGAACACAGAAGCAATGCAAGTCTTATGCTTGTGACATTGGCACAAAGGGATGCTTTCAAGGAGAAAATTAAACCACTGAGCCATGGGAAACGGCCGCACCAGTTGTTCCAGCTTGAACAAGATGGTGTTCTTAGGGTGGGAGGTCGATTACCTCTTGTACCTCACGACTTTGTTTCCTGCAGACTGGATTACTGTAATGCACTGCTCATCGGGAGCCTTAACAAAAGCCTGCAGAGACTACAGTATGTCCAAAATAGTGCTGCACAGATCCTGATGAGAGTGCGAAAATATGACCACATTACACCCATTTTCCACGTACTTCATTGGCTTCCATGTTTCCACCAGGATTGAATATAAGGTCTCCCTTCTAACCCACCAGTCATCCAACCCAACATTCAACCGCCTCCTCCCCCCAAAACCAAGCTCAGCAACATGGCTGATCGGGCTTTCTGTTCTGCCGCTCCACGTATCTGGAATGCCCTCCCCGACCAATTGAGAGCTCCGCAAACTCTTGAGACTTGCAATGCAAATGTTACTACTTATTACATTAATGTTTTATCCTATTCTTTTTACCATGTTTTCTATGCTCTTTAACTGTAGCACTTTGAGGTTTGTTTAAATGAAAAATGCATTATAAATCAAATCCATTATTATTATTAGTATTCTTGACTTGAAGCATCCAGTTATCTTACCAAAACATGGTGTAGTTACACGTCTGGCCTTAGACTATTGTCATGATGGCAGCAAGGCTGTAGCAAGTTATATTAAGCAATGTGTTACATGCAGAAGAGCTTGTTGTCAGATTCAGACTTTTCTGTCCTCTTGGCCGGAGTTGGCACTCCCCCCGCCGGCAGAGAGGGGAATTACCAGAGACATTTCGGTCTCACTCTGTGCCAGTGAAGACACTTCCACAGTCAGCGGGGAGGGAGTAATTATGGACTATTGTAGTCACCTGTGTCTGTCTGCACACCTGTTCCTGTTTCATTGTTAGTGGTGTCTTTAAGTCCTGTCTTGTCTGTCCGTCAGTGTTGTGGCATTGTTTCATGTTACGTGTATGCAAGAGTCGTGTGTTGGTTTCCTCCGTTTTCTCCCTGTACTAGGTACAGTCCTTATTTAATCTGTTTTGTCACGGATACCCGAAGTGTTCGGTTTCAGTCCGAGTCGACTGTTTGTTGGGAAATAAACCCTATATTGAATACCAGTCTCCGCACTTGTGTCCACCTGCTACCAGCACACCGCATTCGTTACACTTGTATGCCAACAGAAACACAAAGAATGTCGGATCTACCCGCTACTCGTGTCGAAGCCTCACCACCATCTCCTACTGTGGGATGGATTGTTTTTGACCAATTAAGTTGTGGTTAGGACTGGCCAATAGTGGCCAGACTAACGATGTAGGGAAGCTTAGGGTCTTTATGTATGTTTTCTTTGATTTGACAGACCGCTGGCATTGTCCTACTCCTACATTCCCATTGTTCTCTTGACCTCCCCTCCTGTATGTAATTGTTGTATTGTTAGTATCATTATTATTTTGAACTGTACTAAAATAAACCATACCTGTTAAGGGTAACGGCAATTTCAGTTGTGGCCTCCTTGATAAGTTGCTTCACACACCATCACACCCACCTCACCACCCAACGGGCGGCCATTGGCAGTTGCGTTCCCCAGCCACTTCAGGCTGGAGCGTAACAAGTGCACTAAGTGGTGTTCTTTCACAGAGTGCTGGAAGATTAGATGATGCTTCTTTAAGAACGTTCTGCTATGAAGCCATGTCCATTAAAAACAGCTACCCACTCACCACCGTCAGAATCGACAATCCCAAAAGCCTAGAACCAATAATCCCCAAATAATTTGTGTCAGAAGATTTGTATGCTAAGAAATGTGGTTCACGGTACAGTACATGACTGACCAATTTTAGAGTAGATGGAGGAAGGAATATTTGGCAAACAATTCCAGACAACGCTGGCAATCGTCAAGATAAAATGTGAAGATAGGACATATTGTCAATGTCAAGAACGAAAGACATTCCCCGCAATGAGTGGAGACTTGGGAGAGTGCTTAATGTTTGTAAAGATGAGGAAGGATTGGTGGGAAAGGCCACAATATGGAGATAAGGACGCTAGGAAAGATGATCAGCAATTGATTCTTAAATCTTGAGCACCCTATTCATGAATTAGTCGTGCTTGTAATTAATAATTAAGTAATTAAAACCTGTTCTGATTGTCCATTTACGTGTGTGGAACTTAACAGACTTAACAGAATTAGAATTTACTAGACCTATGCAAATATTCACAGACGAGTGAATATCATCAGTCATGTAATTAGGGGAAGGTTATGTGGAAAGGTTTGTTGAGTGTGTTCGTAATGAGAAAAATCTTAGTGTGTAAGGTTCAAATATTGAGTTTAGGTTGGCTAGGAATGTGAAACCAAAAAAATCTTGGAAGAACCCTTTGTACGAAGTCACTATAGTTCCGTTAAGAGCGAAATTTTGGCATTTTGGGCATCTGTGATTTGATGCCATGGGAGGGGGGAAAGCAAAAACCTCAAGGAGGTGATCCTGCTGGGAGTCTCCCCCACTGTGTTCTCCGCCACGGAGGCGGTTATATGGCACAGGGTACACCTCTCCAGAGAAATTGGGGGAGTAGGAAAAGAAAAAAAGTGAGAGGAGAAAAAGAAGGAGGAGAAAGGGGACACTCCTCCAGGGACAGGTGCCACTCTTCAGAGGACAGGGTTCATCTCCGATACTGAGGGAGTAGGAAGGGGCCATTATGCCTCTGCCAGCCTTGGCTTGTAGGAGACAGGAACAAGCTCAGGGACGTAGGAGACAGGAATCAGTTTGGGGAGGTAGGTGCTCCCCATAAAACACCCCGTGTAGAACACAACTCACCACAACTGTGACAAAACGCAAAAAAAACTAAAGACATCAGTATGATGCGTGGACACTTTTGTGTGACCTGTGCAGTTAGTGTTCAATATAAATAACAATATTGAAATTTAATATTTGGGACATCATTTTTGTTTTAAATTACAAAAGTACCAAAAAAAGGTTTTGTTAGGTACTGGTAACAAATTTCAGATACCGTACCAATAACGATATCACTTCAAATGCAAGCAGTACCCAACTCTATTTGTGAGTACAGGCACAACTGCATACAATTGTTATCGTAAATTGCAACGCAGACTGGGCATAAAGGAATGGGCACTCAGGGAGAACATTTCTATAGATAATCAACATCCCTGTCATGATGGGTAGGCGTGTAAGAACACCAGCCGTCTCCCCAGGGAGTAAAGATCTTGTGAGGCTCCTGTGAGTTTGTGTGCTTCAAGTGAGCAGTTTCAAGAACAGGATTGGTACCCGGAAGAGCGGGGGGAGGGGCAGTCTTAAAGTATTCTGAGTAATGCTGCATTCATTACATAGCATGTGGTGGAAATTCCACAGTTGTAACATTGTTATAACTGCACTGTGCATTCCCATGCCTTGGATTTGATTGGCATCAAGGCGGTTCAACCATCAACAAAAAAAAGATTAGTCATGCATGTAAGGAAATGATTGTGGTCATTAACCACATTTACAGATGTGGTTCTTTAGATATAATAACTCGCTGGTTGGCAACTAAACAAAGGTGATCTATAAGCAAGTTGGAAAAATACAAGGGGTGGAGTGGAGGCAGTCAGGTTTATATAAAGGAATAAGAAAGCAAAATAGACAGGTTGCCTAAAATGATGGCTGATTACAAAGCAATTTGCTGGCTGACTCTCCTAGTGGCTCTTCTTTCACAAGGTAAGAATCCAAATTCCCATTATTGCACTGATATCTTTTATTAACTGGTGACTCTTGAGTTTAGGTCAAGTTATAGATCATACATAATAGCATAATAAAATAAAGACAGTCAAAGTCAATTAGATTTCATGTTGTTTGTGATGAGTGTCAACTTAAGGGAAAGCGTTACCATAAAGGTTTTGTAAAGGGAAAGTATGTATTGTAACATAAAACCCATGGTAGTGTACTCTCTAAAATGGAATGTTCCTCGGATCTTTTGAGGTGATTTTAATGGAGACTGTGGTGGAAATCGTTCCTCAGGAAACATTATAGGGTGGGGAGGATCTTATATTTACCCCTTTGGAACTGACATAGATTTCCCAGTTCAAGGAAGAACCCTTAAAGCATTATCCAATAGCATTACATGTGTAGCATATATTGCTACTCTGAAAACAGACACTGGATCTTGATGACCCTCTAGTAATAATGGTACAATAAATCCATTTTTTTTTGACAAATACTGTTCCAGTAATAGTATCCAAAGTGTACAACAAAGTGCTTTTACAAACACCTAGCCTGAACCCGACAGATCATGCATCTACAAGTTGATAAACACCGGCTTGAATTTTTTAGGAAGAAACCTAGAGAGGAACCAGGCTCTGAGTGGTGACCAGTCCTCTTCTGGCTGTGCTGGGTAAATGCAGAGAGTCTTATAGAAAAGTACAGGTCAAATACAGTCAAAAAGAGACAATTGAGAGGGTCTAGGGTTATGGAGAAAAAAACAAAAGTATCAGGTAGCATCAGCTGCTCAGCCTGCAGCACAATCAGGGAGGTCTTAGGAGGGGTCAGCTACATGTCCTTAGGGCAGATCGGTCCCACACTGTGGTCAGTAGGTATGGGTCCTCCTTAATGGAAGCGGAAACAAGACACAGGGAAAGGTTAGACACGCTAGTTCCCTGCGTCCCCGGCACAATAGTATAGCAGCATAAATCTTGAATCTGAGACCGGGGGGTCCAGTGAAACTGTGGCCCTGAGCAGGGTAAACCCTGGAAAGGGCCCAACAACCTGTAAAACATCTGTTAAACTTTAAAGCAGTTACTTGGTAAACACAGAAAAATAAGATTATAAAATAAGCAATTATATTTATATAAATGTAAAGCCAAATGGATGAGTTTATACATAATGTCACTTGCCGGCTTGAGAAGGCCTATTAGCAGGAGATTTATACTACAGCATTAGGGAATATTCTAGGCTCTTAAAGAAAGGCGTAATCATACATGACAAGTCACAAACAGTTTATTGTTAAAGTGGGATGTTTGGTAATACATTTACAATTTTGAAATAGGTTCACTCAAAATTAGGAGTGTAGATTGGTTCAATTGTTACGCCCAAATACCAAATAATGAGGAAA